>QLTV01002260.1:4705671-4774348 GCA_003457575.1 Thermophis baileyi | reverse complement strand
GAACCAGACAATAGCGAGAGAGACCGGGCCCTAGCTACACGACTCCACAGACCACTTATCTCAACCCGAGAAGGCGAGCGGAGGCACCTACCAGGAACTAGGGAGCTCGAACGAAGCCGACCGGGGCCAGAGGACCGGGAGATCGAATCTTCAGCCGCCACGCCTGGAGGCCGGTTCCAGATTTTTCCACAGGACGAGGACGGAGCAACACAAGCCATGTCCACGCCGAACGAAGACTCCAGAGAGACTGAATCGCGCAGGCCCAGTAGGACTTTACGGCGGCCCGCCTATTTGCGCGACTACGTCACCACACTAATACCGGATTGGACAATTGCTGAACTAAGAGGGGAGGGGTGTTGTGTTTGGACTTAACAAGCAGGTATTTGCATACCCGACGCGGATTGGGTTAAATCAGTGGCGGGGAGTTTGAAGCGTTGTCACTGGCCAAGCTGGCTGCGGGGAGCTCCATAAAGGCGGCTTCCCTGCCGCCAGCCGCCAGTCTGCTGTAGTTAGTGCTAGCCGTTATTAAAGTGCTGAACGGGTATTCGTCTTGGCTGTTATTCCCGCGCCTATCTAACACCCTCCAATCTTTTTTATTTACTTTTTTTCTAAACATACAGGACATCTGCATGCAAACGTCTCTTCATGTAGATAATCTCTTACATACTTTTCTTAAAACACAACTTCCCTGATACTGTTTTTTGTTATGGACATTTTCCAGGATAGGCTTGTTAAAGTATGACTATTTCTTTGTGCATGCAGCTATCAGGAAGGGTTTTTTTTTTCCAGCTGCCTATTAGGAAGACTATTTCTTTATGTAGGTTTATGATCAGAGAAAAAGAATGTGAAGGGGATCTAGTCAGTGTTTTGTCAGGGCTGCAGCAAAGTTTATTAGGGTTGACCTCCCTGATCTGGTCACTGGGAAGTGCCCTGGAATTTCTTGTATCCAGAAATTTCTTTCTTTCAGTTTCTTCTGAGTTTTATTTATTATTTATTTATTATTTATTTATTTGTTTGTCAAACATGTTCTCTACATATTCTTTATTCTCTACATATATTCTCTACATATGCTTTGGTCTTCCTGAAAGAAGCTTTATATATAGTAGTTCTCATTTCAGTTCAGTCCCGCCTTTTCTTCTCCCTTTAACCAGTCCTATCTGAAATGCTGATCTTTGCAGTGATAAAGCAAGGAAACCAAAATCAGTTATTTCTGCTTAAGGAGAAGAAATACTTAGGATCTAGGAAGGCCTGCTCTCTGTCTTTAACTTATCTGGATAAATCTCACATCAATTCTAGATTTGCGTAGCAAAACAACAATGATGAGTAAGTTGTCAAACTAGCAGGATCCCCTGAATCTCCCTACAAAACTTGCACTTTATAGTACAAGTTTTGTAGGGAGAATATGCTGTCAAAATTACATTCAGACGATTCAGTAATTTCTCTGGAAGAATCTTTTCTGGAAAGGCAGCTTTTCCTTCCCCCAGTTCAAAGGCATTGCACAGCTTTTCTACCTTTTGGACTTTAGTAGATGGTCCAAAAGACAGTATATGGATGCAACATGGAAGATGACAAATGGAAAAGGATGGCACCTAGACCCTGTTTTCAATTCCATGAAGGGGTGTTGGTTTCTCAGTGTTGAGAAGTATTCAATAAACCTGAGGCCCGAGGAGAAGCGCTTCTGATTGCATCATAGTAAGGCCAGTTCATGAATCTTTAATTGCATATTAGAAGTGAAGCACAGTATTTCAAACAGAGGTTTGCTTATAACCTTGCTGTCAGTGAATTCAGTCTGCCTGATGAATGATTGAGGTGGTGGGGAGTAGTAGTGGGGGCTGGCAGACTGCTTTAACTAGTTAAGCCAGATCACTGGGGCCAGATAGATGAAACTACTGGAGGGAAGAGGGCAGATGAAGATCAAAGGTTCATGAAATTAGTGTGAAAATATTTCAGAATTCCTGAGATACTGGAAGTACAGCAGATGAAATGGCTCCACCAAAGTTTTCAGTCTGATAAAATACAAATGTTTGGAAGCCAGGAACAACTTCCTTCCTTGAACCTCTATGGCTTACTTTGGCTTAGGAAAACAAGACACTAACCGAAGCCAGAATTGTCCTACTCATGAGCACCGCTGGAGGTAAGAAACATATTATCTCTGGGCCCAGAAAGTACTGTCAGTCTTCATTCACCACCTGCTTCAAACTCCAGATCCTGATGTGGCTTTGTTAAACAATATAAATGTTCAATTGCTAGGTAAGAGGCGGGGGGGGGGGGAAATAGGGGATTCATAAAGAAAGGAATCAGTTGTCACAAAAGGGAACTCATGTCCCTGAATGGTAAAGAGCTGGGAAGAGTTCAGAAGCAAAGAAAATGATGAAAAGATGGTGAAAATAATGCAATCTTGCCTTTGCAAGCGAAATCATCTGAATTTACCCATTTGTGTTTAGCCAATTTTACATTCCTCTGCAGAAAAATCAAGGTTCCTGGGGAAAAAATTCTCTTTCTCTCTCTCAAAAGGGAGAGAAGTAAACAATAAATCTGATCTGCATTCAGGACATAGAAGAAGAGCAGCACAAGAGCAACCAACTAGCTTCTCTCCTCTTGACCACCAATGGTCTCATTCAAACCATCATTTGCTTTCTATATAAATGTGAGATAATATTTCTCCTCCTCCTCCTCCTCCTCCTCCTCCTCCTCCTCCTCCTCCTCCTCTCCCTCCTCCCCCCCCCCCCTCTCTCTCTCTCTCTCCCACACACACCCACACATGCTCCTCCTCCTCCTCCTCCTCCTTCTCCTCCTCCTCCTCCTCCTCCTCCTCCTCCTCCTCCTCCTCCTCCTCCTCCTCCTCCTCCTCCTCCTCCTCCTCCTCCTCCTCCTCCTTTAATAATAAATAATTTCTCATCCTACCTCCTAGGGATTGATAGATGCTGACATTTTGCTGCTGTTCTAAAAATCTGCAGGCCTTATTCTACCTAATAGATATCTGTGAAATGAAATCTATCACTGAGCGATGTAATTTGTGATGGAGCTTAAATACAAGTTTGAGTTGACTTGAAGAATCAACTATCTAGAATACAGAATATAATCTAGAATACAGCTGACCTGTCTGGAACCCGCACTGCATATTGGACATTAATACAATTGAGAGAGTCCAGAAATATTTCACGAGAAGAGTCCTCCACTCCTCTGCTCGCAACAGAATACCTTATTCCACCAGACTTGAAATCTTGGGCTTAGTCAACTTAGAACTACGTCGCCTTCTATCTGATCTAAATGTACTTCATAAAATTATCTGCTACAATGTCCTACCTGTCAATGACTACTTCAGCTTCAACTGCAACAATANAGGTCTGTAAGGGGCGTGCATAAGCGCACCAGCGTGCCTACCGTCCCTGTCTTACTGTCCTATTGTCCTCATTTATCTGTATTTACTTTGTTTATGTTTATGTTTATACCTATACCTGCTATCTTGTACATGTTTGACAAATAAATAAATAAATAAATAAATAAATAAATAAATAAATAAATAAATTGCTTTCCCTTTCTCTGTGTAGTCACAGAGAAAGGAAAGCAATGACAATTGGCTCTTCAGTCAGCACCCCTCTGGACAAGCCATGGGCAGCCTCCTTGTTGGGGTGCCAGCTGAAGAACTGGTTCTGCCTGTAGTATATTTCTCCCCTGCAGCTTAGGAATCTCTAGAATGTGTGTAAAAGACCCCACATAGCGTAAATGCTGCAGTGTCTAAGTTGGAGGGTTGAGGATAGGCTGCAACACAGACAGCAACCAAGGCATGCCCCATAGGCCAATTAATAGCAATAGCAATAGCACTTAGACTTATATACCGCTTCATAGTGCTTTACAGCCCTCTCTAAGCGGTTTACAGAATCAACATATTGCCCCCAACAATCTGGGTCCTCATTTTACCGACCTCAGAAGGATGGAAGGCTGAGTCAACCTTGAGCCTGGTGAGATTCGATCTGCCAAACTGCTGGCAGCCAGTGATCAGCAGAAGTAGCCTGCAGTACTGCACTCTAACCACTGCGCCACCGCGGCTCAATTAAATTCCCTTTCCTCTGGGAAGGGAAGTAGGAAAAACATTTCTTCAGCCACTTCTCTATTGGAGCAAGGTAATGTTTTGGGATGGTGACAGAACTGCTTCCTCTCCTTCTCTTCTTATTTCCGCTGTTGCCCCTGGATTGGCAAAGTCAGTGGGAGAGAGAACTTTTGGGCAGAGGAGGAATGTCCTGGCTCATCCACAGCAAAAAGGAAATGCATTTTTTAATTAGATTTTTATTTTGCTTTCTTATTTTTATACATATCTCAAGGTGGCAAAGATTCATATTACTCCCTTTTCTTATTTTCCCCACAACAACATCCCTGTGAGGCAAGTTGGGCTGAGAGAGAGTGACTGATTCAAGATCAACTACCTGGCTTTCGTGCCTGAAGCAGTACTAGAATTCACAGTCTCAAGGCCAACACCTTCACCACTACACTTGGGATTTCAGGACCAGCAACATATGCCCAGAACAGCTTTGGATAGCCAATGGAAGTAGACCAGGCTTCAGCTGCTAACTTCACTTCAGCATGATACACTTCAGATGGGCTGGACAGGATAACTTTTGCTGAAAAGTGCCACTGGAATAGGAAATAACTAGATTAAGCTCTTGGTGAATTATTCATTTAGGTCATCAAACGTGTTTGCTGAAGCATCTCCAATATATGTTTAGTATGTCATGGAGAAGAGCCCTTGGTTCTAGCATGAAAGAGAAGAGCTCCTCTAGTAGCAAACCATTTATTTTATTTTTAAAAATCTTCCTTCTTGCAGGCCCAGCTTTTCTAATTTAATGTACCAGATACAATTTGGGCTAATGAAAGCCAGCAAGGAGGTCTTGACTACTGAAGGCAATAAAATTATAGGACAGGTTTATGCTGAACAATTAGAAAGAAGTTTGAAAACACATTAAAAAAATTAAACTCTAATAGTTTTTTTCCCCTTTGGGGAGAATATCACTAGTGCCTGGAGTTCATTAAATATTGAATAAAACTAGATATATATGTTTCCAAGATGGTACATGTCTGTTTCCAAGATGTCATATAACATTCTAAATAAATTATACTTCACATTTTCTTCCTATTAATCTGCTAGCAATTAGTTTAAAACAAACAAATATTTAAATTAAATGAACATAAAAACTGTGTGTGTGTGTGTGTATGTTCTGATAGCAAATAAATTAAGGGGAGGATAAAGTATGTTAATGACAAAGCACAAGTATGTTTTTTAAAGAAGAGTGAAGGCATTTTATACATAAGGGTATTATATTTCATTGGAAAATCAGCCCAGAATGAAATCAAACATTTCTGCACATGCAAAAAAAGTAAATAGTTCTATTTCTCTCTGCCTAAGCTAAAAACTATTTTTCTCCAATATTACCTGGTATAACAAATTCTTGACTTGTTCTATTTCCTTACAAATCATTAACTATATTAATGGATGTACTGGATATTTTCTGTCATTAGAAAGATCTAATGGTTTACTATGCTTGTAAGGAAGCTTTTTTGGTTCTCAGGAAAAGCTCCAGTCAGATAAGAATTGATTGATTATATGCTAAAGTTGGTGTGGACTCTAGCAACCACATACATAGAATTCTCCCTGAAGACTTGTCCCTAACCTGGTCTTTCGGATCTTCCAATAAGGGTACCCATTGTCACTGTAACTGAATCTACTTAGTTGTTAGTCATTATCTACTTCTCTTTTCCAACTTTCCCAGCATTACAGATTTTTAGGGAGACCTAGATCTTCATATGATGTATGAAGCCCAATGTAGGGTAAATTTGAAACGGATCATTTGTGCTTCGAGTAAGAATTATGGGTTGATTTATTCAATGATCCATTTGTTTGAAAATTCTCAGGAATCTTGTCCAGCACCAAAGTTCAAAGGCGTCAATACTACTACGTCTTTAAAGTCTAACATCATAAAGTATCATAGGAAATACCATTGCTTGCTGTATTTTGATCTTTGTAGGTATAGACATATCACAGCATCCAAATATCTTTTCCAAGACCTTCATGACTGCACTACCAAATGCTAGTTTGTGGTGTATTTCTTGACTGCTCATTTCTTTAATTGTTGATGGTTGATCCTAAAAAGCATAAGCTATTCATCACTTCTGTATCTTCATACCAGTTCTAAGTTTGGCAGTTGTACATGTTGTTATTCGTTTGGTCTTCTATATATTTAATTTTAGTTCCATATTTTCACGGTGCTCCTTGAGTTTAATTACTAGAGCTTGCAGATCATCTATATTTTCAACTATAGTGTCACCAGCACAGCGCTGATTACTGTTTCTTCCTCCAGTGTTAAAATTATGAACTTCTTCTTCCAATCCATCCTCCCTTAATATATATCTTGCATATAGGTTGAATAAATAAGATGAGAGTACTCTGTCTCATTCATTTGCCAACCCAGGGCCAGTCTGCTCTGCCATATCCTGTCCATAACGATGGCAACCTGACTTGTATATAGATTTTCCATGAGAACAATGAAGTGTTCTGGGATCCCTATTTTTCTAAGCACATTCTACAGCTTGATGTGATTGACACAATTGATAGCCTTTTTGTTATCAGTTAAACACATGCTGATTTCTTTTTGGTATTCTTTGACTTTTTTAATTATACAGGGTCCATCAGCAAAAGAGCCGAGGTGGCGCAGTGGTTAGAGTGCAGTACTGCAGGCTACTGTAGCTGACTGCTAGCTGCAGTTCGGCAGTTCAAATCTCACCGGCTCAAGGTTGACTCAGCCTTCCATCCTTCCGAGGTGGGTAAAATGAGGACCCAGAATGTTGGGGGCAATATGACTCTGTAAACCGCTTAGAGAGGGCTGTAAAAGCACTATGAAGCGGTATATAAGTCTAAGTGCTATTGCTATTGCTATTGCTATAATGTATCATACTCCTCAGTCTTTCTAAAGCCATCTTGTACTAGAGGTTCTTGTAAGTAGGGAATATCTGCTAAGGTATCTTGGATGTTGACACCTCTTACTATGCAGTGTTTCAATATATTCCTCCCATCTTTCTTTGATCTCTGTTGAATTGATTATACTGACCCTTGACGTCATTGATGATGATGTTATCCATTTAATTGAATCCAACTCTTGGTGATTCTAGGTGCCTAGAATTTCTGTGCTCTAGATGGTGTCAGATTTGATAATGTCCAGCCATCATGTTCTTTGAAGGCCTGGTATACATTAAGTATACCAATTCAAAGTTGGGACCTCATTCTGAGATTAGAAATCTTTTGGAAGACTTTCATTTTTTCCCCATGTCTGTTTCCATCTTTAGTATCTTTATAGATATTGTTTCAATAATGTCTTCTGTCTCTTCTAGTAGCTCTCTGAAACCCTTTTTTTTAAATTTCTTGTTTAAGATTTTTGTCTGTCTAAGCTTTGGCTTTTCTACTCTTCTTGGCAATTCCCATGGTTTATTCTCCAGTTTATTTTCTTCTGTTTCTTCATCTTTGGCAGTCTCTTTTCACATTAATCCTTAATAACGTCTTTAAGTTCATTCCATAGTTCCTCTGGTTCCCATCAATCAGATCCAGGACTTTAAAGTGATTCCTAATGTTCTTCTAGAAAATAGTGAGTATATGCTGAAGATCATATAGTAGGAACTTGTTGGCTTTCTTCTTCTTTAGTTTAGCTTGGAACTTTCAATGACCAATTTGTGATGTGTTCCATAGTCAGCATCTGGATTTGTCATTAATGCTATACAGTACCTGAGCAACTTCCTTTTGGAAACTTTTATGTTGTTAAAAGATGCAGAGTAGAAACAAGATTATAACAAATAAACATACATTTTAGTAGAAGTGTGAGAGGCCTTATTTCCTCTTTTGGCATTAACTTTAAAATCCAGTTTTACATATGTTCTTCTTGAAGTGGCTGTGACATTCTATATTGCAGATAAATCCTGTTATTTTGTGGAGTTGTAGTAAGTAGCATTAATCTGAAGTAAACAACTCAATCAACAAACATGAGCACACTAGGCCACTGAGTCTTCCTGTCCTTCTGTTCAACCCATTCACATGTGGGGTTGAGGTAGGAGTCAGAACTGCAAGCAAGGAAGAACAAAGCAATATGGTGAAGTTGCAGAAGCTGCAATTCCTAGCTGTAGAACTTTGCAGAAGGTTTTGGTTAAGTTCTAGCTTTTTGGGACCACTGATAAAGGAAAATTATATGTTTGAGACGGTATTCTTGAAACAGTGAAAGATGGTGGGGTGTCAAAGAGAAGTCACAAAGTGTAGATTTGGTGTGGCAGGAGTGAAATTAGTTCCTAACAACTTTCTTCCAATTACTTCCAAATTTTGGTGGCATTGACACACCCTGCACTGCCTTGCTACATTATTTTCTATTGTCCTTTCCACAACTTCCCTTCTCTCGCCTACTATTGTTCTGCACTATCTCACCCATACCAAAGACCTGATGCTATTCCTCCTCACCCTATCCCTAGTTGCAAAATCTTCTTGCCACCACTTCCTATCTTCTTTTTCCTGGAGCAGCACTCCTATGGAACAATACTTCATTTAATTACATACTTGCCTTGCTCCTATTTTTAAATCGTTTTGACATGGCTCTGTCCTTCAGCAGTATGACTCCTGGCATACCATTAAAGGCTGATGCACCTCTCAGGTGAGTGTTGCTCTTCCTTGGCACAGGTAGACACTGCAAAGCCATTCAGACAATAGCTCCGGTGAGTTCAAATAGGACAGTGGTTCTTAACCTTTTCTTCACCATGAACCCCCTTTAAATACTTTAAATACATAGTAGTGGCTATGGACCATGGCACAGACCCCAAGACTTAACTCAAGATTTAAATCATAATATTTTTTCAAGCCTTCATGGACCCCATGTGATGACATTGTGCCCCCCCCCGGCCGGGAACCACATACTACAGGTTGAGAACCATTGAAATAGGATTTCATTTCAGATAACTAGGAACAGGATTGCAACCTGATACCAGTAGAAGAGAATATTTGCAGCTTAGAGTTGAACTGTGTGGCCCTTGGTGCTTTCTGAGCTTGGTAGCTTTCTTGCAGATGCTTCATTAGCCAATTATGTGAGATCACATACAGTAGTTGGATAATGAAACATTGGCAAAAAAACCCATCAGGCTCAGAGAGCACCAAGGACCCACAATTGCAATCCCAATTTTAAAATTATGCTGTTCTGGAGCGAAGAGGAAGAGAAACAGGATTTAAGAAAGAGGTGTATGTGTGTGGCCTGCTGATAACTGTTTTGGCTGAGTTTAGCAAAATTCCTGTTCTCCACCCTCATGGGTTGTTGCTGCATCATCTTTGTTTATAGGTAAGCTTTCAAGGCAAACTCCAGCCTGTTCTGAAGTTTGTGCTGCTTAAAATGAGCTTAGAAGTAACAAGTAGATGAGAAGGACGTAGCTCAGCAAACAGGCCAAGTGTTTATATAAAGTCACGGCAAGTAGTTGCCTGTTAAAATCTGGGGCTTTATCCTCCTTATTCAAGGACCATCCTACTTTGCTGTACTGCATACTGCAACTTTGTGAGGCTTTAGAAAGGTTGGGTTCTTTCAGTTCTTTGCCATTTCAGACTTTGTATTAAGATTGTTAATAGGATGATTTGAAACCAGCTGAGCTGGTTTGTTCTCCAAACCTTTCCTCTAGCCCATGTGTACAATTTAATTTGTATAGAATTTAAATGACTGAGCATTTGCAAATTAGATGCCCCTTCTCAGGAAATAGCTATGATCGTGACAGATTCGGTAGTAAACCTTCCCCCAAATTTCACCATTATCAAACTATGAAATGTTTATTTTTTTCCTCCAGACCATTTGCTTCTCTATCTGGCGCAGTGGTTAGAATGCAGTACTGCAGGCTATTTCTGCTGACTGCCAGCTGCCTGCAATTTGGCAGTTCAAATCTCACCAGGCTCAAGGTTGACTCAGCCTTCCATCCTTCCGAGGTCGGTAAAATGAGGACCCAGATTGTTGGGGACAATATGCTGCCTCTATAAACCACTTAGAGAGGGCTGTAAAACACTGTGAAGCAGTATATAAGTCTAAGTGCTATTGCTAAGGCTACCTGGCTCTCTAGAGACTCAAACAATACCAGATGGGTCATCTCAACTGTCCAGGTTAGGCAAGCAGGCATGTAGAAAGATACTGCAGGTAAAATAATTACTTTAGTCATACTGACAAGGCATTTCATATGGGCTGGAGAAGTCAATGGCAAAACACTCCAGTATTGTACCAAGTCAAATAAATGGATAGACAACATCGCCTGACAAATGATATAGTGTGAAGTGACAGGCGGTTTAGTTGGATGGCAGTCAACACACTAGTGGGGAAGAACTTAGGATCTTTTAGAGTATGAATGGTGTTTATCCTACAGCTAGATTAAAGCTTCAGGATGTCTAATTGCTGACATTGTTCTGCAGGAAAAGAAAATCCAAAACTGCAAAGGCAAAATTACAGTGGGAATATGGAACTTACTGTAAGTAGAATGAGCATGTGGAATTCAACACAGGCAAAAATGAAACAAATAAGCTACACAATGATAGCTTAGGCATCAGTAAATTAGAATGGACTGAAGTTGGACACTCCAAGTCCAAAGATCATATTGTTCATTACAGATATGACAAACAGAAGAAATAACATTATTTTCATAGTCAGGAAGCAAAGAGAATTTGGGTACAGTTCAGTCAATGAGTGAATAAAAGCAATTTAATTTTATGGACAATCCTTTCATGTAAGTTATCCTAGTTTATGCCTCAACTACTGACACATAACAGGTGGTTAATGAGTTTCATGGTCAAGATCCCTTTGAGACAAAAGCACAACAATGAATCCTATCTCAATGTTTATTGAAAGGTTACGTTAACAGAATCTTGTAAGACTGACAGTATTCCTCCCCTCCCCTCCCCTCCTTTTACTCTCAAAAAAACTAGGGAAGGTCCCTTCTGAAATACTTTCCATGCTCTCTCCTTCTGTGGACCAAGAAAACATAATGCCAATTGTTCTGTCTGTGGTTCTTCCTCCTGTCTCCCAAAGTCATTCCCATAGACCATTACAAGCTGAATCAGAAATTGACAGAACACGAAAACAAGATGTGCTGCTTGTGGTTGCAGATTGGAATGCCAAAGTTGGAAATAGTAAGGAGGAAGTTTACTATTTTGATTACAGGGGTGATTTATGGAAGACATGAAGAGCCAGATTTGGAATAGATCATCTTGGAGAAAATCTCTCCTTGTGGTTGTTAAGGGTTGACATAGATTTGATGGCACATAATAAAAAGGAATAGATAGGATGGAGGATTTTCCACTTTCAGATTGCATCCTATGGGCTACAGAAGCATGACTGAACTGTGTGTGTTGACAACTGCAGTATGTTTTGGATTTGTTTATATGGCCCATCAATCATCATCGATTCTGATATTCCAATGATAAAGAGGGTTTTCCTCCTTAGAATTAGTGAAGTTGAAGGAAAGTGTATACGTAATATTAGAAAAGTGATGATTATCACATCATAAAAACTGCCAGCAGATATGTACAGTCTATTGCTGGCAGATTAAGGAAAATCAGAAATAACTAAAGACAGTTTTCTATGAACCCAAGCAATGCAGAAAAGAAAAGAGATGCTTGCTTTTCTTCCCTTTTTAAAAACAAATGATTGTTGATTTACTTAGTATGAAGGTTTTTTTTTTAAATTATCACATCAAATTTTCTCTCAACCACAGGTGATTATCCCCCCCCCCTTTGATTTAAATTGATTTGCTTATCAAGCTGGCTGACTTGGGAGGACTTTGGAACCTAACTAGGAATCTCAGAAATTTAATTTGAAATCTTAATTATGTATGTCAAGGTTGAGAAACTAATTAGAAATTGTATGCCAAACAGAGGAAAGGAAAAAGTAAGATTTCTTTAGGGTTTATCTCAGTGGCTATTTCTCAACCAAGATTAAACTCATATATAAGCAGAACAAGTAGAACCGGGTCTAGTAAAGGCCCCTTCTATTTTTAAAATGTCATTTGTGAAGGGTACCTTCAAATTTCTAATTGGCTCTTTAGCATTTGTTACTCTAGATGTAGGGGTAAGCCCAGTACCAAAATTGATAAGTTAGATTTGACCAATAGAACAAATGGTAAGTTTTCCTTTACATCTTTCATGTTTGAACCTTTGGGGATAAGATTTCTCTCAATGTCATACACAGTATGAGCCAGTCTGGTCTAGTGGTTAAGCTGCTAGTCTAGAAACTGGGAGACTGTGAGTTGTAGTCCTGTTTTAGGCATGAAATCTGGCTGGGTGACTTTGGGCTACTCACACTCCCTCAGCCCAATCCACCTCACAGGGTTGTTGTTGTGGGGAAAATAAAAGGAGTTTTAGATACGTTCGCTGCCTTGAGTTATTTACAAAAAAATAATAAAAGACAGGATAAAAATAAATAACATACAGGACTAATAACATTTTCTTAACAGATTGTCTTCATTTCTACAGAAGACTCTATGAACAGAAATATTGAACATGGATGTTTAATATTTTTGAATGTCTCTTTTTAGAGATTTCTATTTGTGTACATGTATGGGTAAAATATGTTTATATGAAAGCAAAGGCTGTCCTGAGTCATGGTCAATTCTTGGTTAACTCATGAGCATGTATGTAGTTTCCTTAGCAATACAATGAAAGTTGTTCAACATTCCCTTGTGATTTTGCACTCCCAAGTCCAGTTTGCAACCTGGAGACTCCTTGGGATAACCAGAACTACCCCTGCTGGAAATTTCAAAAACGGTCAAAGCTGACTAGGCGCTGTCCCTTCCTGTGACCTCGCAAAATATGAAACACACAATATGAAAATAAATGTAAGCTAATTGGATTTTGCATAATTAAAAGCTTAATGCAAAAATCACTTCTACCTTTGGTCTCCTCCCCTATTTCTTGATCCTGCTTTCTTTTTCTTTCTTTCTTTCTTTTTTTTTTTTGGAAGCTTGCTTTTGAAAAGCCAAGTGGCTCCTTAGCCTGAAAGCAACCACTCAGCTCTGCTTTAGAGCCACTACAGAAGTGAAGGACATTTATCATATATGCCCAGAGTTCTCTTGTTGGAATACTTTGCAGTTTTCATGTGTCCTCAGAATTTCTGGATTTTTGCCTGTGGATGCTGAGAATGTTTTCTCAGTAGAAACCAGACCTGGGTTTGTTTTTTTAAAAGTTGGTGAATGATTAAGAAATAGGAAATACTGCCGATTTCTACCATAAGCTACTTGCTAACTTTTGGGGGGGATTGGAGGGAGCATTTATGTTTCTGAGTAGAAAAGAATAGGAAGGATCCCTAAACTCTTTGAAGAAAAGCCCTATTTAATTGCCATCTTTCTGACCTGCAGAAACCTGGCGGTTATATGGCTTTAATCTGATTTGGAGAGCCCAGGGTGGCAAGATAGTTACCGCTGCTGTAGCTGCTGGCCATCAGGGATTTGAATGTGATAGGCTTTGGAGAGAGCCAGGCACAGGCTGCCCCTGCATGCTTCATTAATATGGGGAGATTAGCAGCCTACATATCAGTGTGACAGCTCTTGCCATATGAGAAGAACCACAAGAAAGGATGCCCCAGTGAGCATCCACTCTGTTGCTTCTTGTGGCTCTGAGGAAAGACTTCCAAATCTCTTCGATCAAGCTGATCATTAAAACGAGGTTTGGGTATACATATGCTTTGTTTTTTAAGGAAAGATTTGAGGAATAACACGCATCTCTCCTAGAATTTACTTTGTGGAACATAGAGAACTGAAAAGTTCTGGAGAATTTGAATGCTTGTGGGCCTTTTTCCTAGAGTTTTGGCTCGTCTATCGTCAAACATATTGCTCAGCTATTCATTCTGGATTTGCTTCCTCCATGAACCAACATGGCTATGGTAGCTTTTTTTTTTTTTAAAAAAAATCCTATTCGACCTCTGACACCCCTGCCCCCTTTGACAAAAGCTGTCTTGTGCAATCTTGTGTCTTTCCCAGCATACATTAAAAAAAAATCATCCTGCCCTACTCACTGAGTAACCTTGAGGAAAGGAATGGGAGCGGGCAACTTTTAGAGAACTCTTACTATAATTCAATCTCACCCAGCAGCACTTTGGAGGTATTTTGTACTCGGACAAGGCAGATAATTAATTGATTTTTAAAAGTATGAATGAGCATTTTCCCCTCTTCTTTCTTCTTAAATTATATGAGGGACTTTCCAGGGCATTTTTTCCCTTGGTGATTTGATGATGTGCTGTTATGCTGTTATGAATGAAAGGCCTTGTGGTACAATAAGCCTGGGGGTAGGAGATGGGCTGTGAGTTTTCCTTCTGAGTACTGTAAGCATTAGTGCTAAGGGAAAAAAAATGATTTCCTTAAAGCTGAGAAAGGCAGCCTTAGAGATGGGTGAAGATAAGATTATCTTCTTACAGAGGCAGAGTTAAAATGCATGTCTGTTTTCAATATGTAGGCAATGAGTTCAATCATTTGCATGTCCTTTATTTTTCTTAAATCACTTGTATATGATTCTTATCAATCTCCTCTTACCTATGGCCTCAGACAAATCAACCAATACTTGTGGTTTGCTTCAAGTCAGCCACCATGCTGGCAGAAAGTGACTGAAGTGTCATCTTTGTACATCGCAGCTGCCTGCTGCCTCTTTTTCTGCATGGCTGTGCCCTGTGAGTTAGAGGAATGGATCTGAAGGAAATATGCAAGGCTGGTAGTGAGTGATTGTGGCTGGCAACATCCGGAAGGAACCCACAGAATAGGCCAAATGGCTCCATCCCTCCTCCTCTTCCTCCTCCTCCTCCTCCTCTTCTCCTTCTCCTTCTCCTTCTCCTTCCTCTTCCTCTTCCCCTCCTCCTCCTCCTCCTCCTCCTCCTCCTCCTCCTCCTCAACACACCAGACTTAACAATTGTTGATAAGAAAGACAAAAAAATCTAGATAGTGGATATGGCAGTACTTGGAGACAACAGAATAGAATACAAAGAACTGGAGAAGTTAACAAGACACAAAGACCTACAAATAAAAATAGAACAACTGTGGCAAAGCAAAAAAACAAAGATAGTATCAATAATAATAGGCGCCTTAGATGCAATCCCAAAATGATCAGAGCACCACTTGAGCACCATCGGTATTGACAAATTCACCATCAACTGCAAAAGGTGGCTTTACTGGGAACAGCTTAGATTCTGGGACGATGCCTGTAACGCCATCAAACATCAACATCTGCCTATCCCAGGTCCTTGGGAAGAACTCGATAGGCGGACAAAATGTCAAATCCAGTCTGAACATCTGACTGACAAACCCTAATACAAACCTATGCCCATGCAACATCTGTAAAATACTTCTTGGTGATGGAACCTTTTCTGTATTTAAATCAATCTCCTAGGCCAGGAATGTCAAACTCAATTTCACTGAGGGCCGCATCAGGGTTGTGTTTGATCTCGGGGGCCTGGGTGGGCGTGGCCAGGGTGGGCATGGCCAGCTCGACATCACTCGTGTCGGGGGCACCTGTGGTGGCCCAGGCAGGGCTGGGTGGGATCCTCCTGCAGCCCCCTGCCAGCGAAAATGGAGCTTGGGAAGGCCATGCACGGCACTCCCAAGCTCCGTTTTTGCTGGCAGAGGGCTGCAGGAGGCCGTTGTGGCTGAAAATGGAGCCTGGGAGGGCTGTGTGTGGCCCTCCCAAGCTCCGCTTTCATTGGCAGAGGCACCGCAGGCCGGTCCTTTGCTATTTCCAGGGCGGCCCCACGGGCCAGATCTAAGCACCCCACGGGCCGGATCCAGTCCACGGGGCTTGAGTTTGACACCCCTGTCCTAGGCAGTTCAGAACTGGTGCCTCTCCAAATGCTAGTGCTATTTTTTTTTTTAGCCTTGAGTCCAGTGCTTTTTTAGAAGTGCTCTAAACCTGTGATTAAAAACAGATTCATCATTCTTTCACAAGCACATTAGAATTTTGTTTGGAGGGAGCCCATGTAATGCCGGACTGTACTTTCTGAATTGCCAGACAGGCATTATGCAGGCAAATGCCTCTGCAGAAATCAGGAGTCTGTTCTCTTTTGTAAGTCAAGCTGTAAAGGTCACTGAGGGCAATGCCCAATGACCAGACAGGTCAGAACATGTCTGCAGTAGCCTTTAATGGACAGAAGGAGCTGGGCAGGCTCCAATCCCCCAACTGTCATTACCAACATCATCAATTAAACCTTGAAGATTGGGTCCAGAAGAAAACTTGTATGTTGGGAGAAGCAGGAAAATATGAACAAAGTGCAAATTTAACCTGTTGTTAACCTCCAAACTGGGGAGATGAGAAGAAGGCAATGTCATGTGGACCTGTCCTTTAAAAACAGCAGGTCATTTGTATATTACAGTTAAGAGAACATGGGTTTGAATCCAGGTATTGAACCAGGACTGGAGAATAAATTCACTGATGACCTTGGGCTATTAGCTGCTGTAGCACACTATTTGGGGGATGAAATGTAGGGAGATCCCTTGTAAAACACTTTGAACTCACGGAGAAAAAGTAGGCTTTAATGATAACACACACACACACACACACACACCCCTACGGAAGGCAGGATAGCGGGGATGACCACAAAAATAGGAGAGCGGTATATTTCAATGAACAAATTAAGCTAAGGGAGACTGGCAAGCCTTAAGTTCCTTCTCCACCCTGAAACCTCTCTCATTTTATGTTTGAAGAAGGCCTGCTAAATCCTATATCCACTAGTTACAACCTAGATCTAAGGAGAAATCTCCTGACTGTTAGAACAATTAATCATGTGGAACAATTTGCCTCTAGAACTTATGAATGTTCCAACATTGGAAGTTTTTAAGAAGAGATTGGACAACCATTTGTCTGAAATGGTATAGGGTTTCCTACCTGAGCAGGGGGTTGGACTAGAAGACCTCCAAGGTCCCTTCCAATCCTGTTATTCTGTTAGTTGCCTTTCAAGAGACCATAGAATTATTGCCTTACAGCTATCTTCATAAAACCAAGTTCTGCCTTTAACACCTACTTTCGTTTATCTGATTCCATGAAACATTTCATATCCATCATGTTTAATAAAAGCAATGTGATTTCTCTATTCTCCTTTTCCTCCCATTCCTGGAGTGGAAGCCAATGAAGGGGAATAATAAATCAGTAATGTTCCGTGACATTTTTCTTTTACTTGAGTTCCCACCGAATTTGCTGGAACACATTCACTGGTGGTCATTTTGTAGCACCTTTTGGGAATGGAATCCAAAGTACTACACTGCCCTAATTGTTATTCTTTCTTCAAGTTAAATCTAATTTGTTTCTAGTATTTTGAGAAAATAACTTTCAAAGTTTGCACCATCCCAACCAGTCCCTAATTCTTTCAAAACTCTTGTATGCAGCACTGTGTTCAGAACACTCCTCCTATTCATTCCTCTACCGACTTTTCAGGATTTTTCTTTTCAATTTCCCAAAGCCTACAATAATTTCCTAAAGCAGCATTTAGATCATACCTGTATACGCAGACCTATCACAGCAACAGGCAAACAGGTTTTGAGAATCAGTAAAAGGGCTGATGTAGCAAGAATCGGCTACTGGAAAAGCAGGATGATTCAAGGTTACTGACAGGTTTGTGGGCATCTCTTGTCTGGACCACTGGGGATTTCTACAACTTAGGGCTGGGTTATTGTATAAGAATTTTGTGTGGGTGATGGATGTTGGATCAGAACATTAGGGCCTCTAGAGGTCATGTTTCGGGTGTGGGTAGCATTTCAAACAGATGCTTGACACAGGTTGATGCGGTTAAGATTTTATCTAAATCCCTTTTGAAGTCTATAGACAACATTTTGCTAAAAGTGGAGCTGAGCCAATGTAGGGCGGGATTTGGAGCTACTTTAGGATTGTAGATGTAGGTCCTGCTGAAAAAATTCTCATCCAACCCACATAAAGAAAAAATTTTATGTGTATCTTCGGACCTAAAAAGAGAAAACAAGGATTTTTTTTCCATTGCAAATGCCATCAAAGTTGTGTTTCCTCCTCCTCCTGTCGAATTAGCTCTTCATCCAATTAACTCAGGGAGATAGGCAATTCCTGTCCTGTGAAATTATCATGCCTCCTCTGTTTGGAACATCAATGTCAGATCTCCACCCCACCCCCGTACATTCATATTATAGTAAATTCCTATTGGAGAAGTTTTCTTTATGTGTAATCCTTTTTATTTCTGCTGGGATAGGAATGCCTTCTCCTGTTGTGTTCAGAATCTGAGTGTTTGCCAATCACAAGATTTAGCTTCAGACTCTAATCTGGTAACATAGAAAATAGCCATATTTAACTTGTACAAATTTGGGAGCTGCTCAGTTTAACCTGGAACAGAATCAAAGCTGAGATTTGAACTGGAAATGTGAATCTCTCCCTTTGAAGCTTTATATCTTCTCTTATGATTCACACATAAATGTCTACCTTATTAGCTTTTGGCCTTCTTGTGTAACCTTGGTAATCACCGGGATACACATATTTACATATGGCGAGGGAAACTGTGAAACATGATGTGCTTAATCCCACAGAAGGTAAATAAAGGAATATGAATTAAAATATAGAACTTGACAAAGAGATGTTACAAACCTAGGCCAGCTCTAACTCTAAAGCACGGGTGTCAAACTTGCGGTGTCATGTTGTCGTCATGTGATGTTTTGTGATGTCTTTCCCATTTGCGGAGCTGGGGTGGGCGTGGCCTGCGTGTGACGCATCCGGCCCACGGGCCACCAGTTTGACATCCCTGCTCTAAAGGAACAACGGGATCCAAGCAATAATTACAGTAAAAACAGTAGATAAACTAAACTATATAAAACTTACTAATAATATATATCTAATCAAATCAGATAAAATTACACAGTATACAATATAAAAACCAGGGCAGCTGGTCACTAAGGCCAATCCAGAAGTCATAAATTCCCAAGTAAAGGAAGCTTAAATATTCAGCTTAAAAGTTACCATTTTAGGGTGTAGCCCTGATTATCTCACACCTCAAGCACCAGGGAAAATCAGAAAATCCATCCAATTCAAATAAGTATAAAGATTTATTGCAAGCTTAAGTTCTCTACAAGAATCTGAACTACTAATGGTGAAAGCAAATTGGCAGTAGGTAAGAGTCAATGGAATTCAAAGTGGGCTGGACTTTCTTGTGGGCATGAAGGGACTCATGACTGATGATGCGTTTGACCCCTCCCTTGGGCTCAGCCTGGTCATCTCCTACACTTCTCTTACTGTTTCTGATTTTTCTGTCTGTTTCCAGTGCTGAGATTGTTCTCATACCATGTGCAGATGGATAATAAATGTTTCCTTTAGCCACACACTGCAGCTGCTGTGGGCACCTGTCATTTTTATCTGGGTAAATTCAATGCACAGGTAATCTTGACTTGCAACCATTTGCTTAGCAACTGTTTGAAGTTACAATGGATCCTCCCTCCCCCCCAATGTATTTAACATCTGGATTTGAAGTTCTGATGGCTGGGGTCCCTCTCACAGTCACATGATTGTATTTTGGGCACTTGGCAACTGGCCCACATTTATGGCTGTTTGCAGCATCCCACAGTCACATGACTTGTGATGCATGTCATTATTATTATTTTTTTTGCCAGAAACAATTTACTTTTGGTTTCCAACAAAATACGGCTATTATGGATGGTTTTGCTTAACAACTGCAGCGTTCGCTCAACAGCTGCCAACAACTGCTGCAAAAAACATTGTAAAATCGAGTTGGTCACATGAGTGCCTCAACTTATGATTGTCATGACATACTATGGAAATTCCAGCTTCATTAGGGTCAAAAGTCGAGGACTACCTGGTATCTATCATTTCTTGACACCTGATACAAAAAAGCTTTTCAATATGTTTGCGATTTGTCACTGGGGCAAAAGAGAGGAATCAGGTTAAACTTTTGTTAATTTTCCACATGCTCTTTTATAACCCAAACCAGTGCTGCAAAGGAATGTGGTGCTAATAACAAATAACCATGATGGACAGCACCCAGAAGCAGCCCAGGGAGCATTCTAAATAGTACCCCCCAAAGTAATACAAATAATGAACATTTCTTGAGTAGGATTCTCTGTATCTTCTTGTTTTCATAGAGTGGCTATTTGGATAATGTAGTACAAATATGATAGTTATATACTAAAGTCAGCAAAAAAACAACAACCCTACATTTCTGTAGGCAAACTCATCATTTAACTTTCTGCCCTTCTCTGGAGCCACGGACAGAGGAAGAGGAGCTGAAAAAGGGGGCAGGTAGAGTAAGTACTATCTATTCTGTTTGCAGGGGGGGCCAATCTTCATCAGGCTGTTGTGGGGTTGTTAGTTTTAGTGTTTTTGTTCTGATAGGACAACTGAAACTCACCTGGAAGTGAAGGTCTACCCACTCCCATCATGGTAGTCAGCAGGCTCATTAAGACAGCTGCTTTCTATGTAGTTGGCACAACAATCCATATTTGTGGCCCATGGGAATAAATAGTTACCTTTGTTTTACAAAGATGCCCAATAATTAGCTTTTAACTTTTTGAAATGCTGCTTGAACTTGTCCTTTTTCACTTGCTCCCATCATTTTAGTTGTGACCGTTTCAGTTTTGCTGATTGTATATAAGAGCCTTCCAGGCTGAAAAACATAAAATGCTCTAAATAAAATGCCTTATGGTGGAAGCAGTGGTGGGATTCAATTTTTTTTACTACCGGTTCTGTGGGCGTGGCTTGGTGGGTGTGGCTTGGTGTGCTCAGCAGGGGAAGGTTACTGCAAAATCCCCATTTCCTCCCGATCAGCTGGGACTCGGGAGGCAGAGAATAGATGGGGGCGGGGCCAGTCAGAGGTGGTATTTACCGGTTCTCTGAACTACTCAAAATTTCCGCTACCGGTTCTCCAGAACTGGTCAGAACCTGCTGAATACCACCTCTGGGTGGAAGCAATCTGATTTTAAGTTATCAACTTTTCTAAGCTAGAGTCCATAATCTTAAACATGGGCAGATTCAGTTAAGAAAGTTTTCCCCTAAATTAGGTCTTCATGCTGAGAAAATTTCACCTGTTAAAATGAGCACCTGCCTTCTGTCTCAGAAACACTACCAGGGACCCAGCTACATTTTCCTGCACATATGGTTCCTACTGACTAGCTTGGCAAATAATCTGAGTGTATGGCTTTGGAGTGCTATCATCTGGCAGGTTTCAGTTCAGAGGCAGCATCGAGACTTCTGTTATGATCAAGGATGCAAATGGACAAATTTCCATCTTTAACTGCACTGGCTTCTTTATCTGCCTTGCCTGGGGCACTTTCTTTTGACAGGAGACGCAAACTGGGCACAATGGGTGATGGAGAAACAGGAGGGAATCACGAAATCCCCCAAATTCCATTGCTTGGTGCCTTACAAGCCCTGCCTTTAATGGTTCAAAGCAGATCCAGATTGCTCAGATTCCACAATGAGCTGGAAAGCTGGAGTGATTTATTTCTATCTCAGCTGCAATGTCTTTGAAAGGGCAGAAAAGGTACTTTTTTTTTTTGCAGGGAGGTGAAACAATATGCCCTGTGCAGTTTCTGGAAGAGCCCATTACAGCAACTCTTGTCTCATCAGGTCCTGAGAGGAATGAGGGCTTGATTGCTTCAACAGTTCAGTCATTCAGATTTGTTTTCTTGCAACCATACAAACGCACACAACATGAAGGGAGCACGTGCCTGGGAATGGGCGATAGCATCTTATTTTATTTTACTTATTACTCTCTGGAGTTGAAGCGAAGAGGCTTTTTACTCTTTCCAAACCATTGGGGAAATGTTGGAAAGAAATAAAGACCGGAGACTCTGTCTGTCAATTGGGTAACTTTGAAAAATGAAACAGAGTAAGACCCAATTTGATGTGGGTGGAGAAGCTGCCAAATTAAAATCAGATCCGCAAATGGGCCAGATCAGGCGAGAAATTTCAGAGAAAAGGAAAGGAAAAGGGGTGGGGGTGGAAAAAGCTAAAAATGCTGCTCTGTCCTAAGCTGCTCCTTCCTTTCCCTCCTGGCCATGTGATCTAGCACGGAGCATGTGATAGCCACCTTATGCTGCCCAGTGCATACATACACGCAAACACACAAATCAAATCTTCGTTACGGTCAATAGACCAGCATGCTATATTTTGCATCATGCTGTCTTCAGGAAGGAAAATATCTTGTCCATAGTTTCATAGAGAATTAAAATGTCAGAATTAACCACAGAATCAGCTATGGTGAACGATGAGGTTTAAATATACCTGCATCATGGCTATTTGATAGTAAGATCTCTAGAGTAGAGTTGTGAAATGCTTGCAATCAGATTCCCCCAAAACTGCTCTGAAGCAGGCAAAGCAGTAAACCTCACATTGTCTACAACTCTTTGGACCTTCCCCCCATGCTTCAAGGATGTGCTTTTCTTCCATCCTTGAGAAGGAAAGTTGCTGCCCTCATACAAGGGCAGGAGCACCAGTTGCTGGGGCAGTTGGAGAAGCCCAGGGATAATGACAGTGCAGTGAAAGGAGAGAAGCCGGGAGGAATAAGGATCAGTACTTGGATGTGGAATGGAGCTAAAAGCCTAGCATAGTCTCCTTGCTTCTGGAGAAGACACAAGCTGAGTACTGTGGCTTTTTGGCCTTGGTTGATGGAGGGGCTAGAATGGAAGGCCTCCAAGGAGGCAAGAATCACTTGGTGGGAAGTGGCAATAGAATTTACTAGTAGAAGTAGCAATCTCGTGGAATTTTCTACCTAAGCCTTAAAACAGGGGTGTCAAACTTGCGTTGTCACGGCATCGTCACGTGACGTATCGTGACTTTTCCCCCCTTCGCTAAACTGGGTGTGGGCGTGGCCAGCGCATGACGCATCTGGGCCATGGGCCACGAGTTTGACACCCCTGCCTTAAAACAAGGAAAAATAATGGTGATTGCCAGATGTTTCTTTGGCAGCCAAAGCAGAAATAGCCATAGAGAGAGCTCAGCGGCCAGATGTGAGGGGGCAGTCCTGCAATGGGACAATTACAGCCCTGCTGGCCACTGATATCCATCAGGATCTTCTAACCACACGAATTAGATGTTCACATAGGAGCAGTTCACAACGGGAAAAGACCAGTTTCTGGTCGCTTTGCTCCAGTTTCAGGCTGTCTCAGTAGCAGGTAGGCCCCAAAGATAGAGGCTTTGTTGTAAGGACATATTGTCGACAAATGGTAAGCAGGCTATCTAGGTCCTGGGATGAGTTTTTTTTTTAACCAAATGTATATTTGCATTCCTGGGCAGTCTGAAACACCTTTTTCTTATCAAATTCAGAGCACTGCCCAGCCCTGTTCTGAACATCTGTACGGTGGCTATGGTTAGATTGAAACCCATACACACATAATTAATAAGCCATACTGAATCCAATTTGATATACTTCCAGGTAAGCTTTCATAAGATTAGACTGTCATGACATTTATACTGGAGTCATTTTCCAGAAGGGTAGCTCTGGGTGTTAGTCTTTTGAAGCCAAAAGCAACAAAGAGACTTGTGGCATTTTAAAGACTAGCACTTTTATTATTGCATCAGCTTTCTTAGAAATGGGCTGTGGGCTTTAAGAGGCCACTATTTATTTTGAGTTTTGAATGTTCTAAACTGGAAAATGAAAGTCCAATAAAGCAATTTAACTGAATGATTCTAATGGCTTTTCTCAGTAAAGAAAAAAGAAAAGCTCCATTCCCAAACACAGCTGCAGAAACTTTACGCCTCTGACCTAGTTTCTAACATGTGAATCCTCATTAAGTGAACTATGAGTGACCTCTTTAGGAGTAAGTGGGCTAATCAAAGCTCTACTTTCCCCCACAGTTCAGTTGCTAAAAATCTTGCATTTCCTCCTGATGTTTGCTCCTGATAAGGGAGAATTGGATTTATGAAAGAGATGTAGATGTTTGGATAAGCTGTGGTACCAAAGCAAGCCTGCCTGACAAGTTAGGGCCTGAAAGGGGAAGCCAAAGAAGTCAGAAAATATCACAGTTGAGAGAAGGGTCATGGGAAATAAACTATCAAGAACCAGTTGAACATGCTATGTTGCAGGTGTAGCCTCAAGATCACACACCTTGGGTAACTCATGTTGAAATGATGAGATCCAGAACTTGACTCTCCTCTTGCTTTGCATAATGTGCAGTGGGGCACATTTAGGCCATCTGGCACTTCAAGGAACTAGGGATTTGTCCAAGCTCTGCCTTCTTATTGCATGGCTTTGGCATGTGGTGGTAGTACATGGTGCACCTTTGTTGACGTCAGTCAGAATGGAAGTCCAATGTGGTACAGAGAAGATGGTGAAAGGAGGGATGCAGGAGATCTTCTCTTCCTCAGACAATGTTTGTAACATGATATGGTATGATAGAAGAGTCTTGCTCCATCATTGAGGAGGAGGACAAGGAAGAGGAAGATGATGATAATGATATTAGTGACATCTCTATTGAAATCTCTAACAGAGTGTCTCTTTTGGCACTTCCAAAACAGGAGGAAGACAGAGAAGAGAAAGATGGCAAGAAGATTCTAAAGGACAACTCTGCATGTTCAATAGACTGTATTTGCTTTAATGGATCAAATTCATGTAAACATAATTAATTTCTCTGAAAGTCTTTGCAGCTACTATAAATAAAGACTCTAAATAAAACGGGTTGCCCCTCTTCTTCCTCATATGCATTTTTCATATTGTGTAAACAGATTTCTACATGCATATTTTATTTTATTTTAAAATATATATCCGACTCTTAATTTGTTTTTTCCAGGGCAGCTTACAAATCACAATTTTAAAAAATTGAAATCATGAAACCTGCAATAATTACAGAGATGTATGTGTATAGTCATGTACAGTAACGATACACTCCTGATTATTGTTAATGTCTTAAATTGTTGTTTGATATATTATTATATCCCGCATGAAGTGATTTATGTCCATTTATGAGGCTTGTTCTTTGCAACAGTAAATTTGCATTAAGCAGACTTTTCATATTATCATATCATATATGAGATATGTTCTGAAGAATCTCCAGTCCTCTGCAGAATTTCCCAACTGGATACTGCATATGATATAACAGTGATTTTATCAATCCCTATCCATGTCATATCCAGGGATGTAATAATATACAGTATCAAACAACGAATTACCCATAATCAAATGCACATCTAACCTCACTGAAAATTATTTGAACGACTGCCCTTCAAATTTTTATTTGACCTTTTTACACATATATTTCATGATGGAGCAGTTCTTCGATTGTGATATAATCCCTTTGCTGTGAAGGAACTACAAAAATAATTTATTTTGACATTTTTAGAATGGATAAGAATTTACTCATGTGTAAAACATTATGCCTCCATGGCATCTCTTAGCTTTCAGGGGATTGTAGATAACTGCAAACATTTCCGGACATGCCTCAGGATGCCTGTGGTTGGGAAGGGGGGCTTGCATTGTTAGAGGAAGAAAATGGACCAGGAAAGTAAACCTGCTTAACAGGAATAGCACCAAGAAGCTGTTTTCCACCATCTCCTGTTTTGTGAATGGAATTCTGGGGTGGTGATCAAGGGGTGTGACCTTCTTGATTGACACTAGGGATTTATGTGGTCAGGCTGAAAGCAGTTCTGACTTGCAGGCAAAATTGCAGAGGAGTCCAACTTCAGAATCTGTCATGTTGAAATAGAGTGGGACAGGCTCATAACTGGATAGTTCTTAGTTTACTCACATAAGATGCAAAGTTAAGTCAATATGCGTTGAGTACTCTATATCTAGAAGGGTGGGCTTAGACTGGGAGACAGACTTCAAATCTTTGCTCGGCCGTAAAAGGTCCGGTCCATCCAGTAAAGCCAGTCAGAGTTTGTCAGCCAATGTACTTCATCAGATTGTTGCCAGAATAAATAAATATTTGGATAAAAATGATTGACCTATTTTGCAAAGAGGGTGCAATGTGCTTTACAAATATAACAAGCATGATAATACATTGAGTACTTTTGCTCTTTGTAATGACATTAAAGTTTCTCTCCGATGGAATTACCTAGGAAACTGGAGGTACAATGTGTTGAGAAGATGAAGTGATGTTACAGAATGACAGCAGGGAAAGCTGTTTTGTTCTAACTTTGCTTTATGTGCTTAATTTGCTTAATTTGCTTGCTTAATTTGGCAAAAAATAGGACAAATGATGGTTTGTTATTTATTAGATTTCTTTTATCCTGTTAAATTTTTATTATTATCTTGTTTATTTTTTAATTTATTATTTTATAAGAAACTCAAGGCAGCAAATGTATCCAACACATCTTCTTCCTTTCCCCCCCTTAAAACAACCACTCTGTGAAGTGGGTTGGGCTAAGAGAGAATGACTGGCCAGCTTGCATGCCTAAAGTGGGACTAGAACTCTTAGCAATCTCCTGCTTTCTAGGCCAATAGCTTAACCACTATGCCAAAATGATGATGAAGAAAGGCAGAGCAAAATAAATACAAAAAGTTTACAACCTCTAGTCCAGACTAAATGAATTCAAGACATCAAGATTTGCAGAATTGCCTCCTAAGTAACAAAGGAAATAACTTGCAGGCATTCTTTCAAACCTCTTGCCGTTCTTACTAGTTCTACCCTACTTTATGATCCTTTGATACAAAAAGAATTATACATGCTTAGGAAATAAAGATGATTTTAAGCATAAGCTGGAGAATCACCTGTTAGAAATGCTATAGAAGTGTATTTTCTGTATTTAGCGGAAGGATGGACTAGATGTTCTTTGGTAATACCTTCCAACTCTATGATTCCTACAGTGTTGTGACTTAAAAAAAAAAGCTGAATGTTTAGACAACTGGCAACCAGGGCCCCAAAGAAAAGTATGCAACAAAACACCTCTTTGTACTGCAATGTACAGTGTTTAATGGTTTGTCAAGTGAAAACAAGTCCCAGAGTTCTCTCTTGTGGTAAAAGTGGCTGAGATACACCTAACTGCATTGGGAGTGAGAATGTTAATTGTTCAGAGATCACATTTTTGGTTTTATTTGAACTTTTTCATATCTGGCTAAGACATTTAGGCTGGCTCTTACCCTGCTTAACAAGTAAGGTGGAAACAAGAGAAACACATCCCTAATTTGCTTGAAATCATATTCTAGTTAAATAAATAATCAGAACAGTCATACTGTATATAACATTTTGTAGTGTCATTACCGTGGGTAAACCTCTACAGTACTCCGAACATTTTCACAATGTGTCCCAGGAAACCCAGAATAGGCATGGACTTTGGATTCAGAATATTCTCTGCCGCATTTTAAGTCAGATAAATTCTTTAAAGCACCTCTTTTAAAGCACCATCATCATATTTTTTGAATGTTCAGGCAGATTTTACCAATGCATTCCATTCAGAACAGGAGCCTGCCCCTCATCATGAATTTATTCCATCTTAAACAATCATTGCCTTTGGATGATGTTTTATTTCAGAATGCACAAAGAAAAGAAAAATCAACACAGCCATAATAATATGAAATAGGCAACAGCAAGGAGGGGGGGGGGGAGTCTAGTTTCATTGGTAACGTTTTCTTTTTGTAGGGACTGTTCCCTCCTTCATCCCACAAAAAGTGATTTTTGCCCTTTTTCTATTATTCGGTTACTTTTCAGGCTAATTTCCTAAGCACCTGTTCCTTTCCTGAATCTCTCTGTTTCTACTTGCTTTTCTGTTTCTCCTGGCAGCTTTCGTGCAGGAAAGTGACCTAAAATAGGCACCGGAGGAAAGGATTATTGTTGGGAATGGCTTGGGAGAGCAGGGCCCACCCACAGACCACTCATTTGCCTACTTTAGGCCATTTGTCATTTCATGAGGTATTTGGCTTCACCCTGTCCTTAGTATGAAAACACGCACCCCTGTTTGGGTACTGCAGTTCTTTTCCATCAGAAATATTTAGCTTTTCAGGCCCCTGATTTTAGTCACATTCAATTTTCCTCTGAAGGAAACAACACAGACTTGATTCTGAGACACTCCCTGCCTCTTTTCCTTTCAGGAGAAAGCCATATCCCCCCCCCTTTGGTTCAAAGCATTTTGATACCAGTATTGTCCAACTTTGCAGAAAAATATGCTCCCGATAAAACCGGGTGCTTCAGAAAGAAAGAAAGGGCCAATTTGAAAAGGTTAAACCCTTCTGATTCTTTGGCTTCCCCCTACATGGTTGGATTCTTTGGGAGATAATTTTCTGATGCTTCCACTCAGCCGACCCCTCCTCTTTCTGCAGAAAGGAAATCTGAAAGAAATGGATTGAAATCTTTGGCAATTTGTCTGTCCCCATTCCCTCCCTTCCCCCTCCCTTATTGTCATCCAAAGCAAAGAGCCAAAGTTGATGACATCTTTATGAGGCTGCCTCCGGTCAAGACTATTAGGATCTATTCATTCTGCTGGAGGGGAATTTTTCGGGAATTTTTCTTTTCTCCTCCTCCTCCCCCCCCCCCCCCTCCTCCTCCCCCTCCTCCCCCCCCCCGCTTCCCTTCTTGCTCCCCCCTCCTGTTTTGTCTCCCACCACCACGCTATCTCCCTCTTCCTCCTCCACCTCCCCTCTGGAATTGGCTGGGAGACGGTGGCCTTGATAATTCACCACACTTCTATAGTTTTGAATGGAATTGCCCAGGAGAAACAAAAGGGGAGGGGGAGGCGAATGACCTCATAGGCTTTGCAACTGATTGGCTGCTCAGCTCCCACGGGAGAGGTGACATCACCCCCTTCTTTGTCTTTCCCGGCTTCCATCTCCCCATCTCTCCTGCCTTCTCTGTGGGATGCTGTTGCCAGGGCGATGGCAAAGTCTTGTTAGCTTCTCGTCCAAAGGAAAGGCAGTTCATTATAGGTTTGACAGAAGAAATGTGAGGGTGAGAGGAATAACTTACAGTTAACAACAATAACAAAAACAAGCTCACCATTGTCTTTCTGTTTTCTGAATCCTGTCAAATAAAATGCGACTGGAAGGGTGTATTTGAGGTGGTGGGGGGGGCAGGAGGAGGATTGCACAGAATTCCTGCTAATTCCTTTTGCAGCAAATACCTAAGTTAGCCTTGGCATTTTTTCAAGAGGCACAGAATAGTCCTAAATCTTTAGCTACTTTTGTTCTGATAACATAAATTATATCGGCTGTAAAAAGAAAGGCTCAATTCATAAAGGCCAAATTTAACATCATTTGTTAATATATCAGAGGTGCTCCCATTTAAAGTGAACATGAACTGGCCTTTATGTTCAAGGAAGTTGTACTCTCCCTGGATTGTGGACAAAGTATCTGAATTTGTGCCTTACCAAAAATATTTTTAGTCTTTGTTTTCTTTCACCACTATTTCACCATGGAAATATATGACAGTTCTAAGATGTGGAATTCCTTTCATCTTTATGAGATTAAATTATACGAAGGTAAAGATTGTTATCTTTGGCTCTTTAACTACAATTTTCCCAAACACTTTTTGTCGTGTTATTTTTTAAAAGTGGGTTTGTTTTAGAGCCAATGTTCCAAATGCAAATTATTGACTTGATTTCTTTTCAACACGCCAGAGCATTTTGTTGCTTAGAAAGTACGAACAACCCCCCCCCACCCACCCCCAGTCTTTTAGAATACAGGATTTTGGAACCAGGCTTAGCTAAATAAAAAGACAAATGTGAAAAAAAACCCCTCCACATCAGATATACATTATAAGCGACTGCTTCTTTAGAAGGTCACGAGGAGAAATAACATGCCTCTATCCACCCAGTACTTTAAATCTTCCCTTCTGTGGCAGCAGCAAAGTTTCTCCAAAGAAGAAGCTGAATGGGAACAAACATGCAATCTCCTTTTGAAAAAGGTGTGACTCTTTTCTAGGAGCTGAAGCCGCTAATGGGGCGCAGGGTGCATAGAGAAGTTTGTCCTCACCTCTTGAGCTCTAGTTTCTGGCTCGGCTCCCAGTCGGGCTGAAGAATTTCTTATTTGTTATATAATGGGCGAGCATGACTAACAAATAATTAGTCTGGATGTTTGTGTGAACCTTTCCATAAAAGCTCCTCTAGAGCTGCCTGAAGAGGATGATAATGTATCTAAATGATTTCCTGTCTCCCTGGTTGCCAAACCCTGGCTGAACCGACTTAGCCAAGAAAAAACTCATGCACAATGTATTTGTGCAGTGGCTGGGAGCTACTTTAGGAACTAAAAATAGTGTGGTTTTTAAATTTAATAAAATAAGATCCAGTTAAACCAAGCCACAGCAAGTATCAACTGCATTGTTCACAGCTTATAAAGTTTTCAGCTGAAATCGGTGAAAAAAAAATCAAACTTCTGCAACATTTTGGTATGTGTTAGCTGAAACTGAGGCTGTTTTGGTCCCATAATTCAATTGGACCTACAATGTCCTTATCCATTCAAGGGAACCTGGTTGTATTACACTAATGGAAAATCAAGCTAACAAAGGTTCTTTGGGTTCACATTTTTATTAAAGTGGTATTAAAAAATGTGTTTTCATTGTTTCATGGAAAACAATGCACCTTCATTCATATCAAACCGTCAAAGGCACAATTGGTAAGACCTGAATACAGGCCGATACCTAAGGTCCATTTTTAAGTTTGGGATGTAACTAGTAAAGTATAACAAGAGCTTCTGACCAGCACTCTGCAGTAAACAAAAAGTGCAAAGTATTGTGGTCTTAGTGCTTTTACCGCCATAGTGTAGGCCTGAAATTGGACTCATACCTGGTCATTGTTGCCAGCACTGCTGAAGGTATCTACTTGGACATTTAAGTAAAGCCTTTTTCTATAACCTTCTAATTACATCCCCCATAGTTCCATTCTTTGATGTGTGTAGGAAGCTATAAATAAAAATGCTACCATGGTTAAACTCAAAACTATCCCATATTCGTATTATGGAGTGAAGCACAAATATAAGTTAACTATTAAGCAGTCAAGTTACATAATTATGAATTCCTATGGCTAAAATCTCTACTCGCACAGCATTGGCAAATACTGTTAAGTTCTGGAACTCATAATCTGAAACCTAAATGCTATGTAATCCTCACTCTTAAAACCAAAAATTACTACACCTAATAAAATAAAAGTAACTTAACTAATTTATAGATAGTATTAAATAAAAAATAAACTATTTTACATCCATATAAAAGTAGCTATAATAGGAGGATAAAAAGGAGCTCACTAAAAAAGGCTGTCACACGGTAGCCACACGGTTGCCTCGCTAAAATCTCTATAATGTTTTATTTACAAAGCTTACCATATACGTAGTTATAACTTGCATATGAATTTTTAAATCTTTCATTAAAGAACTACTGCTCTAGTGGTTTCCTTAAGCAACTAATGCTGGTTACGCTATACAGGAATGGTACAGACCTGTTGATCACGGAAGGGGTGTTGCATTAGTCCTTAAGAGCTGGTCATTCCATCTCCTTTACCAGGTTCTTTAGCAATAGCACTTACACTTATATACCACTTTACAGTGCTTTACAGCCCTCTCTAAGCGGTTTACAGAGTCGACATATTGCACCCAACAATTTGGGTCTTCATTTTACCCACCTCGGAAGGATGGAAGGCTGAGCCAACCTTGAGCTGGTGAGATTTGAACTGCCAAATTGCAGTCAGCAGGCAGTCAGCAGAAGTAGTCAGCAGTACTGCACTCTAACCACTACGCCACCGTGGCTCATTTATCTGGGACTTTATCAGTATGAGAGGCCTGTAAGGGAATTCTCGACGTACAACCATTCGTTTAATGACTCTTCAAAATTACAACAACACTGATAAAGGGACCTATGATCAGTTTTCACACTTGCAATGTTGCAGCATCCCCATGGCATTGTGATCCAAATTCAGGTACTGGCATATATTTATGACAGTTGTACTTCTCGGAGTCATATGAACACTATTTGCAATCTTCCCAGCCAGCTTCCAAACAAGCAAAGTCAATGGGAGAAAACCAAATTTGCTTAACAGCCACATGATTTACTTAACAACTACAGCAATTCGCTTAACAGCAGTGGCAAAAATGTCGTAAAAAGGGGCACAACTCACTTAGCAACTGGCTTGCTAAGGAATGTGTGGCCATGGGTCGAGGACTTCCTGTACTGTGATTTGAAGTGGAGGGAAGCGAAGGATAAGCGAAGGATTCAGCTATGTACCTCACTACCTAGCACAGTTCCTGAATGAGCTAATATCAACTGTCTCACAAGTGGTGTTGGAGGCCTTTGTCTTGAGAAGATTCATAGTGAGATTACTCCCATAGCATATACCACCCCATAGTGCTTTATAGCACTCTCTGAGCAGTTTACAATATCAGCATATTGCCCCCAACAATCTGGGTCCTCATTTTACCGACCTCGGAAGGATGGAAGGCTGAGCCAATCTTGAGTTCAACCAGGATTGAACTCCAGGCTGTAGGCAGAGTTTGCCTGGAATACAGTATTCTAACCACTGCACCACCAGGGCTCTAATAATTTTTGTGCACAATTTCATGGTTCCCATGACTTCCCATAGAAGACTTCCCATCCAAGTCTGAAGGAGGATGGCTTATACATGCCCATTCCAAAATGATATCCTTGGCAATTATGAAAATTTGTTGTAATGTATTCTCCTCAGTGGAGCTCAGATCTTGATTATATTGGTTGATCTCAGAGGGAATGGGAACTCTCCAAGGACTTCTGGGAAATATTTTCTTGTACCTGGATGGTTGCTCTATAGATATGGAACACTGAATCTTCCAGATACTTGACAAGATAGCCCCTAATTGCACCTGCTCTATGATATGCCATTTAGTACATGGTTGTATATAAAGCAATTGCAAACATTAAAGAGTAATGGCAGGAGGCTGGAACAGCTATATTATAGACTTAGGGACATGTCAGGTTGGGAACAATCTATGCTGAAACATTCACAATTGAATAACTGAATCACATTCCTGAGTTGTATATGGAGAACCACTGCATGGAGAACCACTGATGAGAATTATTTTGAATTGTTAGGTGGATGATCTAATCTGGGGGTCTGCAACCTGCGGCTCCGGAGCTGCATGCAGCTCTTTGGGCCCTCTGCTGTGGCTCCCTGTCGGGTGATCCCATCACTGGTTGGCCCCACCCCTCGCCCTCCCCTCCCAGTCACCCCTTGCCTAGCCTGAGCAAGTAAGGGCAACGGCGGGGGATGGAGAAGCAACTGGGGCTGATTCTCTGGTGCCTCACTCTTGCTGGAGCTTCTTCCAGCCCCTGTTGGTGCTGGGCCTGCCTCAGTCGCTTGGGGAGACGCACAACCTGATCTCCACCCTGACGCTGGCCTCGCTATCACGAGGGCTGGCTGGGTGGGAATGGGATCCGGGAGGAGGGGACGACAGAAAGGAGGATGAGCCTGCAGCGCCCAGCCTTTAAAATGTGCACTTAAAATGTGCACGGGGAACTTTTGCCGCCCGGAGGACGCTTTTCAATGAAAGCCGTGTGTGTGTATATATCTCTGTATCTCTCTCTGTCTCTTTGTCTCCTCTCTCAGAAAGCCGGCAAGCTCTCCTTGGGGCTCTTCGCTACTCCTTTTCTTTCTTCTTGGCAACTTTTTGGAAATCCGGGCTGGCTGAGGAACAAGCCACGGTAGAGGCTTCCCTTTGGGCGACCCTCCTTCTCCTCCCCATCCTTCTCCTCTCATGACCCCCTGGCCGGCTGTGATGGGGGTGGGAGGATGCGCACAAGCGGGGAGACCCTCCTCAAGCGAGCGCCCGCCCACCCGCCCTGCATGCGCCTTTTCTGCGCTTTCGCCGAGCCCGGCCGCTCGCTTGAGGAGGGTCTTCCTGCTTGTACACCCTCCCAGCCTCGCCACAGCTGGCCAGGGGATTGTGAGAGGAGAAGGAGGGGGGAGGAGGAGGGTCGCTGGAGCCTTAGTGCAGGAGCGAAGTGGCCCTGTACTTGCCTTCGCGCCACATTTGTGCTCAAGGAAGCCTTTGCCTCCTGCCGCTTCGGGCTGGAGCTCGCGCCCACTGTGCTCTGCCAAAGAGCTGCTGGGGGGGGGGAAGAGGGGACATGGCAAGGCAATGGCCGGAGCCTTAGTGCAGGAGCGAAGCGGCCCTATATTTGCCTTCATGCCACATTTGGCTCAAGGCAGCCCTCGCCTCCCGCTGCTTTGGGCTCGGAGCTGTTGCTAGGGATGAGTGGGGCAGGATCGCATTGTGGCTCCATGTCATAATGGGCTCCAGGAGGAGGAGGAGACCCCATCTCCCCCATTGTGAAGCGTGCTAAAGTTCACTGTGCTGCGCAAGGCACTGCGAGAGTGCCTCATGGCCTGCTCGATGCCTCATATCAGAATCAGAGAGAGGGGGAGAGAGACATACAGAGAGAGAGAGACAGAGAGAGGGGGAGAGAGACATAGAGAGACACAGAGAGATGGGAGGGGGGAGAGACATAGAAAGAACAGAGAGAGAGATACAGAGAGAGGGGGGAGAGAGGGAGAGGGGGAGAGAGAGACAGAGAGAGATACACAGAGATACAGAGAGGGGGAGAGAGGGAAGGGGGAGAGAGGGAGAGAGAATTTTTTTGTTGCATGCAGAAATAAAAATGTGTTTTCTCTGTAGCAGGTCATTGATTTCATAAATGCAACACGCTATAGTTTTTTTTATACATAGCATAAAGGTAAAAAAACGATTTATGCAGTGAGAGAGAGAGGAGAGATGTCAGAAGGGTTTTGTGGCTCCCGGTGTTTTTTAACAACCAGTTGTCTGCCCTAATGACCGGCTGGGTAGGCGTGGCTAGGGGGTCATGTGACTGGGTGGGAGTGAGTGACATTGAGTTGGCCACGCCCACCCAGGTTTTGTGGCTCCCGGTGTTTTCTTTTCTGTGGGAAATGGGTCCAAATGGCTCTTTGAGTGTTTAAGGTTGCAGACCCCTGATCTAGTTTTAGTGTCTCTGGCCTATGTCTAGCTTCTACCTGACTTTCATTGTTCACAGTTGGTTGCTTCTTCATAGATAAGATTACTTGGATTCATGCTGGGTTTGATGTTATTTTGAGAAAAACCATGCCAAAGGTGTCCATCATACCATCTTATTACTTTTGTCTGAGTCAGTATTGTGGTTTGTCTTCTGAGGAAGTAAATAAAGTTTTTGGATCTGTTTGTGCCACTATTGATACATTGGAGGACACCTCCCAAATCTAGGTTACAAGGGCTTCTAAAGACTTTTGACTGTCAAGGATCTCCAATACATCACTTTTGTGGTTGAGTTTCCTATCACCTTAAAGGAAATGTAGATAAAGCTCTTTTCTAAGAAATTATCTTTGGATCTAGCTGAGTTTAACAACGTGCCATATTCAGCCAAAATATTAAAGAAAACGTGGCTTTTCCAGGAGAACTTAGATTAAACAGCTCTTTTTGATCCTTTTCAATCTGGTTTAGGCCTAACAGAGTTAGCACAGGTTTTCCAAGGCTGAGCTTGAGCATTGGAGGAAGAGCATTGGTGTGGAGGGGATAGAAATAGGTGGTGGATTTATTATCCCTGCTTCCTATACTACTCTTCCACAAAATGGCTGCTGCAAGTTTCCCCTCCATCCTCTTTTTGCTCAGAAGTTTGTACTAGCTGTTAATCCTCCCTCCCCTCTCTCTCCTTTCTTCCCCGCCCATTATTAGAACAAAGCAGATTGGGAGGGGGAGAATGGGTAGAGAGGGCAGGCTGACAAGCATGGGAATCTGGAAGTCTATTCAGTGGTAATTATGGCCTCAATATGACTGGGGGTTGCAGGAGAGATGCGGTGGGGGGGATGTCTGTCTGTATGTAGAATGGCAACTCTAACAGGCCAGAGAGACAGCCTCCTCCCCCAATTTGCTGAGCCCGATAGAGGTCCTGAAACAAGGGCTTGGCTCTTGCAAAACAGGAAAATGAGGCTGAGCAGTATAGGAAGGGGGTGACGGCTACAGTAAGACAGAGAAAACCTGGGGATGCAAGCTCAAGACAGGTAAATGATATCCAGCATGCTGCTACCTTGTCAGAGATCCAGTGTATGAGAAAGACTTGCTGGTTGCATCAAAGCAGTTTGGAAAAGGAAGCTGAGATATTTCTACAGTACATCTGGTTTCCAAGCCAAGCTGTCCCGTTCTCTGCAAAGAAACGCCAACTTCCATTGGTTCAAGGAAGTTGAGATTATTAGTAATCATGCAATGATCTTGTTTTCTGTTCCTTAGGAATCTCAGCCTTGTATGATTACCAACATCATAGTAATATTGTTATAATTAATTTCATAATTGAAGCACTTTATTGTGTGGAATGACCTAGACCTTCCTTTTTTATTTAAACCAACCACGCAGAGTCACTGGGATTAGGAAGGCATAGAAATGTAATAAATTGTTGTTGTTATTAACTATTAAAAAAAAAACCAACCTCATGGCCCCACTTCTCCCATTACTTCAAACCCAATATATTAATGTAAATGATCGCATAGAGAGGCGCAAAACTGCTACTTCTAAAGAGCCAGATTCCTTATTGATGATCTCCTTCAAAAGGATAGCAGGTAAAATATGGAGCAAAAGACTGTTCTTTTACAGTGACTTGTCTTTGCTGGGAATCTTAAGTCTTCTTGCTCTTCCAAAACTCAGCAGCCCCAGAAGAAAAAGCAGGAGTTCTTTTACAGTGACTTGTCTTTGCAGTGACTTGTCTTTGCTGGGAATCTTAAGTCTTCTTGCTCTTCCAAAACTCAGCAGCCCCAGAAGAAAAAGCAGGAGTTCTTTTAAAGTGACTTGTCTTTGCAGTCACCTATCACTATGTAAGACAAACAGGAAGAAGACTGGCAGATCACTCAGCAGCCCCAAACTCAGCAGCCCCAGAAGAAAAAGCAGGAGTTCTTTTACAGTGACTTGTCTTTGCAGTGACTTGTCTTTGCTGGGAATCTTAAGTCTTCTTGCTCTTCCAAAACTCAGCAGCCCCAGAAGAAAAAGCAGGAGTTCTTTTACAGTGACTTGTCTTTGCAGTGACTTGTCTTTGCTGGGAATCTTAAGTTTTCTTGCTCTTCCAAAACTCAGCAGTCCCAGAAGAAAAAGCAAGAGTTATCTACAACATATAGTGTAAGGATTGCAACAATCACTATGTAAGACAAACAGGAAGAAGACTGGCAGATCACATCCATGAACACCAACTAGCAGTCAGAAGACACTTAATTTCACAACACATGGACAGACTTAACCATAGTTTCAACTGGGAAACTGTGAGCATTCAAGTCAAGTCCAAAAATGCGAGAGAATTCCTGGAAGCCTGGCACTCAGATAAATCAGCCATCAACAGGCACATAGAGATAAACAACATCTATATACCATGCAAAATAGATAATCAAAAAGCCAAAAAAGAAACAAAAAGACCAAAATACCTCCTCACCAACAATCAACATCCACATGAGCATATATTAACACTAAGATTAACACTAGACCAACAATCAAGAAGTAAACTATACCTCACCAACATGGAAACCACCAACTCCCGACAAACAAGCTAACAGTAAACAACAGCCTAATCAAGGAACCACCAAAACCACTCCACTAACATTCACAGGGCAAGTATATAAAATGAGAGCAAACCTCACTCCCTTCTAGTGCTGATGATATTACCTGGTTTGGTAATGAAAAGTCTTCAAGAAAACAATCAAGCTCAAAGAACACCAAGGACTCCACAAGCCAACCATTGCATGGTAGCATAAATAATTAGAACTTGGAGGTCAGAATAAGTGCTTCATGTATCTGAGCATGTCTGTGTGTCATAAATTAGCTATGTGAAGCAACAGGGAGACCTCCTAGCTATGATTAGTTTCATTCCTTTTCCCATGGAAGATTGTTTAGTGTATCCGTTTCTCAGCACTGCTTGTATCTACTGAATGGAATGAAGCTTTTGCCCAGAGGGCTGTGATAATTGCAGCTTTGAGTCACAATCCCTTATGTGACTATACAATGTATAATTAACAGAATAAAAAAGGATGGTCAGGTTATGCCAGGAAGTTCTGTGCCCTCTGAATTGCAGAGGAAGGTGGAGGGAGTGATGGAATTACCTGATTGACAGCTTGCCAATAGAGAAAGATAAGAGCTTGTCATAAAGATGAATCCTTCTATTGACTGATGGTTCCAGAGACTGGGTGCTGTGAAAAGCCAATCTACCTTAACTGCAGAGGACATGAAGCTTATCGGAGGCTTTCTGCAGGTGCAAGTCACTTCTCATGAGGAGGGTGGGATGAAAATAATGAAATGGTGTTTATATTTCCTTATGTGCAACCTATTAGAAGCAAAGCCGATTAAGACTGGGCAGTGGTCTGGTTCAACATTTTACTTCTAGATTTGAAACATCTACCAAGTAGAGGCTAGTGCAGATTGTACTTGGACAAGGAATTTTGTTTCTAAGGAATTTATGTTAAGAACCAGAACTGAACTGACTTTAAAGTCTTCTGCACAAAAATAAGACTACTGATTGAACTACAACCACCAAGCCTTTTTCATGGCACCTATACAACTGATGGCTGAGTTTTGCATGTGTGTTAAATCACAGACAGTCAAAAAACCTTGCTGGTCTACTAGTGTATTACAAGTACTTCTTTATCTATCATCTTTTGATTCTGGCATAGATGATCACTTTACACAATATATGTATTCTTTGTCCATACTGCTTAAATGAAAAAGGAATGAAACATTAAAACTTTTGAAGATGTAGGAGATGACCAGGCTGAGCCCAAGGGGAGGGGTCAAATGCAGGGGTGGGTTCTAACTTACCTCGCTGCCGGTTCGCTTCCTCCCGCGTCATGTGGGCATGCCTTGTGGGCGCGCGCATGCGCAGTGCCAAAAAAATACGAAAAAAATAAATAATAATAATTTAAAAAGTTGAAAACAAGATGGCGACCGCATGCACAGTGCTGGAAACTCGGCTTCTGCACATGCTCAGAATAAAAAAAAAAATTCAAAAAAAATAAAATTCAAAAAAATTCAAAAAAAGAAAAGAAAAAGAAAAGAAAAGAAAGAAAGGCAAAAACAAGATGGCGACCGCATGCACAGTGCCAGAAACTCAGCTTCTGCACATGCTCAGAAGAAAAAAAAAATCAAAAAAAAATTCAAAAAAAAAAAAAAAAAGAGGGCGGCGCCCACGGACCGGCACCGACCAAACCGGTTCCGTGACATCATCGTGACTCACCAGCGGGTCGCTACCGGTTTGGGCAAACCGGTCCGAACCGGGAGGAACCCACCCCTGGTCAAATGCGTCATCAGTCTTGAGTCCCTTTGTGCCCACAAGAAATCTAAGTCCAGCCCACCTTGAATTCCGTTGACTTATGTACTGCCAATTTGCTTTGATTAGTAGTTCAGATTCTTATAAAGAGCTGAAGCTTGCATTAAACTCTTATATAGATTTGAACTGCCCGAGTTTCTTGATTTCCATGCTTGACAATTTATGTATACAAGTAGTCCTCACCTTACAACCACAGTTGAGCCCAAAATTTCTATTGCTTAGCAAGACAGTGAGTTTTGCTCCATTTTACGACCTTTCTTGCCACAGTTGTTAAGTGAATCACTGCAGTTGTTAAATTAGTAACACAATTGTGAAGTGAATCTGATTTCCCCATTGACCTTGCTTGTCAGAAGGTCACAAAAGATAATCACATGACCCTGGGACAATGCAACTGTCATAAATATGAATCAGTTGCCAAGCATCTTAATTTTGATCATGTGACCATGGGGATCCTGCAATGGGCATAAGTGTGAAAAATGGTCATAAGTCACTTTTTTCAATGCCATTGTAACTTTGAACAATCACCAAACGAATGGATGTAAGTTGAGGACTACCCGTATGTTGATCTGAAGAATTATACCAGATGGTAACTTTGACTTTGTTGTAACTTGGATAAAAATTATAGTTTTGTGCTTTCCTTTAGACTTTAGCTCTAATCATGCAGAATGCACATTAAATGAAGTTTCCAGTCATGCTCAGAAAAAAATGTTTAAAATGTAATTATAATTTAAATTTAATCTGATTTCTGGTTTGGCCCCACTCACTTCATGCCCTGCCCCACCATGTTCTTTCAAAGGCTACAATTTTCAGATCCAAAAAAGTTCAGAACTTTATTACTATGTAGTATACAATCTGGACTCTGCACACACAGGCTTTGCAGAAAATAAACTCAGCAAGTACATTCAACATGAAACCAAAGTTTTGGTCCTGTTTGATTTGGGAACTGAAACAGAGACACAAGACTTGGAAGACTAATTCTATGATGAGGAGGAGAAGGAATTTATTTGCTATATGACCTGATTATGGTAATATCCATGACACTTTTGAATTCTGCGAAATAGCCTTTCTAATGCAACTTTCTTTCACTTCGCATTGCTCTGTCTTGTTGTAAACTGATAAGAATATTTACACATATGCAATTATTTTTTTGCATTTCTACACTGGCCTTTTTCTTCAAAGCATTACAATAATTCGGTAAAGTAGGTCAGACTGAGAGATACTGAATGGTCCAAGGTCAGCTAATGAGTTTCACAGTTGAGAAAAGATTAGAAACAGGGTCTTTCTAGTTCTGCATCTAATGATGCAATAATAAAAAAAAAAAAAAAGGAACTTGGGAGAAGTTGGCTCCAGTACTACTTATACTGGCTGATGCACTATTTGTCGGTATTGTAGGTTTAGCAAATTGGGTAATTGACTTTTGCTGATTAGGACTGAACGATGACTTTTTACAATTTGATTATTGATAAGAGATGAGATGTGGGAAAAAGAGATTTATTATGATTGTTGCTGAAATGTTATAGAAGGTGTTAACTTATTGAAATTGCTTATAATTGTCTGAAGAGAGGGGGGAGATATCTTTTACATATAGGTAGTCCTTGACATATGACCATTTGTTTAATGACTCATTAAAATTGTGATAGCACTTAAAAAAGTGACTTATGACCAGTCGGCACACTTATGACCATTGCAGCAACCCTGTGGTCATGTGATCAAAATTTGGGTGTTTGGCAACCAGCATGTATTTATGAGGGTTGCGACATCCTGGCATCCCATAGCCATTTGTGGCTTTCCAAGCCAGCTTCTGACAAGCAAAGTGAATGGGGGAAGCCAGGTTCACCTAATGATTGTGGTGATTTGCTTAACCCCCATGGGAAAAAAAGGTTGTAAAGTCAGGCACAACTCACTTAACAATTGCCTCACTTATTGACAGAAGTTCCATTCCAATTGTGGTCATAAATCGAAGTCTATCTGTATCTTCTTTCCTTTTTTATTTATTTTCTCAATCTCTTTTAATTCCTTTCTTTTCTTTATTTTTCATATTGTCCGCATTGTCATATCATCTTTGTATCTTCCTGCTAAGCAGCGATGGACAAGAACTCCTGGTTTTCTCAGCCACATTTCAATAGAGGTAGTCCTCAACTTATGACCCCAATTGAGCCCCAAATTTGTGTTCAGTGAGAAATTTGTTAAGTGAGTCTTGCCCCATTTTACAACTTTTCTTGCCACATTTGTTAAGTGAATCACTGCAGTTGTTAAATTAGTAACATGGATGTTAAGTGAATCTGGTTTCCCCATTGACTTTGCTTGTCAGAAGGTCCCAAAAGGGGATCACATGACCCCGGGACACTGCAACCGTCATAAATGTGAATCAGTTGTCGAGCATCCAAATGTAAATCACGTGACCATGGGGATGTTGCAACGGTCATAAGAGTGAATGGTCATCAGTAACTTTTTTCAGTGCCGTTGTAACTTCGAATAGTCACTAAGGGAACTGTTGTAAGTCTAGGACTACCTGTATGTTAAACAATACAGTTTCTAGTGACTTACTGTGTTATGATTATCAGCAGAGTATAACTATATGAGTTTTTTGTCTGGGATAAATCTAAACACACACAAGATAAACATGGCTAACTGCAGTTTTGGGCATTCCTTAGGCTTGTTGTTTCTGGATTTCCTTTGAAAATTGAATTCTACACATTGACAATTAGCACCACCACATCACTGACTGTAAAATATCTGCTAACATTTCATAGAAGAAAATAGTGATTCTGTGTACAGTTATCTGTGCCTGGGCTAGGATGGAGTCTGCATTTGTTATGGAAGGTGTATGTGCTGCGTAAATAATTAAGAGTTTGTTTCCTTTCCTGTAATTAGTAGCTTTAATGCCTTGTTGCTGTTCTTTTTACTCCCTATAAGCTGACCAGAGTCATCAATGAGTGGGCAACCCTAGAAATGTAAATGATAAATAAAATACATAGTAATATCTGATTTTATTCTCAAGGGACGCCAGGGAAACAGAATGGTAAAATTAATGTACTATACAACAATTAGTGCCAATGCAAATATAGAGAACATGAGCTGTTGGCATGCATGAAGTAATTAATGAAGCACCAATAAAGGAGAATATTTGTAGCTCAGAGTTGAAATGAAGGGTCCTTGGTGCTCTCTGAGCTTGCTTGTTTTCTTGCAAACATTTCATTACCCAAACTTGGTAACATCATCAGGGCCAGACAGAAGTAGAACTGATGATGTCACCTAATTTGAATAATAAAACATCTGCAAGGAAACAACCAAGCTCAGAAAGCACCAAGGATCTCTCAAATAATGAAGTAAAATACAAAACGCAAGGTTGATATGTTAACCGTTGGTGAGGTTTATCATAATAGAAAACACATTAAGGATATTATTTTTAATACTGTAGTTGTTAATGGTTCATGTTTTCATAGTATAAGGAGAGCGCTCACTGCTTGGGCGCTTTTATAATCCATACAGAGAATAGAATAAAAGGACTGAAGTGGAAGCAAAGGACAAGTGCATTCATCTCCATGAGTCAGGATGAGGATCAGCCAGTTATGCCAAAGATTCCCAGAAAATATATGTACTTTCTTTTAGCAGAAAGAAGGACCTATTAAAAGATATTCAGCTCTTTAGTTGTACCAATCCCAGGTAAAAGTGAACAGACCAATACTGGTCAGTGAGCCCCAGAAGATAATTATGAAACATGAACAATAATACCTTCCTACAATATCCACAGATTTACACTGGATGCAATAGACAAACACATACAAGCCAGTTTTGATTCTGCTGAAAAGCCCAACCAAGGCATTCTTTCTGCGTCTAGCAAAATTCTTACCAAAGAGAACCTCTAAGGAATGCAACTCAGACATGCCTGATGCCTCCCATTTCTGTGGAAATATGGAGTCTTTTGTGTTCCTTATAGCATGCAGTGTACAGAATAGTCTCCTTTTCTTTGGTAGCAAGAGATGGTAGCAGTGAAAAAAAAACCCAGACTGCCTTCTGTTTTCTTCGGGTGTTGCCTTGTCTCCAAAAAGGACAGGTGCACATGAATTTACTGCACATGTCCATCCTTTAAAAAGTTCAATTTTAACTTTAAAACTGTGAAATTGTGATTGATCTAATCGTTGGAAGCCTCAGCTCCTCAGTGAGCTGGCATGTGAGCATGTGTGTGAATGTTGGGCGTGTGGGCATGTGTGACAATAGTGGGCACCATATAGATTCTGTAGGAATGGCGCATGATAGCAGCGGAAAAGAGCCATTTGCTTTGGTCTGTGTTTTTGCCTACTGTTGGCATATTTATTGCACTGCCCCTTTGGGGAGTCTATTTGGCCAACGTATACCTAATTTAATTTCTCCTTGTGATGTAACATGTTTACCAGGAGCAGCTCTGCTGCCTGGATTAAGTTTTTCTTTTTCTTTTTCCTGTTCTACTCATATCTTATCAGCAAGCAGGCGGGAACAGACCAGGCACACTAAGTTCTGAGCTGTCATCTCAAGCAACGCAGGTCTCTGTCCCCTCCCCTCCCCAAACTCCTTTTCTTCACTGCTGCAATGATTAGGATAATGAAAATCTTGGAGGCTCCTCTGGCCTCTGAATAGGAGCTTTGTCTTCATCAAGAAATGACTTGAAACTTATCTGGAGGAAGGTGATAGTTATCTGAAGGCTTCTGAACAGTTTGGATCCTGACTTGATACAGAGAGCTTGTAATTTAAACTTCAATCTACTTATTAGAAATGTGAGATACTGGTTTAATAATAAGAACAAGCATAAGAATCAGCTGTGTTTTCCCTTTCCCATTCCTTGTTTCACTAGGTTTGATATTCATCATTCAATGCATCTCTTTCCAACCCCCCCCCCATTCCAACATCAATAGGGTTTCATTTATAATAATGGCAGCTGTTTAGAAACATCAAACACGAGTATTTTGTCAGATGGTTCTCAGTAGTTGCAAATCATCCTAACATGGATTGCATTCCTCATCACATTCTCAAGAATAAAAAGTCTGACAAATATGTAGGGGGGACTGAAGCCTAGTCTTGTCATTCTTTCAGGCCAGATAGCTGTATGTCAACAAAGTCATAATTATTTAGGGTTGGTTCAGATATTAAGATTTATTTCACAGAACGATGAAAACAGTTGGCGCAATGCAGTGATTCTGTTCAGGAAGTCACATGTGGCCATAGATATGTTTACTGCCAGACTTTATTTATTTTATTTTATTTATTTATTTGTCGAACATGTACTAGATAACAGGTATAAGTATAAACATGGACATGAACAAGGAATAAGTACAAGTAAATGGGGACAGTAGGACAGGGATGGTAGGCACGATGGTGCGCTTATGCATGCCCCCTTTTACGGACCTCTTAGGAATGGGGTGAGGTCCACGGTAGAGAGTTTAAGGTTGAAGCTGTGAGGGTTTGAGGATGTAACAACGGAGTCAGGTAGAGCATTCCAGGCATTGACCACTCTTTGCTGAAGTCGTATTTTCTGCAATCGAGTTTGGAGTGGTTTACCTTGAGTTTGTATCTACTGTTTTGCCCGTGTATTATTGAGGTTGAAACTGAAGAAGTCATTGACAGGTAGGACGTTGTAGCAGACAATTTTGTGCACTACACTTAGGTCAGACCGTAGTTGGCGTAGTTCTAGGTTGTCCAAGCCCAAAATTTCAAGCCTGGTGGCATAAGGTATTCTGTTGTGAGTAGAGGAGTCATATTTGTTTCCTGGTAATGTCATATTTACTGTCATATTTGTTTCCTGGTAATGAAAATTACTATGGGAATTATTGTTATTTATGTATCTATAAAAGCTCTTTGCATGTACTTCAGAAATAGACACACCCATGCATCATTCTGTGTAATGTATGTACAGAACTGAAATCCTACAGTTCTCTATTGGATGCAAGGTCTGCCATGCTAGGTTCTATGCATTCTTCTGCAGAAAATAAGATTGATCCAGGGGTGAAATCCAGCAGGTTCTGACAGGCTCTGGAGAACCGGTAGCGGAAATTTTGAGTAGTTCGGAGAACAGGTAGCGGAAATTTTGAGTAGTTCGGAGAACCGGTAAATACCACCTCTGGCTGGCCCCAGAGTGGGGTGGGAATGGAGATTTTGCAATATCCTTCCCCCAGGAGTGGGGAGGGAATGGAGATTTTGCAATATCCTTCCCCCAGGAGTGGGGTGGGAATGGAGATTTTGCAGTATCCTTCCCCTGCCACGCCCACCAAGCCACGCCCACCAAGCCACACCAAGCCCACCAAGCCACGCCCACAGAACCGGTAGTAAAAAAAATTGGATTTCACCACTGGATTGATCTAAAGAAATATAAAATTATTTTTAATTGCTGGCATTCTGGGATACTATTTTAAACTTTCCACTTTATGGAAACCATTCACAGACATCACATTTATGCAGAAATCACATTTATGCAGAAAGGTAATGCATTTTGAATAACAGAAGTCATCACTAGAATGGGATGTTTTTTAATGCATAAATAATGCAAAACTAAGATATATGCTGATCATAAAATTAAGTTTGGACTTGACAATTTGGAAACCAAACTTATTTCAACTGTACCAATTCAGACAACACACAGTTCAATCTAAAAAAACAAAAACAAATCTAAACTAGACTAAAACTAAAACTAATTAAATAACTAAAGGTCATTTCTCATATTGGTTAGAATGGAAGATGCAAATGGTTGCAACTTTTGAAAACATTTTTTGACATTTCACTTTTTGAGATAGAGTGCATTATGTGCTGAGGGAATCAAATCAAATCAATTTTACTAGCAAGGTTAAAAAAAAAAACACCTCAGTAACCATGATCAAATATAGCAAAGATAGTCCAACTATCATTAACCTTAAATGAATTCTCCCAGTATGTTTGCCTGTCAACTACAAAAAAAAAAAAATAGATTTGGAGGTTTTATTTTTTTATTTGTCACATTTTAAAACTGCCCAGAGCAATGGTACTTAACTTCTTCAGATTTAAAAAAAAGGAAAAGTATTTATAAAGGTTTTGGTGGATATTTTTTTAACAGAATTAGATAGTATTGTTTCCTTCCGTGAAGGATAAACCCTGCCAAGTTTCAGAGGGATTAGAGCATTGACTCATGTGCAAGGAAAGTATTTAGGTGATTAAAAGTTTTCAGGTGATTAAAAAAAAAACCTAATTCCCAATGTTGCTTGGTTGATAATTTATATGAAAACAGCAGATACTGTAAAACAGGTCTCTACTAAGAAACTAGATAAATTATAGAATGATAGATGGGGCTGTACTAATTACCATCACAACTGATTTTGATCAGAACAGAAATATAGGGGGCTTTTTTATCTTCATTAGGATTTAGCGGAGGTAAGCAACTCTTTTTTTCATGGATCTTATTTTGAGCACCGAAAGTTGTCCAGGACGTTTAGAAAGCCATCCAGTTCAAAATTAAGGAAAGTGGGGTCTAGGGATTAAATCTGTGGAAAAATAGGCTAAATCACAGAAATCATTGCTGTGATTTTTTTTAAGCTTTGTTTGTTTAAAATAGTGTATTTGGGGACAGAATGTAATTACATTAGCAAACGAGTCCACGTGTACCAATTTTCAAATAGGCAGAAAGAATGAAGCATATTGTGCAAAGGGAAGGAGCACTGATAAGGAATGATGCTATCCCTTTCTAAAACTGAAGGAGGAAATTATGTGGTTGAGGCAAAAATAGTAAGCAACCTCCCCAACCTCGGTGTTTTCCATATGTGAGGATTTCAGACCAAAATTCCCCAGCCAGCCTAGACATTGCTTTGAATTCTGGGAGTTGAAGACAACTAGCAAGGCTGGCATTGATCTGAATCATAGACTTTAGATCCACCTATGCTGTCATGGCACCCAAGGTAGCAATGGCTCTCCAACAATTTCATTCAGCTGGAAGTTTCTGCTTCTTCTTAAGTACTTTCTATCTTTTCCAGGTCTTCTGTCAAGATTTTGCAAAGGTCTTGGATGGTCTGCCTTTCTTCCTCTTCCTTTCAGGTGACATGCAGTACATAACCTTGGGAGGGCACTGGTTTAGAAGTCACAGAGAATAGAATAGAATAGGTATGGAGATAACAAAGACAACAGCAAAGATGATGTTACACAATGGTGCTTACGAGTCATATTATAGATAGAATTAGAATAGATTTTTTTATTGGGCAAGTGTGATTGGTCACACAAGGAATTTGTCTTGGTGCATATGCTCTCAGTGTACATAAAAGAAAAGATAAGTTCGTCAAGAATCACAAGGTACAACACTTAATGATAGTCCGGGTACAAATAAGCAATCAAATCATAGTGGAACCAGCAAAGCATACCCTGTGTACCATCATAATGACATGGAGATTTTCCATAAAATAAATCAGTCCTTAAGTCAGGTCAGCTGACTAAGGCAGCTCACAGGATAGCATTATACACCTACTTAAGATAAGAGATAGTATATAGCTTAAGAGTCTCCTCACAACCCGAAGAGCTCTTTACCACTTTTTCCTCAAATGCTGCATCTGTTAGTCTGTTTTCAAGGCTAACTCTAAGTTGAGGGCTGACATATCAATCATTTAATTTAATTTAATGCTTCTTCCCACCAACACATGCTCCTCTGGCACTTTGTGTCACATAATTATTTTTATTTTGTTCTTTTACATCCTCTTTCAATCACTCTCTTGATATATTAATCTAATACTTTTCAATCCAGATCTCATGCTTTGCAGTTGTTCTTTCATTGTCTTTTCTTTCATTTCTTTCCTTTTTTTCCATGTGCATTTCCCCCTCAAGGTTCACTGTTGATAATGTCTAATTCTGTAAAAAAATGGTTTATTTTCCCAGACCAAAAAGATACCATTCTCATTTTTCTTGTTTTTCTAAATGGCCTAATCTCTTTTTCTTACTCTCTCATCTTGTTTCTCTCCATCCAGTCATGTCACCTAACAGCATATTTTTTCCTCCAGGTATCATTCATTCACAGTCTTGTACAATTTTGCCCCAAACTCATATCCAGTTCTTCTATAGTTATCATTCACTGAGATGTAAAATGCAACTAGCCTGATCAAAGTGACCCAGCAGGAAAATCCTTTTTTTTTCCATGAGAAAATTGAATAAGCTTCCCTATGCAATCAATCAGATTCTTGTGAGGAGGGTCATGAAGAAAGTTGGTGAAATGCCAGGCTTTAGTTGGCCTATTGCAGGGCTGTTTTGTCTCATCCAGCTGTTGGGCTCTATGCCACCATGACCATTTCTATTTTGGTTGTTCCATTACCAGATGGTACTTCAATTTTCAGGGATGGCATACTTCTAAATCCAGAAGAAAGCTCTTGTTCTTCTGCTTGTAAATTTTCAAGATCCTTTGGGCAGACATTGGAAACAAAATGGAAATTTCACCGGAAAGTTGGAAACACTACGTAGGTCATCCCAGAAGCCCACTGGATTCAAAGGAAAAACAAGAGGCCATCCAAGTATCCATGCAACCAGAGAGTTTACTGGATAACTTTCCTTAGGGAATGAGAAATAATTAAATTGAATTAAGATAAATTAAATTAAGCACAGAATTCATAAATTGATTAATTCCTCTTATTTAATAACATTATCTATCTATCTATCTATCTATCTATCTATCTATCTATCTATCTATCTATCTATCTATCTATCTATCTATCTATCTATCTATCTGTCATATTGGTGTCTGAATTCTTACAAAAGGGTTAAAACAAAAGCCTAAATGATTCTTTAGTCTATTATCCCATAATCTATGGATTTTTACAGGAGCTTCTGGGATGATAAGCGTTGGTGTTCCAGATGAAAAAAAGCTAATCTAGAGAAAAAGCAGAATATAAATGTAACAGCAAAGAAACTTTCGGTTAATTCAGCGTAGATTTTTTTTTTTTTAGTAATACTGTTATTGTTCATGTCTAGCAAGAATTTAGTGAAGTATTTTATTTGTAGCCTCTTTGCCTCTGTTATGCTTTTTCATGCGATAGATCTGTTGCGTTCTTCCCCCCTTTCTCAAGATGCCCTTAGCATGACATCATTTGGCTTCTACAGCTTGGAGGTGAGATACTTTGCAGCTATTATCTAGAACAAACAGCTCAAGATAAATAAGCTGGAGGAAGCAATAACATTAAAGTTGTTTCCTTTCTTAATTTCTCAGTTGAATGAGCTAAGTCCTCAGGGCAAAATCAAAACCAAGTGAAAGCAAGTCTTCACAAACCAGCGTATTATTAATGCATATGAACTTGTTTAAGGATGAATAAATAAAGGACAGTTGGTAGAGATTTGAGGCATAACTGTTTCCATCTAGTTGTCAGGCAAGAAGACAAGGCTAACTTTACCACCCTAAAAATGGGGAAGAATGAATCATCATTGGTGCAACTGGTAGTACACTGGCTCAGGACACAAATCTTTGGTATTTCCAGAATAATCTGAATACAACTATTGAACACTATACATACTGTTAGTATAGAATCAGAATAATGATCAGGCTTAATCAAATAATGTAAACTTAATCTAATGATTCCTCAGTACTATGAATGCCTTGGTTTTCATCTCTAAAACAAATATGTGTCCATGTCTAGTTTAACGTACGGAATTTAGCTACTTCACTGCAGAAACATTTATGCAGAGAAAAAAAATGGGTAAATAATGAATGAAAATGGCTCCATTTTCAATTATCTAACGAATAAAATTTGAAGTTTAACGCAAATCACATTTCATTTTTTTATTTAACAAAATTTTTATTATCCTGCCCTTTTGACTTTAGAAGTAACTCAAGGTGAGCTGGGCTGAGAGAGAGTCACTGGCCCAAAGTCACTCAGCCGGCTTTTATACCTAAGGCAGCACTAGAACTCAGAGTCTCTTGGCTTGTAGGCCAGCACTTTAAGCACTACACCTCATTCCTGTGTAATTGCTGGAAGTCTGAACAAATGTAAGACTTTGATTACAGTGACTGAGGAGCAATTCATGGAGTTGCTTAGTTTTATCACAGGAAGCCAAAGTTATATGAAGTGTTTTATCCTATTAGAATTAAATCAGGGTACAAATTTTACATGATTTCTGATGGCATCTCCCCAAGAAGTCTAGAATGGGACAAAGGATATTTTAAACAAACCACTTTAGTACTGTGGAGGTATTTATGCATTAGAGGGTATTCCTAAAAGTAGCTTAATACACATACTTCTGTTTTTGTGGAAGTATAGCATAAAACAACCAATCACCCTCAAATGGGAGCAAATTAAATTAAAAGGTGAGAAGTAAGTGCCTTTTAAAGATTTGCCAACCTATAAATTTCACCTACAGCCTTAACCCACCTGTGTTTTTCCTGCAGTGTGTAAGGAACGAGTGCATGGAGTGTGTGTTAGCGGCTGGGTGATGTTTACATACACAGAGCCCCACGTGGCACCTTGAAAGAGTGACTGCCATAGAGAATTGCAGTCCAGGTATTCTTGTTACAGCGTTTTGGTGATCTTCCGTGGGGCTTCCTCCCCCTTCCTTTAAAGATCAAAGGCTCTGGAAACAGCCTCCTGCAGATCCACCTAGGCGCTGGGCTCCAGCGGCCGTTTCCCCCTTTCTTAAGAGCTCAGCGTCAGGAAAACCTGATCCCAAAGGGAGCCACTTATATGGGCTTCCCTTGCCTCCCCTCTCCGCCCGGCTATCGTCTGCCGTCTGCCTCCCGCGCGGTTTGCCTTGCAAGGGGGAAGGGGCTCAGGCCGTAGGTGGTGGCTCTCGTGGCTTTTGTCTCACTCCTACGAAGCCCGGGCTGTTCGTCAGCGATCTAGCGGAGTAAGAAACGAGTACTTCAGTAAGATACTGAATGAAGTCGGGGGCAACGCTGAAGCCAATAGAGGGAAGAAGAATACCGTGGCAAAAGAAAGCAAAGGTATCTATGGAGATTCTCAGTCATCCAGGTCACGGTCCCAAAGGCACTTTTTCAAGAGGCAACTGGACTTTCTGGTCCAGAACTGGACCACAACGTGCCCCTTGAAAAAACACCTCCGGGAAAGCAAAGGTTATTGCTACTGCTAGCCCCAATAGTAATAGGCGCTTTGGGTACAATCCCCAAATAACCGAAGCACCACTCGAACCACATTGACGTTGACTAATTCACCATCAGTCGATTGCAAAAGGCAGTTTTGCTCAGAACGGCTTACAACCTGCGAGGGTACCTCTAACTAACACCATCAAACATCTGCATCTGCTTGGACTCAAGAGGTGGATAAAAAATGCCAATTGCAGTCTGAACATCTGGCTGCCTGGACGACCAACCATAACGTAATAACAATCGCCCCTGTCCATTTTCAAGCTTGGGCTTTGCTGTCTCCCTCGCTCTCACAGAGTGGAGGTGCAGAAACCCCTGATGTCATTTTTGGGGCTGTGGGTGATCGCCGGGGGTGGGTGGGTGGAATTGATGTCATTGACTACTTGCGAGGCGGCTGCCCGGAGGAAAGGTCCGGCTTCGCTTTCCTTTGTGTGCGAGCGAGGCTTGGAGCAGCGTAGGCGACAAGCTATAAGCTGCTGACAGGGGCCCTTCTTAATTAAATTTGAAAAACGGCCTATATAAGAAGGCTTGGGAGCCAGTCAGGCGATGGGCTCTGGGCCTGAGCAACCGCCACAGGCTAGCACTACCACCCACAGCCCTGATCCCATGACATGTGCACGGATTAGGGAGAAATCCCTCTGCCCTGAGTTTGCCTTAACCCCTTCAGCGTTCCAAGACCAGCTTGCTGCAGACGGGCCTGGCAACTGGAAGACGGTTTTTAATACCTGTGCGTTAATTGATACGTTGATTTACATTTTGTGGCCTAAAGGACATGGACATGCGTTTGAAAACAGCAGTTTCATTCAAATCACAAGCACTGGAGCAGGAGCAGTGCAATGAGGGAAAGGGAGGGGGGTTAGGAGTATTTTTTAGTAGAAAAGCAGAGTTGAGGATCCCTTAAGGGCCTTTCCTCACTATGGTTTAAATTGCTATCCACCAATGATCCTTGAGTCAAACAAAAGGATCAATTTGCTGCCCCCCCTCCCATTGCCAGTCATTTACTTAGTAACCTCTCTGTCGAAGGGTAATGCCCTGATTTGTGAATTTGGCCCTTGCTATAGGCAAAGTGATGGGTTTTTTCCTCTGATATTGAGGCCATCTTTCAGCTGATCATGGGCCAGCAGGGAAAAATATCCATTCACCAGGGTATTGCAACCGGAAAGGGAAAGAAGTGATTTTAAGTTACATTGCTTGGGCTTCTCTAAGTTTGTCTGCCCCTCCCACACAACATTGGTATTTTCCCAACTAAAAAAGAATTAATACACACAAAAAGAAACCTGGACAGAAATACATACAGAGAAGAGGGAAGAACATGATTGTGCAATTAACTAGGCCTGGTAGCACATCAACTGGTGAGCAATCTTTTCTTTTTACTTGGGAGACTTAGAGGGAAGTACATGGCAAATGGCATTTTCTGGACACAGCAATGATGATAAAAAACGGCTGCTGCATCTGAACGCTCCCTTAGTGGCAATTGGGAAGAACTTTAAAGTGAAATAACACAAATATACTCCCTTTTCCTTTCGAAATAATAGAGTGGAAGTCGGTTCTCCTATACCTTGTTGGAAGCCTGGAAAGAAGTTGGTGAAAGAAGAGAAAGATGAAAGGAATTTGGAAAATAAAGTAATGGGGAGGACAGAAGCTGGGAGAGAAATGATTTCTGCTCACACAACAGATTAACCACGTAACTACCTTTCAGATTCTGGTTAAGAATCAATGTGTATTTTCATATCTTGAAGCCATGGTGGAATAATGATAGCTAAAAGGAGAGAAAGATTACTTTTATATGACTACCCTTACGGCAGATCAGCATTTCCAACTATTCCCTGTGCAGGCATGACCCACCCATCATTTCTAGAGGGCAGGAATTCTCAACCTGTTCCTAGCCAACAGATAGTACAACCTCTGCCCAGGTTGTCTGGTTCCACATGTAAAACAGTATTTTCTGTCTTGTTCTGGCTGCATTTGTTGTCTGGTTCGCATCCTGTGTTTCAAGTTCTTGTCAGAAAACCCTTTTATTCCAAATGACAGCAGCAGCTTGCAGGAGGAAGCTAGGAAGCTCCCTTCTCTATGATCGCTAGTTGTTGCCTTCCATTGCTATTTCTTTTAGACGTGGAAAGGTGAAGTTCTAGCACATCTTCAGGGTTCCAGGTTGAAAAGAGCTTATCTTCAGCATAAAATCTGAGTCATCATCATTGACCTTTATAATACTCTTCCTTCCACAGAGGTCCAGAGCCATAAAAACCACAGAAAGAACAATTTGATAAAAACAACAAAACAAGCTCTCATAAAAAAACAACGAGAGCACAATTACAGTGGAGTCCATTTTAAAAAGCAGTTTAAAATTTGGCTTGCTCCAATATCAGCTGCCACTTTGCAGAAGGTTCGGTGATTGAATACTGTATAGTATATAAATGAAACCACGCCCCTCCCCAAAGCAATGTAAGGCCAATGCTGCAGAGAAGGCCCTTCTGCTGTTAACTGCACTGATAACCAAGCCATCCCCAGTTGACCTTAGTACACAGGATCTGCGGCTTTGGGAGAGGTGGTCTTTTAAATACAGGGCCCTAAGACCACCCAAAATTACTATTCTTTATCTGTTTAAGATTTATGAAGGAATCAACATGAAAAGGCCCGGAAGTTTGACTCATTTTCCTTTTGTTGCTTTTGGAGGCCAAACAAAATTATTATACCTCCCATCTTCTCCCTACCAACCACAAAAGTTGATCAGCTCTTGGTTTATAGAGAATATAAAGAGTCTCTGTCCCTGGATACTTTTAAACTGCTTTTCTGAAGAGACACGTTTCATTGTCCTCTTGAATTCAGTGGAAATAAGCATCAGATAATTACTCTTCCTTTGGATAGGTCTAATAGCAGAAAGCATGAAGAGCTTGTATTCTGTAATTTATGGGGCAGCATGTGATTCTTGAATAAGGCGTAGTTGAAGGCCAGTCATATGATAGCATTTATTCTGTGATATTTGGGGCTAGATTGCATGTTGAATCCTAGTAAAGTCAAGGTCATGTTTGCCCTATTTTCTGTTAAACTAGTTGTTTGAGATTGAGTGGAATGGTATGAGCAACAGGGCAAAGCATAAAATGAAAGAACTGCATTGTTCCTGTTGTCGTTGTTGAATAGCGAAGTTCTTCCCAATTCTTTTGACCCTGTGAACATGATTTCATGAAAACTGTCAATAGTAACTGTTTATTTGAGTTCTGTAAGCTCATCCTTCATGTCATCAGTGACAATATTTACCCATCACTTCTATTGGCTTTTTTTAAAAAAAATTGCATTTGATTTTTCCAAACATCAGGGTCTTCTCCAGTGACATCTGCTTATGCATTACATGTCCAATACTTTCATGATTATTGCTTCCAGTAAACAATCTAGTTTTATTTCATTTAGTATTAGTTTCTTTGTAGCTATGGTGAAACATATCCTTCCTCTCTTATTAAAAATTACAATTACAATAAAAACCAATACAAACTAAAAAAAAAAAACTGGCAGAAAAACCAGGAAAAAAATAAGAATATAGGCGGAAAAAATAAATATATAAAGAAATGACTTCCCACAACACATGTTCATCCCAAGTATAAACAGTTTTAGTAACTTATCACCTTCTGTTCAAATGCAACAAATAACCTCTTCTTCCCATAGCCTATCTCTTATCTATAAACAAATCCATGAAGCCTCCTCATTTCAGTTCTGATGTCAGCCAAAATCTATTAAGAGTTATCAAAAACAACATATCTTTTTTAACCTTGATCTGATAAACCAACGTTATACTCCTTCCTTCTACAGTCTTGATTTTTAGTCCTTTCAAATAATGTCATCGAACTTGATTTTTCATTTTTTGACCGTTCTCACAAAATTCTTCAAATCTTTAACAAGTCTCTTTTGTAAATTCAATATAGGAAAACCATCCAGGTCACGTTCTTGGTTTGTTATTTGCATATCCATTTTAATTATTAAGACATCAGTTGGTTTTTTCCAGCTTAAAATCTTTTTCCATGTGTCAGTTTTGTAATTAATAAGTAATTAATTCCTAAATCTTGTATCAAATTTATCATGACCCTTAGTCTTTTTGCAGTTTTCTAAAATCAAAGTTTTAATTACCTTTCTGTGGTGTACATATGCCTCGGTTCGGCCATATAACATATCTACTCTGCAAGGTGCACTGGCTTTAAATGGACTTTTGGGTGCAATTCAAAATGCTGGTTATCACCTACATATAAAGACTGTCCTAGCATAAGGCCAGATTATTTGTGCGATCACTTGTCTTCAGTTATTTTGGCTCATCCTTTCTATTAAGCAATGCCATCTAATGGGACCCTGCAAGTTTGCCTTCTCTGTCCAAGGGTCTGGAACTGGCTTTTGGAGTATTTCTCTTCAGAGGCTAGAATCATTATTACTCATTAAACTTATACGTCACTCATTCCATTGTACAGCAACTCTGGGATGCTTACAACATTATAAAACAACAATATAAAACAAGGCATACAGATGTGGTCCTTTCTCTGAGCATTGGGCCTAGGTACTAGGCGAGCCTGTTTCGATATGTTGAGTGTTTACTTTGCCTCATGCATAAAATATTTGTAATTTTTTCAAGTATAACATTTATTGTATTGACTGTATCCTGTGTTGATTGGGTAGCCATATAAATCTATATAATAAATAAATATTTTAAGTCTTCATTTCAAGCCATCAATTTGTCTGAGACTGTTACTGTTTCTTTTTGCAATTTTAATTCAAATTTCATGTTTTCTAACCCAGCATTTTTCATGATGCATAAACAGAATGAGTAGGATAACAGTGTATAACCTTGCTGTATTTAATTTTGAAACATTTACTTGCTGCATATTCCATTTGAATAGTTGAACTGTTGCTTTAATTCAATTGCTGCTCATTTAAATATAAAGCGCTGGACAGTGTCGTTTGACAGTGAGATGGGTGGCATATAAATTTTTTAAACAAACAAATAAAATGATTTCTGACCAGTGATAGATGAATGGATGAATAGATATATATTTTAATGTGGAAGGAACAATGTGTTTTCATTTTTGTGTGCATTCATTTATCACAAAGGTGTGATAAATGCAGTGTCAGAAAGACGTTAGCATAAGGTGAATGAATATATGTGAAAAACACAGCCAGCATTATCTTCTATGTGCTTGAATAAAAGCAGACAGAGCAATAAAACAGCCTTTGAAAGATGAGCCTTTTTTTTACCCTTGTAATTCATTAAAAAAAAAAACCTGAAGGGAAAAAGGAACAGCTTCAAACAGCTCAGGTGATATTGTCTTTCAGGGTTGGCTGCTTCCTTTCCTTATTTCATTTTTTTTCTTGGACAGGTTATAAACCTGAAACACTGTTTGGTTTGCCATTTCATGGAGGCAATGCCTGGGAGAAGTGCTTTGGCGCAACAAGCTTAGCAACCCACGTTGCCCCTTCATGTGGCATGTTAGGATATGCAAAACGGAACATTTTCTGCATGCTTCTTGGGGTGGCTGGGTGGGGGACATGGGTGTGGGGGGGAAAGACTCCTGTGGAAAAATAACCAGCTTGACTCACTCTGTCTGCTTCCAACCTTGGCTGGATTAATTAGTGGTGTTGGCAGAAGGAACTGCAATACTATACAGAGTCTGCCTCCACAGAGAGAGGCTGAGAGAATTGGAAAACTAGCCTTTCATCGTTAGTCCATCATAATTTCCCCCTCAGGGTCAAGCTGAACGTGACAGTTGTCATGTAGCTCGCCTATGTGTGCGTGGGTGGGTGGTGGATGGAGTGATTTTGTTTGTTTAACTAGCATAAAGAAGAAGCTGAACTGGCTTGGAATTATGAGGTAGAGGAAGGATACAGGGACACACTCAAACCGAACACACATTTATGAACAGACACACAACTCTCACACACACATATGCAAACAAACACAAATATACTATCAAATGAAGGTGCGAAAATGAGGGTAACTTCTAAAATATAGATTGAGAAAACTCTGATTGCTCCTATTGAGTGATTTGTCTGGATTTTTTCAGCACACACTTGATAGTCTCAACTTTGGTCTTATGCATAGTTCATTGGCAGCAAACCTGTTTCACACACAACTTCTAAAGTATGAGCTAGTGCCACTGGAGTGTTCATTATAGTATATGGTAGCTTTTTTACTACACATACACAGAGAGAGAGAGAGAGAGAGAGAGAGAGAGAGAGAGAGAGAGAGAGAGAGAGAGAGAGAGAGAGAGAGAGAGAGAGAGAGAGAGAGTGAGTTGAACCTATCCTGAATTTTGTTTTAATTAAGCTACCAAAACAAACTAGAAAAATCAAATTTCCTACACCCCAGGTTTCCAAACCAATTCACTCATTCTTTGTGGTATTAAACAAAACAAAACCTCAGCCCTCTTATCATATGGGGATGTTCATGACCACTTACTTGTATTGATGCAGATATGGCTGGCCCTTTTGCCTATTTAGTTGAGAAGGAGAATAATGCACAGGATGGAATTTTAGGAGTGCAGATCTTATACAATCCCTTCCTTTCTGAGAGTGTCACAGTCTATCTACTACTATTATTATTATGTATATATCCTGTTTTTGTACAACTCATAATGGTCCCACCTCCTACTTACTCCACAACAACAATCCTGTGAGGTCGCTTGGGCTGAGGGAGAATAACTGGATCAACGTGCCCAACCATTTTTCTAGGTAAGAGAAGACTAGACCTTACATCAGTGGTTCCCAACCTTTTTTTGGCCATGCCCCACCTAAGCATCTCTAAAATCCTGATGCCCCCCCACCCCCGTGATATATAATTCTTACTATTCAAAAAGTGAACTCCTACTCACGCGGAGGAAGCCTAAAAGGCCATTAACTTGGTTTAAACAAGGTTCCAGTTGCCCCCATTAAAAATCAAATTGCCACCCTGTGGGGTGTGGGCCCCACGTTGGGAACCACTGCCTTACAGTCTTCTTGTTTCTAGTCCAGCACCTTAACTACTACACCAAATTTAAGTTTTCTCTGCAAGTGTGTGCCACCCTGCATGCTATCTGTTGCATAGGTGGACCACCTTTGAAAAATATGCTCCCCTATTTGCATTTCTCAGGAAACATCTCTGTCTTAATCAAAAGAAAATCTCTGATTCTGAAAAATGTAACTCCCACTTGGATGGCCAATTTCATGGGTGTGCAAATGAGGATACTATTTCTCAAGCAGAAGTCTGAAGCAAATATATAATGGAAAATTAAGTATTTCTTCATTTGCAACCCTCCCTCTTTTTCTAAATGGGGTTCACCAGTTAACCTGTTTTTATTGTACTTTTATCATACTCTCTATTTAAGATGCATCCATGATACACCATTTTGTTGATTTGTGTGTTTAGATTATAGCATAGGTGAAAGTTCAGGACAAGAAAAACTGGAATTTCAATTGGGCTCAGCCAGTGCAAAAAGGCTGGTGCCCCCTTCCAAGTGCATAAGTATGTGATCATTCTGTGAAGCTCACCAGTGCATTGCTGGTAGCTGAACAGATGAAATGGCCCCACTGAAAAGCCATGCATTTGAGGTGGGCCAAGATGGCTATAGGAAGGTCTGCCTACAATGACTGATTCAGCAGTGGTCAGAGAAGAATGTCCATTTAGAATAGAATAGAATAGAATAGAATAGAATAGAATAGAATAGAATAGAATAGAATAGAATAGAATAGAATTTTTTATTGGCCAAGTGTGATTGGACACACAAGGAATTTGTCTTGGTGCATATGCTCTCAGTGTACATAAAAGAAAAGATAAGTTTGTCAAGAATCATAAGGTACAACACTTAATGATAGTCCGGGTACAAATAAGCAATCAAATCATAGTAGGAACTGGTCAATATGAATTGTAAGGATACAAGCAACAAAGTTACAGTCATACAGCCATTTGTGGGAGGAGATGGGTGATGGGAACGATGAGAAGATTAATAGTAGTGCAGACTTAAATAGTAAATAGTTTGACAGTGTTGAGGGAATTATTTGTTTAGCACAGTGATGGCGTTCAGGAAAAAACTGTTCTTGTGTCTAGTTGTTCTGGTGTGCAGTGCTCTATAGCGTCGTTTTGAGGGTAGAAGTTGAAACAATTTATGTCCAGGATGCGAGGGGTCAGTAAATATTTTCACAGCCCTCTTTTTGACTCGTGCAGTATACAGGTCCTCAATGGAAGGCAGGTTGGTAGCAATTGTTTTTTCTGCAGTTCTAATTATCCTCTGAAGTCTGTGTATCCAGTGGGAAAACTACAATTTCTTAGCCTCAGTTTCCCTTCTATCAAGTGAGATCTATCTTTTTGTCTGTCTGTCTTTCTGTTTGTCTGTCTGTCTGTCTGTCTCTCTCTCTATCTATCTATCTATCTATCTGTCTATCTATCTATCTATCTATCTATCTATCTATCTATCTATCTATCTATCTATCTATCTATCTATCTATCTATCATCTATCTTCTATCTATCTATCTATCTATCTATCTTCTATCTAACTATCTATCTATCTATCTATCTATCTATCTATCTATCTATCTATCTATCTATCTATCTATCTATCTATCTATCTATCTATCTATCTATCTATCTATCTATCTATCTATCTATCTATCTATCTATCTCACCTAAATGATTCTGGGTCGTTTTGCAGTAATATCCATGGTCCAAATGTTGTTAAAAAGGATAAGGCTTCCAGTAACCACAGAAAAAGGTCATTTTAAAACTGGGAGTAAAAATTCTATGTGATGTTAAAATATCTAGCCTCCTTCATCTTTATTTATTTATCTAATTTATAGGACCATCCATCTCACAAAAAGATGGCATACATCTCTCAAGCTGAAAGTGCTAACACATTTTCATTGGGTCAATACAGTCTTGAAAATTAGTGCATGAAAGTTACTGGACAAGCTTCCCTGCTTCCCATTTTTATTAAACTGCCAACCCAGATATTTCTACACATCCATCCATACTTTTCTCTAGTCTATGAAACGGCACAATAATATGGCATACAGCATAATTTGCGACCTCATACCTTGCTTGCTTGCTGTGACATGAAGATAACTTGCTAACTTTTTAAGGGTTATAAGGGTTTAAGGTTTAAGGGTTATCTTTTCATGAGGTCACTCTGATCTCTTCTCCAGCCCATTGTCAAGGCAGCCTGAAATGGTCTTTAGTTCTACAAGGTGTGGGGACAGCTTAAGAGACAGAGTTCTCAGTTTATATGCAATGGTTGTGGAAGAATCTTCGGGGAGCTGAAAATTCAACAACTGGTTGAAATGAATCAGACTGAACCTGACGGATATTATCTTTGAGCAGTAAACCTCTGCTGTTCAATTTTATCAGGTAGTTTCTATCTACCGGTATCTCACAGAGGATCTGCAGATTTCCCTTCTCGCACACAAGATTCTACTAGAGCAGTGATGGCGAACCTTTTTTGGTTTGTGTGCCAAAAAGGGGGGGAGTGCGGGGGGTCACGCACACGCGTGCTCACACCCATAATTCCATGCGCCCCCCGCGCATGCACGCATGACCACCCCCCGCTCCCGGCATGCGATGGCATGCCTGTTTTTCGCTCTCACCAGGCTTCAGAGCCTTTCTAGGAGCCTGGGGAGGGCGAAAACGGCCTCCCCCCCCGGAAGCCCTCCGGAGGCCAGAAATGGCCCATTTCAAGTTGGGAAACGGGCCATTTCTGGTCTCTGGAGGGCCTCGGGGGGGGGGGAAGGCCGTTTTCGCCCTCCCCAGGCTCCTAGAAAGGCTCTGAAGCTTGGGGAGAGCAAAAAACGGGCCTTCCCCACCCCCTCCGGAGGCTGGAAACAGCCTGTTTCCCGACTCCCAGTGGGCCCAGAAGGCCCAAAAATCAGCTGGCCGGCGCGCGCATGTGTGCCGGATCTGAGTTCGCGTGCCCACCGATATGGCTCTGCGTGCCACTTGTGGCACGTGTGCCATAGGTTTGTCATCACGGTACTAGAGCCTTGTAGATAAGGAGCTCACTTAATGTCTGACACTTTGCAAAGCACCAGAGAGGCATTATGCAAGAGATACCTAATACCTGAACAAAATTTCCATGGAAGAACACCACTTTAACACTGAATCTGATAAATACAAGACTAGATAAGCTCAGCTATGTGGTGGAAATGAGAAGAAGGGTGTGTCATGAGGAGCTGTCCTTCAAGAATGCCTGGAGCTGATATTAGCAGGATGTGTGGATGTGCTCTAAATTGTTCTTCGGTGTTGAAAGAAACAGAGCCCCCCCCCCACAACTGATTAACAGATGGACTATGAATGCAGAAACTTAAAACCAGGCAATTCCTTAATTTTCATAGGAAATTTTACTGTTAACTCAATTTGCTGGCATGTGCTATTTGTCAGTACTTCAAAAGAATGGCTTTTCTAGCACTTTGCCAGAATCTTGAAATTAAGTTATCAATAGGCTTAAATAAACTCCTTATTACAGTACTTTGTATTCTATTTTTTTCTTTAGTCTTTTTAAATGAATGCAGAGATTCAGAAATAGACAGTGGTTCTCAAACTTTGGTATCTTAAATTTCCCAATCACCCTATCTAAAACACTACCGGTAGATCCCATAATGATAAAAACAAATGTCCATTTTCCCTCAAGAAGGACATCTGTATACATTTATAGTCATTTTGCTGTAAATTTGTCATTTACATAAATTTGTCATTCACACTGAATTCTAAAAGTTTAGTTAAAATTCAGTGACTTACCCCATTTTCCATCCACACTATGTCTGAATCCTCTTTGTGATATGTGTACTGCTTGATTGAGGCCCTCGGTTCTAAGTCATGATTTTTCTAACACTGTATTGTGCACAATGTACTCTGTCTCCTTGTCTGCAAATCTTGGAAAAAAACAATTCAAATTCTTCACAGAAGGATATTAGCATATGGTCAAAACGTGCTAAATACCGTAATTAAAATATTTTTCTTATTAACTTTGAGATAAAGTTTCTCTCAAAATTACACGTTAGCATTTTTGCTAATTAAAATTTTTTGTCAGTTTCAACAAAACTTGTCTCAGAAAAAGGTGAAGATTGTGTGTGGCAATTACTTTGAATGTTCTCAAAAACAGGTCAGTATATTTTCTGCCTATTTTCTGAAACTCAAAGGGAAGAAAAAGATGAGTAGTAAAGTAAAAGTAGTAGATAATGTTGTAAATAATACACGTTCTGATCATTACAATTCTATGAATTGTTACATCTTTTAGTTTCAGTGGGACAAAACTCTGACTCACAGATACATGCTAGAAATGACTGCTGTTGGCCAAATGGCACATGATGTGCATGGTTTTTCATTAGGAGCTTAATTGTTCTATTTAAATAACAGCTTTGGAGGTGTGAGTGATCAGAACTAAGACTATGCCAAGTTATGAAACTTCCCTTTTTCCTTCATTGCAGCCTTGACACAAATCTTTCCTGAAGCTGTTATTTATAATAAGAGGAAGGATTATTTTTGCACTGATCACACAGGATTCTGGCAAGGCAATCTCTCAAATTCATAGAATGAGATAAAGAGATTTTAAAGCCAACATCCATCCATCTCACCGGAATTTGTGTTCTTCTGATGTATTCCATCAGGGTTCCCATTTAAGAAAAAAAACTTCAGCCTCGGGGCCAAGCTATGCCATATGCTGTTTACATGGTTTGAGAAGTCCACAGTCTGAGATCTTAGGGCCATGTGCACACACCCTTTCCTCTGGAAAGCTTAGAAGTTGTTCACAGAGCTCTTACAAAACTTATCATTAACTGTAATCCTCAATGTAACTGAAGAAGATAGCCACAAGAAATCAGCAAAGATAATTACATTTAAATGAACTTACAATTATAGCAATGAAATCAACTCTAATTTGTATTCTGATCCCTCTCACTTTCTTTTCACAATCCCACCTACTTTTACAAGGGTCATTCTTGGTACAGGACCCAAAGGTCAAGTGTGAAACTCAGCTTTAAAAGGGTTACATACTCTTGGTCCATTTGGTAATTCCTTATGGCAGACTTCCCCCATCTGAATGATGAACTATTCAGATATGTTGAGATTGAACCTCCAGAATTCCTATTTCTGTAAACTTGTTAGAGAAGAGTGCTTTAAGGATGCTTTCCCAATCTGATAGTCTCCAGATATGCAGTTTTACAAATTTCATCCCAAGTGGTAAAAGGAAGGAAGGAAGGGAGGGAGGGAGGGAAGGAGGGGATGGAGGAAGAGAGGAAGAAAAAGGAAGGAAGGAAGGGGGGGAGGGAGGGAGGGAGGGAGGGAGGGAGGGAAGGAGGGACTTATTTCCTGCTGAAAACCTTCACTTCTATGCCTTCAGTTTTACTCTCAACCCAAGTCCAAGTCCAAATTGCAGTCCATATCAGAAATATTTAAGGTCATGCCTAAACTCAGATTTATGAACAGGGAAGGAGAAAGGTCTCCAACTTCTTCTTTTTTTTTTAATGTATATTTTGGTGCCTTCGAGTCATTGTTGACTCCTGGTGAGTGCCTAGATAAGTCCTTGCATTTTTCTTGCCAAGATTTCAGAAGTGACTTGCCATTGCTTCCTTCTTAGGGCTGAGAGAGAGGAACTGGCCCAAGGTAAACCATCTGGCTTTATGTTTAAGGCAGAACTAGAACACATGGTCTCCCAGTTTCTAGCCTGATGCCTTAACTACTGCACCAAACTGGCTATCTCATATTGAGTTAAAAGTATGTAAATGGCTGCACCCCTATACTGTTCTATATTAATTAAAGAATTAAAGGAAACGTAGCTATACACCATAATTATTTTGACCAAAGTGATATTTTGCAGGTAGTTCACGACTTATGACATTTGTTTAACGACAGCTCAAAGTTATGACAGCCTCAGTAAAAGCGATTTACCACCTGTCCTCGAAGTTATGACTGTAGCACCACTCTTGTGGTCACATGATTGCAATTTGGATGTTTGGCAACCGGCTCATATTTATGATGGCTGAGGCATCTTGGGCTCACGTGATCACAAGTTGAGACCTTCACAGCCAATTTTCAACAAGCAAAGACAATTGGGGAAGCTAGATTCATTTAACTACTATATGATTCACGTAACAACCACACGACTTGCTTAATGACCATAGTGAGGTACTTAATTACCTCAGTAAAAATGGTCATAACATCACATCTAGTCACATGATGAGTCATTTAACAACCACATTGCTTAGTGACCAAAATTCTGGTCCCAATTCTAGTCATAATTCGAGGGCTGTCTGATTAAATCTCAATCTCTGATTTACTGTTTTCCTGTGAAAGAGGTCTTAACTTTCAAAATAGGTTATAAAAATGTATCCTTCTTGAGAAAAAAACAGAAAAAAGCATTTCCCCCTCTTTAATACCTTTTTTCATAGAGGATGAATATAATGTGAATGGCCTTTGAATCTCAGTCTGGGACTACACTCCAAAATTATAGGTTTACCAACAGAGAAAATGTCAAAAATAGATGTAATTTAAATAAAAAATTGACAATAGGTTTCTCCTCCTGCATACTTAAATATTTTCTGATTCTGACACATTCAAAAATTACAATTAGGTTTTGATTTTTGGAAGGACTTTGAGGCTCACACCCAAGGATTTTGTAGGCCTTTCATTTTGTAGCCCAGTCTGAGAATGGGAGAAGCTCTGCTTTATCTTCTTTTGGGGTGGAGGCCATGTTGGTGGCCACCAGGCTTCTTCTCTCCCTGGAGGACAGAAAAAGTCATGTTGGCAGTTATGATCCCATTCAAATTGAACAGATTCACAGCCACCATCTTGACTTTTTTTTTTTTTATCCTGCCCTGCAGACACCTCTGAATATAAAAAAGACACAGCAGAAAGTGAACAGGCTCCCAATTGTCTCCCCAACTACACAAGCCATTGTGGGAACCCTTTACAGTTATCCATCCTTGTGCTACATTCTAAAAAGGTGTTCCCTGTCATGTGAGGTATGGTAATTCAGATCCAGGACAGACTTGCATATACGGGTAAACCTCGACTTACAACAGTTCATTTAGTGACTGTTCAAAGTTACAACAGCACTGAAAAATGTGACTTATGACTGTTTTTCATAGTTACAATCTTTGCAGCATCCCTACGATCAGGTGATCAAAATTCAGATGCTTGGCAACTGGTTCATGTTTATGACCTTTGCAGTGTCCCAGGGGCCTGTGATCACCTTTTGTGACCTCCTAACAAGCAAAGTCAATGGGGAAGCCAGATTCACTTAACAACTGTGGCAAGAAAAGTCGTAAAATGGGGCAAAACTCACTTAACAAATGGCTCATTTAACAACAGAAATTTTGGGCTCGATTATGGTTGTAAGTCGAGGACTACCTGTAGATGATCATGGAGACATTTAGGGAAATGCAACAGCATTTGGTCCTGCTGGGAAATGTTAAAAAGTTGCTATTTTGATATGTTATTGCCCCCCACCATCAATTTTTTTATAGAACAGTTGGGAAATGCCTCAGCTGGATTAACTGACTTCTTGGGAACGTGTTTGGAAAAAGTCATTTTATGCAAGTATTTTCTATCAACCTTTGTTTCCAAACTTATGAGTCAAACAACAAACTGATGTGGTCGGAAGGCAAAACTCTCAGCAGGCCTTCCTCCACCTGCTGTTTCCAGATGTGTTGGGCTGGAGCATTATGAAAGCTGACATCCCACATGTTTGGAGGACAACACAGAAGCTCATTTCAGGGAAGTTGTCTGAAGGCTGAACCTATGGATCTTTATCCTTCCCTACATTTAGCTATACACAGAGAGGGGGGGGAGAGAGAGAGAGAGAGAAGGAGGGAGAGAGGGTGGGAGGGGGAGAGAGAGAAAGAGAGAGAGAGCATGAACTTAGCATTGGGAAAACCTGACCAATTGCTATAAAGTTTAAGAAGGATTGCTGAAGCTCCTTCCTCATTTACTACCAAGATTTGAGGGTGCAAATGGTGGAACGGTGAACTTTAGTCACAAAGTACTTGAGAAGCAGTCATTAAATAATCCCAAAAGCTACAGTTAGGGTTGTAATGAGATAAAAGAAATGGACAAATGAAAAATATCCAGATTTCTATATTTAACAATAAACTATATGACATGCTATATCTCAGATACTTGGATATGCTTTATAGTTTAGTTTACTACTATTAGTTTATGACAATACTCAAGGACCTAGAAACTAGTTATCTCTCTTAAGTTAAAGTTAAAACTTAAGAGCAAGGGGTTGTTTTTTTTTTGCAAGAAAATAATGGTTCGTTATAAGAGAAAGATTATCCTTAAACAATCTCTTAAAAAGGCATTTTTTTTGACAACTGAGAGTAGTGTTAATCAGATTCTTAGAAAATCTTTCTAGATATTGCCAGAGCCAGACCCAGCGAAGTTGCCACACCAAGCAGCTTCATATTAATGTACTGCATGAGTGAATGTATCTCGGATGTGGGACTATGTGGTGCCACTTTCAGGATATGCACAAATGCAATAAAAATGAATTTTTAGGAACCACTGGCTTTTACCTGAGAATTGGAGGTGCACACCTTTGTCTCTGCTTCGACGCATACCATACTGTAGGAAATAGCTAGTGGGAAGACAGCCATTATTTCTGCCCAGTCTTGCCTCCAGCAACTGTTGTTCCCCACTAGTCTGGCCTGGCCATAAATGTTTTAGAGTGAAAGCTCAGCTTTTTCCTTGCACATGGCTTTGCATGCTTAACTTTCTTGTCTCCTTTTGCAGATACCTGCCTGTACTTGTTCCAACATCTCTTGCCTGCTGGCTTTCTTCCATACCTCCCATATGCCATTCTCCATTTATTGGCCTTGTTGAATTTAACCAAAGCTATCAGATCTAGGTTGCAAATCCCCGGAAGACCTCTGGATGGCAGCAAATAGAATCAGCTCTCTATTGTAGTACAGCACTGCTATTTCCAGTTTTAATTCTGACAGTAAAACAGCCAGGCAGTAAAAGTGTATTTTCTTTCTTGTGTTTATCCAGACATACTTTCAAAAACTAAGACATATGAGAAAGGGGGGGAAAAATCATTCAGAAATACAATCCCATGAAGAAAATCTAATTAATATACATATTCCCATATAGTATGTAAAGTAGTTCCTGGAGTAAAAGATCTACTGAGTTCAGGTGAACTCATACTCGAAAACATTGAGGATTGTGCTGTACTGTAAAAGAGCTAAACTGCACAGCACAGATTTATTCTGATTTTGTCAGTCACATGACAACCTTATTATTTCGCAGAAGAGCTGGAGCTGGACATCTAGAAATGCGCTGACGTATGCTAACCTGGGAGCAGTCCAGACTGAATCAGTCTCTGGAATTGGACAATGAGAAAAAGAATACAGGTAGTCCTTGATGTATGACCAGAATTGAGCCCAAAATTTCTGTTCCTAAGCGAGACATTTGTTCAGTGACTTTTGCTCCATTTTAGGACCTTTCCTGCCATAGTTGTTAAGTGAATCACTGCAGTTGTTAAGCTAGCAACACGGTTGTTAAGTGAATCTGGCTCACCCATTGACTTTGCTTGTCAGAAGGTCACAAAAGCGGATCACATGATCTGCAAATATGAGTCAGTTGCCAAAGATCTTAATTTTGCTCACATGACCATGGAGATGATGCAACGGTCGCAAGTGTGAAAAATGGTCACAAGTCACTTTGTTCCGTTCCGTTTTAACTTCAAGCGGTCACTGAACGAACTGTTGTAAGTGGAGGACTACCTGTACTATTTTTTAAAAAAATGTCGATAGTCTTAATTAAATTGGGAAACAATGAGATTACATAATGGATGAATTATCCAACTAATCATGATCTCTTTTTCATGAACTTTTGGAGAACAAATCAGGACCAGAACATTTGCGCCAGTCCATCTACTTTATTCCAAGTAAGTGAAAACCTATTCTGAAATATCATCTTCCATCTTGGAATTTAGACTGGCAATTCTAGTGTATACTCTTACTGTTTAGTATCTAGCCTAAAATGGATGGTAAATATTTTTTCTAGAATTAAGATACCAGATGTTACTTTTTCCCCCTCATCCTCAGCAATGCCATACATACCTTTTTCTGATATATTTGATTTGAAATAATTGCTTGCACAGTGTTGATATTGTTAGAGTTTGCAGCAATCCAACCAGCACACAAGTAAATAATTCAGCAGTATTCATTTATATAAGAAACTTCTTTATATACAATACCATACAGCAGAAGCCAGAACCAAAACTCAGAATCCAGAAGTACAGAATCAATAATCACAGAAGCTATAGAATCACAGAAGCACTCATATATACAGTATACAGATCAGTGAACCTAAGCCACGCCCAGGCTCCGAGTCTGGGTCACCAAACAGTCCCCATTGGCTGACCTGTTACCATGTCTATTCCAATTCATGAACCCTTATATACTGACAGATATGAATATAT
>QLTV01002260.1:4682243-4705575 GCA_003457575.1 Thermophis baileyi | reverse complement strand
AAATAAGTCTCGGGCTTATTAAATATGTTCAGAAAAACACTTTTTGAAAGTTGTAAACATTTATCTTCTGAAGATTTTGGCTAGCCAGAAGGCGTGGAATTCAATGACACGCCCAAAGGTAGAAATATCTCCCACTAATATTATATGAGTTATACAATAGTTTTACAGCAGCCAGACTAAACATGGATATTAGGCTGGTTATCTGCACTTTTACAGAAACACACAAGACAGTTGGCTTTTTGCAAAAGCCCATGGCTTTTGTTAATAAACTTCACGAGATGAAAGACTAAAGCTATCTCTCTTAGCGAGCTTTGTACCAGGTAATTAAAAATCCATCACTCTGAGTTAATTGCATAGAGATAGAAGCTTTGCAATGTATATTTTGTAAAATAATAATAATAATAATCATGTGAATCATGTTTCCTTTTGTTGTTCAGGCCACAAGTTTCCGAATGGAAGGATAAGTGCTGTTTCATATACTTTTCCTTGTGGGAATGAAAATGCTTGACAAGGTTAACCAAAATACCTTCCCAGATAGGCCAGATAAATCCAAATGCAAAATCAAAGTTAGAATTCAAAACTCTAACATTTCTTCCAATATTTCCTCTGTAATTAAGATCGTTTTAAATCTGCAGTGACCCACATGAATGGCCAAATATGAGCAACAGCAAGACAAAAACAGTTGTGATATTTGTTTTGCTCATAATTTTGCTATTTTTTTCCCCTGCTCCATCCAGTAGAAGTGATTGGTACTGAAGATATGATTAGAATAACATTACAGTATAAAATTTCCCAAAAATGATCATATGCTTTCCCAAATTATAATAAAACTAGTCTTGTACAGGCAATCCTGCAAGCAGACTTTTTGTCAGTGGAAACCATTTGTAGATAGATGGATGGATGGATGGATGGATGGATGGATGGATGGATGGATGGATGGATGGATGGATGGATGGATGGACAGACAGACAGACGGATATAGCAATAGCACAGCACTCTCTGGGTGGTTTACAATGTAGAAGCATTATTTATTATTTAATATTGTGCTCAACAATCTGGGTCCTCATTTTACCAACCTCAGGGCTTAGTCAACCTTGAGCCCTGTCAGGATCGAACTCCAGGCTGTGGACAGAGTTGCCTGCAATACTGCACTTTAATCACTGTGCCACCAGGGATGGATGGATGGATGGATGGATGGATGGATGGATGGATGGATGGAGGGAGGGAGGGAGGCAGGAAGGTAGGCAGGTAGGCAGATAGACAGACAAGGTTTCATTAGAGAGAAGAGGCAGATTGCAGAGTAGTCTTCTCAGACCTGAACTGGCACTTTGTTCTTACTAGGATGCCATCATAAAATACTGAAGATGGAAGTCTTAGTTTTGTATCTCCATCAATTGCATCTCTAACAGTTTGACCATTAAGTAAAAAAAGAAATGACATCTTACATGTATGAGAGAGGTAGATATTGCTAGTTCAAATTAGAGTAGTCAATTACACATTGTGTAAAAAAAAAAAGAGTGGCAGTTTAGTTTAATGGTTAGTGTGTTGAACTTGGAATGGAGAGATCCAGAGTCAAATATCCATTGAAGATCTCTGGGTTATCTCAGTCCATGTCATTATTTTCCCATCCAGCTGCTTTTTGTTCTTCATATCTGATTTACCAGAGAAAGTTCAAGAAGCATTTCTATCTAAAAATAGCTGAGGCAGGTTCCAACCTGCCTGTGTCTGGCCTAGAGACAGAAGACCTTAGAATGACTCAAAGTCCACGAGAGCAGAGTTGTATGTGTCTAATGCATGTGTTGATTCAGTTTCCATTGGATGAATTTAAGTGCTATCATTTTACCAACATAAAATCTGCTACCCCTCTTGACAATCCTTATCCTGCCATGGGGACAATGTTGGCAAATGGGGGCTGTCCTTATTTATAGTGTGTAGGACACATCAAGGAGCATGTATGATGGATTCCACAGCTTTGTTTCCCCCACTACCACCACCAAACATCACCAACCAGTGTGCAAACATCACCTCTTCAATGTGAGATGGGGCTTTAGCTGAAGAAGACAGATAAGTAGCCACAGCCATGCTAAATCTATCCAATCATCAAGTGATGCCATGCAAAAACATTTGAACTGAATGAGAGCACCAGGTTTGTTTTGTTCATGGGTTTAGCACCATCCCAGGGTAATGTTCCACTTATATTCAAAGGCAGCCTGAATAGATTACGAGAATGGAGAGAATAATATCTCTTCTGCTGTTTCAGTTGCTGATCAAACTGCTCCTGATTTCTGAGCCAGGGATCACCTTGAAGACCTGGAGTTTACAGGCGAAGAGGTTGGCTGTAAAAGAATTGGATCATCCTTCAGCCCAAAGCAGAATGGGCCTCGAATATAATACTCAGGTTCAGCCTAAAATGGCCAAAAGTCTCCAGCTGATGCCACTCCCTAGGAATCACCTAGCTGGACTATTGACAGAATGGCTGGGTAAACACACTAGATTATATCCACAGTAAAGCTTATGTTGAGATAAAGGAGAAAATGCTATTTTAAACCAGTACAGGCAAGGATGACTTAGGACTGTCTGATGCAGGGACCGGATGAAGACAGCATCAAGAAAACAAAGCAAGAAAAACAGGTCGTTATAGGGTATGTTTGTGCCACAACTGAGGAAAGAGTCTCCAGGAGGAATAAAAAATGGACTTCCTGAAATTAATTTGGCCAAGTCTGAAGGGAGGAAGGGCCGAACAAACATTATTTATAAATGCATCTCAAGGACTCAAGGTTTCCCAGTTGGAATCCATGGTCATAATTCTTATTCTTGACATTCACATTATCTTGTTTCCTTGGCACCTGGAAACTCAGACTGTTGTACAGTTTGCGTTCTTAATTTATGTCTTTATGTTCTGGTTTTACTTGGGACTTTCCTGAAGTCTCCCAGCTTTGATCTTTTAGTCCTGTGTGCTATTTCTGCTTCCTGGCTATGAAACGCAAGCAAAGATATTCAGCCTCAGGCAACAGTCTCCAAATTTAACCTACCTTTATGAAGTTATTGTAAAGGTTAAATAGGGAAAGAGATGCACCATATTAATTGTGGTAGTTGGGGATTAAGGGAGTTGGAATATTTGGAGAGCACCAAGACAGGAAAGGCTACCTTTATTATGCTTTACAAAAAGTAAGCTTAATATTAATTGTGAGATTGTAATTAAAATGAGCAGTTTTTAACATTTAAATGACAGTTGTGAAAACCAATGATTAGGACTACAGGTAAGCCTCAATTTGTGACCTATTATTTAGTGATTGTTCTAAATTACAATGGCGTGAAACAGGTGCTTTATGGCCTGTAAAGCCCTGGCCATTGTAAATTGTCATGCTCCCTTTCCCTGAAGTCACATGACTGTATCTCATGCAGATCAGTTTTATGTTCTGTTGTGGTGTTCCATGATCATGTGACTGTGATTTGGGGTGTTTTTTGCTGGTTTTTGGTAAAAAAATGTATATTCAGATGGATGAATTTATTTGATATTCACAGCATTTGCTTAACAACTGCCATAAAAAAAACCTGGAAAATTACTTTTGGTCACATGGTAACTCAACTTATAACCGTAATGACTTATGACTAGATTTCTGGTCCCAGTTACAGTTGTAAGTCGAGGACTCCCTGTAGAATTGTTGTACTAGGACTGGAGGAAGTTGTAATGAAAACTTATCTCAATTGCTTCTTGTCTGGAAATAAAGCTTCCCTTGGAACTAATGAAATCTGAATCAAGGAAATACAAATTGCCACTTTAAAATCTAGAACTAACTGGAAGATGGCATCTACAGAGGAAGAAAATTCTCTTCTCTATGTCTAATGGTCATAACCTAGTCATCCTGTTATTGGAATGTTGAAACCAGACACATTAGTTGTGCTTACATAACAAATGGCATATCTAGGTTACCCACTCTGATAATAATGAAGATGATTAAAATGTTATTTCATAAGGCTTTATAGTCTACAGATTATGAAAATCTCTTGGCAATTTATAATAAAAACATAAACCAAAATTGAATCTGTTAAAATGAAATGGTATAATCAACAATTAAAATCCTGCCCTCAGAGATGTGCTTTAAGGCTTTAAAACGAACAAAGTCCCTAAACTTACATGGATTGTATTCTGAAGAATATTCTTAACACATTTAAGAATTTCAACAAAATTCATGCCCACCAGTGCACTTATGTATTATTTCCCCACTCAGCAGAGCCCTCATTTCTCCCCCTGGGTTTTGGCCACTAAAATGACATTTTAAAAGGCATGGTGATTCATACTGTTCTGTATTATTTGGGCAACACAGTTTCTTCTACAGTATGTCTGATGGTAGACAGAACTGGGTTTTCCTTCCCACTCAGTGAATCTAATTTGTCTGTAACTATAGCATTAGAGGGGAAAAAAAACCCCATAACTTACTATCAAGTCAAAGGCACGGAGGTCTAGGTTTCGCAATCAATGCTCAGATCTTATCAGGGATACTGATTACATAACCTGGCTGTACATCAGAGTTGGAGAATCTTTTCCAGCTGGAACCTCACCTAAGGCCATATGACATAACGGTTATGACATTATTGCTCTTCCTCCACAAAGCTCCACCCCCATTAGAGACCAAAGAACTGACTTCATCGGCAGCGCTCAGGTTTTTTTTAACAAGGAGCCCTTACTACAACGACAACAAAGATTCCAGGCTTTATCTGGAGATTTATTCATTGAGATATCAACATTCCTTTAAAATCATTTGTACCCAGATTATCATTAAGTGTTGTACTTTATGATTCTTGACGAACGTATCTTGTCTTTTTATGTACACTGAGAGCATATGCACCAAGACAAATTCCTTGTGTGTCCAATCACACTTGGCCAATAAAAAATTCTATTCTATTCTATTCATTGATAATGTTGAAGGATTTGTGATTTCACAAACCTACATTTAGACCAAGATTCTTCCTCATATTACTAACTATTGGGGTGCCTCAGCATACCAGGTGTGGGTTTGGGGATTTTAAATCCAGCAAATCTGGAGGCTCTCTAGTTTCTGACATGTTTGAATCAAACATTAGATACTAAAGTGATACGCAGCACTCCAAATGTGTTGGATTACAAATCTCATGACGAAAATATTTTATTGTCATGTTGTAAATTCAGCAAAGACTGGAAGCTATCCTTCCAATATTCTTCTTGTGGGCAAGAAGATGCTGGGACCTTCCTTCCTTCCTTCCTTCCTTCCTTCCTTCCTTCCTTCCTTCCTTCCTTCCTTCCTTCTCCCCCCCCCCATACCCACCTATCAGAGTCAGTTCCAAAATAGGAAAGAGAGATTATGAGATTTTTTTTTCTCAGCAACAAAAAATTATTATTATTATTATTTCATACGGAAATCAATTACTGGTTTCCTACTTTTTTTTACTGTCTTAGGATGGACAGAAAGCCTTATTTATTTACTATTAATGAAGCAATTGGAGTCATAAGTCCATGATGATCTGTTTCAAATCACCTAGAGATCTATCAGCAGATCTTTATCTCCCCATCCCCTTCTGCAGCACAGGAAGCAGCAACCTCTCCCACTTCCTCCACCTTCCGTAATATCATGTCCATAAAATGGTCTTGGAAACAGCAGGTGCTATTTCCCCAGTGTAAGCAGCTGGAAGGCTTGAATACTTAAAGTCTAACAGCAAATGCCTTCAATTTCTCTGAGTGACTTTCCACAAGCGCAGAGGATATCAGCCATATCCAGAAAATTGTCTTCTGAGTACAGTGATTAATTATTTTGGTATGATTTCACAGCACAAGTTGTCTGGAAATAATAGGAACTGTTGTCCCCACGAACCTGGGAGGCATCTGGTTGGTACGGGAAGTATTACAAATGATTGTACACACTGTGATTTAATTGTGTAGCAGCACATTCAGTAAGATACTACTACAGATCTGCATATTTATATGAAATGTTTATCTACAGCTCAAAAACCAGTGCAATTTTAGGGTTCTGTATTTATTAAGGCAAACTACTGTCAAAGTTATCAGCTTAATATCCAGAGCTATCAGATCCAGAGATGTCTGTCTTTCTGGAAGCAGAATGAATGATCCCTGCCCTTGTCTTGTCATACAGTACCTTGGGTGGTTTATTGATCTCAGAAATAAATGCAAGGTAATGTGGAAAACACTGAGGGTGGAGAAAGCCAGGTCCCTCCCTTTGGTGCAGATGCATTCATCATATATTTTTACTTATTCACTCTTTCACTTTCTTTAAACTCCGTAGTGTAGGAAGACACCATACAACCTTATGGTGAATATGTCCATGTTCCTGGTGTTTATTCAGAAGCTGACTTATGGGGTTTGTCCTCATCCCCACTGTTGAGTTGAAGCACTTTCTACTCATCCTTGAGCCAACAGAAAACGATAGGAATGGAAAGATGGAAAATGTCTAAGGCTGATTTAAGCCCTTTGCCTCTAAGTGCTTAACAACCGCATTATGGGACAAAATGTACTCAGAACTGTTTGCTTGGATTATGCTAGTACTCCTTGCCATTTCAACCTAGAGTTCTCACTGGAGGCACAAATGACCAAGCTCAGATTATTCTACTTTGAAAACACCATGCAAAGATTTAGCTCTCTTAAAAAGGCTATAATGCTGGGAAAGGTGGAAGGAAAGGAAAGAGGATGATTTTGTGTTCTATGATTAGCAACAAGGTGGATGGACTCAGATACAGTGTGATGGGTTCATTACTGGAAGTCCTGAAAGATCATGTTAGGGACAGATTATATTTGAGAAAATTGATTGTTATATAGAAAACCTATGTGATCACTAAGATTTGACACTGATTGGTGGCACATAATCAGTCAGTTGATCCTCACCATTACCACCCTCAATAAAATGTTATTCATAGTGGAAGATCGAAGGAGGAGTCCAGGAAAAAAAAGCGATAAAATTCAGAAAGTTTTATTCTTCCAATATTTCTGTGCAACTACGATGTTAACTATCTCTTTTTTTCTGGCTACTTTCTGTTACATCTTCTCTTTTGGTTAGATTTATGTCCTATCTTTCTTCTGCATTAATCCATTTTGCCTCAGCACAGCAATCTTGTAGGATAGGTTCATACTGGTCTTTTGTAAGGCCACTCGGAGAGGTTCTATAGCCAGTTGTGGACATTCACTGGGTCTCCCTCATTTCTAATCAATTTTAATTACTACAGCACCCTGGTTCTCAAAGAGGCTGCTGCATGGAGAATGCTTTTTAGTACATTTTCTTCTTCTATCTCTTCTTTGCCTCGGTTAAATAGCCAGTGTCCACAGTCACAATGCTGAGGAGAGTGGGAAATAACGTGAAAAATCCTAAGGGTGGCCTGAGCAAGTTAATTCTACAGTGGACATGCCACAGATTTTCTTATTTGCAGGCACCTGAGCTTTTCAGTTATGGGAGGATTGAAAGAGACTTTGATCTTATGCACCCAAGGCAATAAAATACAGTATGTAGTCAGTTGTTTGGCTTGGATGTCATTATCTCTCAAAACTGCCTTTCTTCACCTATAAGAAAACGTGAACTGCAAGGTCAACTGTCACTCAAACTTAATATGAGTATCTGTTTCCAATGGAATTGAATATAGAAACTTTAGCTAAAGGACTGCAGTTAGAGAATGCATACTATATTTACTGTCACTAATAACGATGTCTGTTTTCTGTCTTCATTAACACAAATGGCTTGGAATAAAATTTTGTAATGATCATTTTCTAAAACATATCAAATGTAAAATACCCTGAAATTAAATGTGCTGCTGATACACACACATAAAACAAAGAATTAGCAAAGGGCAATATTTCTAGAAGAATGTTAATGTATAGCATTTGAGAAGTTGTCCCTTTATCTGGGAGATAATAACTATTCCTCCAGTTAAAACCAGGTATTTATTCTGAACTAGCTACCAGTGCAAAAATTAATTACCTATGGGAAAAAAAGAAAACTATTTTAGATATTGTCTTCAGGATTTCACTATTTTTTATTTTTTATGGGCCAGATGCTTCTTTGGAATAATAACACTTACAATGTATTTGAAAAAGCAAATCTCCATCTTTTTAAAATTTTTATTTTGTAGAAATTAGTCTTAACAAAAGGATTAATTAACCTGGTACAGCAGCGAAAGTTCTCTCCTTCAGTTTTTCTTCTTGATACAAACTTTAATTTCCTGGAGTTTGCAAGTCTTACATCCAAAAATAAAAGCTCTGAATGGTGTGGTTTTCTAACTTCTTTTTGACAGAATCCTATATCCCTTCGACAATGCCTCAACTGTACATATTTCATATTCCCTGATGTAAAAGTAATCTGATGATGGATTTCTCCTTCTGCCTCCCTAAGCTTTGAATTTTCAACATTAGAAAATCATAAAATTAGAATGTGGTATGTATGGGGTGTGAATTGGAGGCCAAGGACCTGCTGGATTCTAGGATTCACCACTACCCCTCCAAATTCTGGCTATGTTTAAAGTTCTAATTCAATGTACCAAGGAGAGATTTCCTCATAAAGTCCATAAAAAAGCAACACATTTCATTCTTTCCTACTTCCATGCTGTCATTCTATTACCAGACTGATAGATTCATATATTAGAAGGCTATAAGATCAGAGGATCTCAGCTCAATTCTTACTAATCTGACAGATTACTTTTTTAAAAAATTCCAGAAGTACATGAAATACACAGTATCCTGCAAACTCTTTAGTAAACGAATAAAAGGATTCTGACGGGACCCTTCTTGAGTAATTGACAGTATTTAGTTTCTTTTCAAGACATTTCTAGAAACTGGACAGCTTTCTTTAACAGAGCCAATAAATTCTTTTTCTTAAAACAGGAAATGTAAAAGTGAGGTATAGTAAGCTTGTGAATTTCCTAAGTGTGGAGATAAATGGGTGAGGACCTGCAGAATGAGAATCTTAAGGATTAAATCTCCCTAGCAAATACATATTTGGGGGGCCAGGGATGGGTTGTGTGCAGACACAGAGACATGCTATAGAACAGACCAATAGAAGAACGCTTTCTATGTATTTTTCAAGTTTCCACTTGTCTCCTATAATTACAGGATATGCTGGGCTGATTAGCTGTTCCCAAAATAATAAAAGGTGTTGAGGTTAATAGCCAACAGGAAGTTAAAACCTTCTTCCAGGTCACCAAGGACTATTTTGTGACGAAGTGACGAAAAGCAGGTAGGATTAAGATCTGTTGTTTGGTAAATCACAGCAGAAAGCGATTTACTTCCCTTGGGAAAGTTTGAGGGTAAGAGGAAATTGTTCTTTGCAACTAAAAGCCTGAGCTGCAATTACACAGGCTTGTCAGTTTTAGAGGTGAAAAGCATTGGTGGATAATGAGGGCATATACAAATGAACTTTGAACATAGCAGTAGATATTTGGACATTGCATTTTGTTTCTCAAAATTTATTTTTTGCACGCTTTGGGCCAAGGGAACAATATTTGAAAGTATGTAACTGAACAACATTCTTTATACGTGTTTCATTACTTACATTAAAATGCTGTAGATTATTATATTACTGTTGAATGATATTCCTTATTTGGGATTATTATACATTTAAGAAGCTTGTAGTTCATTACAGAAATGCTTACATGATCTTTTACCTGTTTGTTTGTTTGTTTGTTTGATTGATTGATTAAATTAATTAATTAAATTTCTGTTCTGTCTTTCTGTCTATCCAACACTTGAGATGATCTACATTAATGAAAATTTTAAGTCATTCTCTTTGATGTTTGCTTGGGAATCATGACATACTCAAAATCCATATAAAAAACTGAGTATTTCATTTTCAACCACCAAATATATTCACTTGTGAAACGACTGAATAAAGGATGAATTTTGAGAAATCTTGAGAATGCTGCTGGGTTTTACCCTGTTAATAGAAGGATTATTTTGTTTGTTTTTATTCTGCTTATTTATTAACTGGCAGAGAGTACGAAATATTTTCAGGTTATGATCCTGAATATATAAGTCAGGGACATTCTCCATTAAATATACTTGGATTTTTTTGGGGGTAGGAGTGGAAAATAAGCAAGGCTAGAATTCAATTGTCAGAACTTAACTAACAAGTTAGTCTGCTGAAACATTGCAACCTTTGAAACTGGAGAATGCATTCAGATCACATGAACTTTCAGTTGAATGGTATAAAATGTTTACAATCTTATTGACATCTATATTGTAGGATTTTATAATCAATCATTGTATTTTTCTATATTTTCTTCATTGTTTTCTTCCTAGTATAGTAAAATAATATTAAAAACTGAGAAAGACTTCATAAAATGTATAAACCAATATTTCTGCTTCACGTGGACACTAAAATATTAAATACAATATTCGTCAAGAAGCTAGAGAAAGTAATACCATTTGTAATTCACTCATTTCAATCTAGATTTATAAAAAAATAGACAAATGTCTAACAATAACTAACAGTTGATTGATATGATAATGCCACAGATAAATTGGAAACAGCTGTTCTCCCTCTGTTGGATGATGAAAAGGTATTTGATATAGTCTAGGTCAGGGGTTCAAACTCAAGGCTCGTGTGCCAGATCCTGCCCATGGGGTGCTTACATCTGGCCCGCGGGGCTGCCCCGGAAACAGTGAAGGACTGACCCGCGATGCCTCTGCCAGTGAAAATGAAATTCGGGAGGCCGTGTGCACCCCCCTGGGCCCTGTTTTTGGGTGCGACAGCCTCTTGCAGCTCTCTGCCAGCAAAAACGGGGGGCCCCCGAGCTCCATTTTCACTGGCAGAGGGTTGCAGGAGGCCATTGCAGCCGAAAACGGAGATCGGGAGCCCGTTTTCGCTGGCAGAGTCCTCGGGCCACCATAGGCACCCTCAACACGAGTGATGTCAAGCTGGCCATGCCCACTCTGGCCATACCTACCCTGGCCACACCCACACCCAGCCCCCTGAGGTCAAACAGAACCCTGATGTGGCCCTCAATGAAATTGAGATTGACACCCCTGGTCTAGATCACGGGTGTCAAACTCGTGGCGTCATGTTGCCGTCATGTATCACGATGTTTTTCCCCTTTGCAGAGCTGGGGTGAATGTGGCCTGCACATGACGCATCAGGCCCGCGGGCCGCCAGTTTGACACCCCTGGTCTAGATTGAATTTATGAAGTGCATTCTAAGAAGATAAGAATTTTCACTGATTTACTATTTGTATCTTCACCCAGTGTCTAGAATGTATTTGTAATATAACCTATTAAGTTATTTTGTGGCACCTGACAATAATCACCCTTGTGTCCTTTAATCTTCAATTTTGTTCTTCACTATTGGTTCTTTCAGTTGGACAGCTTCAAGATATTAGAGGGGTTGATAACTTGATTATTTATTCTATAACAATATTATTTATTGGTCGTTCTATTAACTGGAACTGTTGAAATATGCTGCCTTTGGATCCACTATATCTATTTATGCTTATGTGCCATCAAATCAGTGCCAACTATTGCGGATCACAAATTTTCTCCACAACGACTATATCTATATTTTATTATAACAGATTAGGATTTATAATTTGTACAGACTCTGTAACATACCTAAGTTTACATCTTTCTTGTTATATATTATAATGTTTTGAATTAAATATGTCTAAAGATATATGTGCAATTTTATGGTTAAAATTCCCATTAAAATTTGTGTATAATTAATATTATCAAAATAAATATTATATTAACATGAATATATACTATAAGAATGATGCCAATGTTAATTCCTATTAGGTATATTATTTAGATAGATGAATTAATGAGAACATTTTCTTGGCAAGCTAAAGCCCCTTAAATAACCTTTGCCAGTTTTAACCTACCAGATTTTCAAGTATATAATTGGGATTTGATTTGATTATTTCATTTTATTTTTTGGAATTACACTTTTAATGATTAATTTCCTCTTTGGATCTACTTGGAGAGCAAGTGTGTAATAGCTCTGAAAACCTGGTAAGTTTTAGAGTCTACATACAATAAACTGCAATCCATTCTCTAACTCAGTTTAGTTATTAATAGATAATAGTTGCACTTATTAATAGATAAACAGTTATGTTTTCATCCCTAATTGCATGGGAAATTGATGCTGTGCCATAACCCAAGTTTGAAAATAGCAGACAAGGTGTTTTATTGGAATACTTGGACTAAACAACTCTCCAAATAAATTGCTTTCTAATCTTTAAGTTTTTGACAGTTGGTATGTTGAGGCTTACCTACAATATTTACTTGGCAATTAATACAATTAAAATATATATCAATTAAATAGTATGGCATGGATGCTTTAGTTTTAGCATCTTCCATCCCCCAGGTGTTTGAAGGGTATTTATTGGATCCCTCAAATAATGCTTAAAAAGAGATGGACATTGAATTTTTTATATTGCCACAGCCAGCCAACAGATCAGATCAATACATGAACTCCAACATCAATACAGCTAAAACTACTTTAATTGCAAATAGGTATAAAGCAGAATCTTTATACCAAGTCTGATTGTGCTGTATTTCCTTTTCCTTCCCATACTCCTGTAAATTAAGGAAGTATGTGCCTGACTTGCTTTCAAATGTCATCTCATTGCTTTGTACTTAAAAAATGATTCACCTCTTTTAATCGTCTAGATAACAGTTCTTACATATTTCCATTATCTTGGTTACTCTCTACAATTACATAATTTGGGTTATCTTGCAATACCGTTGTCTGGGTTTCAAATTACTTCAAATCAGTACAACATTGGAAATAATTATAGCTAAGGATCTTAATGTGATGTTAAATTACATTTCTAAAACTTAGAATAAGTCATCTCATAAAGATGTTAGCTCTGTCAAAACTATGGCATGGCAAAGAGGATAATTTTACATACAGTAACTGAAAAGAAAATTATTTTCCTGATTTTAAGGAAATGATCCAAGATAAGAGTTGGCTATCTATTTTTGAAAAGTCTCTGTTCTAAAAATGAAAAAAGATTATGCAGTATGTTGTTTATGGTCCAAATGTATTCATAGGCTTAAGGATTAACTTGAGTTTATATCATTATAAATCATTATCATACAGTATACATGCTTTTTATTAATTAGTTTTTCCTTTGTTATATTTATTTCAATTAATGTTTTTTCTTGCTTATATAATCGCTTTTCATTTTTTGTTGATGCTATTTTATATTTCACCATTAATTTTTTAAATTTAAAATTACTTTTATATTAAGTAATTTTTAAATTACTTTTAAGTAAAAGACAAATGATGTTTATGATCTGAAGAGAAAAAACAAGTCTTTTCAGCCTTCTGGCTTAAAAAAATAAAAATTTGAAATTCAATCTTATACCTTCATTTATTAGCAAATCTAAAAATTTGAAACCAATATACTTTTTTCATGAAAAGTATGCTGAATTATACCGGTCTGCTGAAATAGAGATTGAGAATCAGTACGTTTGGATGAAGAACATATGCTGGTTCATAGGACATATCATAGCAAAATCTCCATATAGCTATGTGGCCTATGTCATCCTAATTGTGTATTAATTTGTGTTGGAACATCAAGTTCTCTCACTCCCTTCCCCCATCCAGAAGCAGCTACAGTATGTACTTGCTGCTGGAAAGAGAAGGGAAGGGAAAAGGGAGGGAGGGAGGGAGGGAGGGAGGGAAGGAAGGAAGGAAGGAAGGAAGGAAGGAAGGAAGAGTTCTGATGCTTCCTGCCAGCTTCCCACAAAGAAACTCAATGAGGAAGCCGGCAGGAAGTTGAAAGTTGCTCCCGCCCCCATTGCTTTTTTGCACAGTGTGTATCTCTGTTTGGGTAAGAGCATCTCTCTGAAATAATGACCCAATGGGGCACGAGTTGTCTAGTTAAATTATATTATTTCTGTAGTCGTAAGCCATATGCAAACCCATGTTCTGCTCCCCCCCGCCACTTACTGAGGATGATGAATTTCAAGATCCTTCCATTAAATAATGTCATCTAATGGGACTTTGGAAGCATGCCTTCTCTGTCACAGCACCTGCCTTCTCAAATTTATATCCCCCCCCCATTAATGTATGGCTTCTACCATAAAGCTATTTCGAAAAGCATTGAAAACTTGGTTATTCTCCTAGTGATAAAATGGTGGCGAGCATCCATAAGATTTGATTATTTTTGTTATATTATCTTTTCTGGTTACACATTCTCTTTATTCTTTTACCGCATGGTTCTGGATTTTACTGGTATAAAGCCTTCAGTGTCACTGGGTTTTTTCATATAAATTTATGCAATTTTTTAAAAAAGTAATTATGTGGATATCGAGGAACAGACTGAAATCAGTCCATCTGTGAGTGAACATTATCTCCAAGTCAGCAACAGAGGTCAATTTTAGGTGGAGCATTTTTCCAAACCGGGAAGCCAAACAAAAGCTAGGGAAAGGGGGATTCTCAGACGCATGGTAATCCATGACCCTTTATGGATCTGGAAGAAAACTTTCAGAACATAAGAAAAAAAGTATGCCTCCTACTTTAATTTAGGAAATAAAATCATAACTATTTGGGAAATGCTATGTTAGGATCCCATCCAGGCAACATCCCATTGTGTTAAGACCCATTTATTTTAAAAGGAAACAAAACAAGCATATGCTGAAAGAATGAAAATTAAATAAATATCTCCTGATGTGTATTTAACTATGGACGGAACTTGTGCTGGATATTTTTCTGTGATTCTTCCTCCACCTAAGCTTTTGTGTCAGTTATCCTATTTATCTGCTAAAAGGAAAAAGGAAAAAGCATAAAAGACTGTAATCCAACTCCACAGTGACCTGTTTAATCCTGTCCTCTGCTACAGTATGAACTGAAAGACTTGCAGGGCAAACAACGGCTGCAAAACAGACAGAGCAGCAAGATGGGTATCTTCCTTCTCTTTTGTCTTAATTGCCTTTGATTTCTTGCGGAAAAGACCTGCCACTATTTTGGAAATGTTGCACAGAAAAAGAGGCTTCCGTGGCATGTTGTAACAGTTCTGATGAGAAAGAGTCCTTTTTGAAAGTGGAAGTTTTGAATTTCAGGCAGTAGAATAATGCAACGGCTCTCCAACAAAACATCATGAAACAGTAATATTGTTCCTTGCTAAAGCCAAAAAGTATAGAATTCTGGATCAACACTGAGAGACAGTACTTTTTGTATTAAATAATGGAAGATTGCTAAGGGAAGAGACGAGGCATTAAAGTTTCACAAGCCTCTTTCCCTCCCTCCCTCCCTCCTCCCCTCCCTCTGTGTTGTGTGTGCCTGTGTGTATGTAGTATAGGGATATTTCCAAAGAAAATTGCATAGTAACTTATGCTTTAGCGATTTTTTTTTTTAAAAAATTGATGTGTATTTAACCAAGCTGGTGGTGGTATCTAACTGACCTTGGCTGATCTTGATGTTGGGCAGAATTGAACCTGGTTGTTACTGGAAGAATGATCACCAGAAAAGTTCAGGCATATCTGTGGATTTAAAAAAAAAATCATATTACTGTCAACAAAACCATGCTCAACTCAATAAAATCTTTCCTTTAAAAAAAAAAAGGTTTAAGTGAATAATTTATCTGCGCTGAGGGTTCAGTTCTGGCCAAAACCTGGACAAAGGTCTTCAATTTTACTTCTTTAATTAAAGTAATTAAAATTAGGAGATGAAGATTCATGCAAGTGTGCCAGCTCTGGACTATCTATGAATGCATGCATTTATATCTATGAGTCTTTCTTTCTTTCCCTGATTCAGGAAACCCACCAACTTTACATATACACAGATACATTTCTCCAGTGAATGTATATTTGGACCTTCAAAGCCAGCAAGCATTCATATGCTGTGCAAGGGGGGCAAATTGTGAATTTGTAGTCAATCAATGCATATGCAGTCTGTGAATGTGGGATGCAAACATTACAAATGGGGATATTAGTTGGATTATACTGTGGATCAGGGGTGGGTTCTAACTTACCTCGCTGCCGGTTCGCTTCTTCCCGTGCCGCGTGGCCGTGCCGCGTGGGCACATGCACGCTTTGCGCGCACGTGCATGCACAGTGCCGAAAAATCTGAACCACCCCCAAAAGCCAAAAACAAGATGGCGACACATGCGCAGTGCCGGAAACTCGGCTTCTGCGCATGCGCAGAAGAAAAAAAAAGCGGAAAAAAATTTAAAAAAAAATAATCCCCCAAAAAATTCACTTTTTTTTAAAAAAAAAAGATGGCAGTGCCCACGGACTGGCACCAACCAAACCGGATCTACGACGTCACTGTGACATCACCAGCGGGTCGCTACCGGTTCAGGTGAACCGGTCCAAACCTGGAGGAACCCACCTCTGCTGTGGATTGGTAAAGGGATCAGTGTTTTAAAAGAAAACGGGGGTGGGGGGGTTTGCTTACTGCAAGATACTGTAAACTGGTGATACTGGTGATGCTAAGAAACAGTGCTGGGATTCCCCACTTTCTGGAGCTTTTAAAAAAGTTATATAGGACTCTGGGGCATGGCTGCAAAGAATCTTAACCACAATTTTCATTTAATTGCAATATGTTTATGAGTCTTTTGTCAAGTTGTGTTTAATTGTATTTCTCAATTTAGCAATTTTTTTAAAAAATACCCTAGGAATTAACATCAGCAAGATGTGCATCTTTTTCATGTCTGTGTCTCTTGATCTGTTATTGTTCCAAGTAGTTTTCTGTAACAGGATAACTTTCTCCAGCATCTACCGTATTTTTCGGAGTATAAGACGCACCTTTTTTCCCCAAAAAAGAGGGTGAAAATCTGGGTGCGTCTTATACTCCGAATGTAGCCCCGCCCAGCCTCTCAAACAGAGGTTTCAGAGGCTGAAAAAAGCCTCTGAAACAGAGCTTCAGAAAAAAAGCCTCTCAAACAGAGCTTCAGAAAAAAGGCCTCTCAAAGGGAACTTCAGAAAAAAAGCCTCTCAAATGGAACTTCAGAAAAAAAGCCTCTCAAACGGAACTTCAGACCTCTCAAATCTCAAATGGAGCTTCAGAAAAAAAGCCTCTCAAATGGAGCTTCAGAAAAAAAGCCTCTCAAACGGAGGTTTAAGAGGCAGAAAAAAAAGCAAGGCACAGAGCTCACAACCAACGAACCTGTTGCTAAAATTCACCTCTGAGAACAGCTGATTGGGGATATTCCGGGATCACGATCCACCCACCAATCAGCTTTTTTCTTATTTTCCTCCCCAAAAACTAAGGTGCGTCTTATACTCCGGTGCATCTTATACTCCGAAAAATACGGTATATATTCTTTTGCCTATTTTTACTTATTACACAAAATGTTATACACATTTTTTTCAAAGTGCAGAAAAACACATATCTTGGTATGTATGTGCAGCCAATTTTCCTGTAAGCGTGGCAATACATTGTATACTAAATTTATATTACAAATTTGAATGGAATTGATTATACATGCATGACTCTCTGCATCCTTGTGCAAAGTAGAGATTGTCAGAATTTCCAAACCATAGAATGTGCCGTGAGAAGGATCAATAAGTATATGATACTCACTCACTATAATACTCTACTAACCCATTTTTAAACTTATTAATAAAAACATTTGTAACATCAATTTTGCCCTTGGTCTGCCTATTATTTCATTTATTTCAGCAACTGAGCAAGTATGCTAGCTAGCTAGCTTTTATCAAGTAAGGTTTGGTTGTAAGACAAAAAGAAAAGACACCAAGAATTATTTGTTCTTAGACAAAGAACCTCTTTAAAACAAATGCAATATGGAGGATTAAAAGAAAACCAGAAACCTTTTTAATACCATAAACTTGTTTTTTGGTTTGAACTGAGATAACCTTGTATGCTCATGGAGTTATCACCATGCCTGGAATGTGTGTCTTAACCTAGAGCAAGGTTTCTCAACCTTGGTCAACTTGAACATACGTGAACTTCAATTTCCAGAATTCCCCAGTCAGCTGTGCTGGCTGGAGAATTCAGCCAGCACAGTTGAAGTCCATATATTTTAGATGTGTGCCATGGTTGGAAAACCCTGGCCTAGAGCTTTTCTGATGTGTTAAAGCTGCCTCTGTTGTGGTGGATGTTCTAGTTTAAAGATGAAACTAGCCATGTGGATTGGATATCTTTTTTCGTACAAGTTTCCAGCCTTATTTAAAACATTCTTGAGATGTTGAGGTTGAAATTTCCAAGTATTTATTCTCTTAGGTGGAAAATATTCTCCTGGCACTATCATCTCCCACTGTGGGGCATTTTCCACTCTATTGTTTTCATGTCAACCTTGAATATTCATCATATTTGAAAGATATCTTAACAGGAGAACCAAATTACCGAATCTCTGTGTAGCTATGCTGCGCCAATCTGTAGTCAGATTTCATATCCATTTAAAATCTATAGAGGGGAAAAAATAGCCAGCTGCCCAGGCTGCTGCCAAGTTTCACTGAGGAAGAGAGGATTTCTCATGAAGTTCAGGCAAACAAGGATCTGTAATGGAAACCCTGCCCCACCTTTAATGCCTTGAGATTAGTCATGAAGTCTTCAGTGTTAATTACCATAGCCAAATAGCAACTTTAGTTCACTTGGGCCTATGAAGTTATCTGAGAGATGCCTCAAAGGCTGGATATATTGGTTTCCCATCCCAGGTAAAAAAGGTCGAATTACATTGGCACCCTGGGAACCTGTGCAGGCCTTGCAACATTTCCTATAATCTTTGTTAGATGTCATGTACTCCCTTGCACACAACCAATTATTAACTGATCGTTGATGTCAGGGTGTAATTCAGGAGTCACATTTATGTTTTGAGTGACACGAAACTGAACAAAAGTGTCACAGAATTCCAGTACACGTAGCTGTGGGTTCACTCAGATGGCAAGGAAATGCAGCCTTGTTGCAGCCTTCCCAATCAGGTATTTCCTGATATGTTGGCACAGCAACCACCACATGGCCAGGAATTCCAGGAATTATATTTCAAAGCAGGGGTGGGTTCCAACTTACGTCACTGCCGGTTCGCTCCCTCCCGCGCCGCATGGGTGCGCCTCGTGGGCATGTGCGCGCAAAGCGTGTGTGCGCATGCGCAGTAACAAAAAATCCAAAAAACCCCCCCAAAGCTGAAAAAAAGATGGTGACCGCATGCACAGTGCCAAAAGTCGGCTTCTGCGCATGCTCAGAAGGAAAAAAAATGCAAAAAAAATTCAAAAAATTTTAAAAAAAAGATGGCGGCCCCCACGGACTGGCACCGACCGATCCGGTTCGGTGGTGTCATTGTGACGTCACCAGCGGGCCACTACCGGTTCGGGAGAACCGGTCCAAACCAGGAGGAACCCACCCGTGTTTCAAAGGTGGTGGGCGAGTGCTGAGCTGGAAAAAGCTGGTCTATTGAACAACAGTGAAGTTGCTAGGATTGGTGCACAAAGATATCTCAATTCAATCTGGACTGCAAGCCAAACATGACTCTTTGGATGTAAACCATATAGAGTTAAATTTCAGCAAATCTGCATAAAATTCAGCTGCTAGGTTCTAATATTTTTTGTGGCAGAGAACTGTACTATTAGATCTGTAGGCCTAGTGGTGTGTGTATGTGTGTGCTTTACTTATGTTTATCAGATAGCAAACCTGCTATATTATATGCCAAAGAATAGCTCTTAAAGCTTAGGGAAAGGCAGTTTGTATGATATGGCATGAAAATTTGTGTAAGCCTGCGTATGCATTGAGATATCTTTCTGGATAGCGGCCAAATGTTTTGAAACTTTTAAGGACATTTCACTTAGAACATTTGGAGACTGCCTTATGCAAATGTTTAAAAAAAGTTGATTCTATTGGAACCTACAGATGTACAACTGTTTTAAAGAAAGGGGTTTTCTTTTTTAAAAAAATCAAATTAAAATTGTGTTCAGATTGGACATTCATAATGATAGCTCATCTGTGAAAATCCCTGCAACTGAATACATACTTTTACTTGGAGTAAGATCCACTGAACTCAGTACAAATGCACTAGTTTAAAGGGTTAGCTTTTTGTAATTGATTTTCAACTGGTCATTCACCAGAACTTATTTTACTTTTCAGCACTGATGGAAATGCATCAAATATTGAAGGTACAGCCTCATTCGAAGACAAATGCTGGCAAATTGCCTTTGTGTGAGGTCATTTCAGCAACAAAAATAATACTGCTCTCAATGGATTATTGCTTAAAAGAATGGCCTGTTAAATGGCTGGTATGAGTGTGTGTATCAACAGGGTGGAGGGTTATTATTTTATTATTTTTACTTTTTATTATTTTTATTTCTTTTATAGTGTGTTTTTATTTCTTGTAAGCCGCCTTGAGTCGCTGTGAGCGAGTAGGTAGCATTATAAATTTTCCAAATAAATAAATAAATGATAAGTAGGAGACATGTTTCTTTCTATTCACTGCAAGCATTTTTGCATTGATTAAAAACTTTGACTAGGATTAGAGATACATCAGAAATCTATGAACTAGGAACATTCCTAAAAGTTAGTGAATGTGATAGCATAATCAGCCTCAAATTACTTGAGTTGTACTGTAATTAAGAGTGCAAATCTGTGGCAATGTCCCAGCATTAATATATAGTTCCTTGACACTTCATCATTATGTTTTTGGGAGAAATCATTTCTTGATTTTCCTGCTTTGTTCCAGGTGGGATCCAAGGAAATCAGGAACACTATAATTGGAAACTTTTTTTTCTTAAATTGTTAAATTGTATTTTTAAATTATATTGATATAGTTAAAGCCTATTTAAAAATCTTATTTAATGGTTCAACCAGAGGTGGGTTCCTCTCGGTTCGCACCGGTTCTATAGAACTGGTAGTAAACCGGTGGTGACATCACGGTGCTGGTTCTGTCGGTGGCGGTCCATGGACGCGGCCATCTTTGTTTTGGAATTTTTTTTTTGGAATTTTTTGCTGGTTTTTGCTTCTGCGCATGTGCAGAAGCCGAGTTTTCGGCACTGCGCATGTGCCGCCATCTTGTTTTTGGCTTTTTTTTTTTTTGCTTTTTTTGCTTGCTTTGCTTCTGCACACGTGGCGTGGGAGGAAGCGAACCGGCGGCGAGGTAAGTTAGAACCCACCCCTGGGTTCAACCATATCTTAAAATCAAATTAGTTAAATCTTCTATGTAAAATCCCAAAAACAAAGTAATGTAGACTTTTATAATGCATATACTGAGTGGTAAAGAAAAGGAGAAGAACTAGACCTGCCCGCCCTTGTTCCCCTTTCTGCCCTCAGTTGCAGCTTTTGTATTTCATAATACCGTATCTCAGGTAGGCAGGTATGTAACACCCATTGCAGCTTAAGTAGCAGTAAAATGGAAATTGTGGGCAGGTTAGTTAATTTCTTTTTAAGTAGATAATTGGCCTTCAGCTTGAGTAATTATTTATATTAATTTCTCAGCAATGAGTTACAAGAGGTTGCAAAGCTTGTCCCTTCAGATATCTGTAGTTTCCTCACTTCTCATTTGAAATTAATGAGGCAATTTTATTTCTATACTAGAGAGGAAAAGGAACAATTATTCTCTGTCAATTAGACAAGAGTTGGGTTCACATATCACCCCAAACTTGATTTGCTCAATCAGAGTTTAGTGAAACAACCATAATAAGCAGGTTTTCCATACATTTTTAATACTGTTATATGTAGGACTGTCTCCAGCAACTAATACCGTGTTTCCCCGAAAATAAACCCTAGACTGACTCTGTCTGCTGCCCGGTGCCACCGTGTGAAGACAAGCCGCTCGTGGCCACCCGCCCGCTCTTGCCCACCCGCCCGCTCTTGCCCACTGACGCTTGGCTTTCCCACGGCCCATGCGGCATGTCCGGATTGCATGCCTCCCCCTGCACCTCTGCTGCTGTCCGCTGCTTGGACAGGTAATCTACTCACCTGTGCTGTGTGGGCTGCGCAGCCCCAGAATGCGCTGACCAAGGGGCCAGCGGGATGCAGCTACCGCTGGATGTTGCCTGCACACACTTGCCACCTTTTGTGTGTGTGCCAGGGGGGTGGGTTGCCCAGCCAGGCTGATCACTCTGAAATCACGTTTCCCCAAAAATAAGCCCTACTGCTTATTTTGGAGCAAAATATATATATAAGACTGGGTCTTATTTTCGGGAAAACACAGTACTACATTTCCAGATGAATGATACTAATACCATTTAATTTACTCTGCTGTAAATGTATTAACAGCAGAATTTTTAAAGCTAATACCTGTGAAATGTGTGCTGGAGCAATGGCAGAATTTATTACAGGTAGTCCTTGACTTAAAACCATTCATTTAATGACAGTTCGAATGGCATTGAAAAAAGTGATTTATGACCATTGTTCACACTTATGACCATTGCAGCATTCCCATGATCATGTGATCAAATTTCAGACACTTGGCAACTGGCCTGTATTTATAATGGTTACAGTGTCCCAGGGTCATGTGATCACCTTTTGTGACCTTCCAACAAAGTCAATGGGGAAGCCAGATTCACTTAACAATTGTGGCAAGAAAGATCATAAAATGGGGCAAAACTCACTTAATAATTGTCTTGTTTAGCAATGGAAATTTGGGGCTCAGTTGTGGTCATACATTGAGGACTACTTGTGTGTTACTTCAACACATTAATCTGGAGCACACTGAGTCAACAAATGCAAGCAGAAGATCATTCATTATTTGTAGAAGATATTAAGTTGTGGACACTTATGCAAATATTCTTCCTAATTCATTCATTATTATTATTTATTAAATTTGTATGCCGCCCAACTCCCAACTCCATATGTGCATATATCTAATTATAGTAATTTTCTCTCCATTATATTAAAATCCACTGAGCAGCTCACAGTACATATAAAATCCACTTTTGGCCAATAGTTTATTGTTTTTTTCAATGGACATTATTTTTTCTAAAAGATGCTATGTTATCTGGAAGCAGAACAAATCATGAATGTGTGAGCTAGAGCAAGATACAGTCTCCATTTTATTTCCAGACTTTTACTGGCAAAACGACCTATATCTGTAAAAGCCTCACATTATTTTGGGTAGTTTTTATCAGGGCATTTTTTTCCATGCTCTGCTCATGAAAAAAAAAAAAAAGCACATGAAAAGCGAGACCTTATTTCACATTTGGAAAGAGCCGGCTCAGCCGACTGTCCAGCTGTAGCCGGGCTGTCTCAGCAGGTCGTCCTCTTTTAATAAAGTCTACCTTGCAGACAACTTCATTAAGGTAAGCCTCCGGAGAGAGGGACATGGCTGTCAAATTAGGTTTGTCAGGACATGGAAAGATTGCCTCCAGGATCTTTTTGAGTTAGGGGAGAAGAAGGAGAGGACCTCTTAGCAAAGTCACAGATGGTTTCCCCTGCTGACCTTTAGCTGCAAGGCCAAATCAGGGAGGAGAGCT
>QLTV01002260.1:4627745-4681582 GCA_003457575.1 Thermophis baileyi | reverse complement strand
GGGTGTACCTAGGTGCACCCACGACAGCTCGCGCAGCTGCATTCTGGACCAACTGTAGTCTCTGAACACTCTTCAAGAGTAGCCCCATGTAGAGCGCGTTGCAATAATCTAACCATGAGGTGACAAGGGCATGAGTGACTGTGAGGAGAGCCTCTTGATCCAAGTAGGGTCGCAATTGGTGCACCAGGCGAACCTGTGCAAAGGTCCCCCTAGCTACAGCTGTCAGATGTTGATCTAATCTTAGCTGTGAGTCTAGGAGGACACCCAAATTGTGAACTTAGTTGTAAGTTGGACGAGCTGTACCTGTAAAATCTTTCTTTACTTTCTTTACCTTTATTGTCATTCCTTCAACTGATTTTCCTTCCTTCCTTCATTCCTTCCTTCCTTCCTTCCTTCCTTCCTTCCTTCCTTCCTTCCTTCCTTCCTTCCTTCCTTCCTTCCGCAGCTGACATATCTAATATTTCTTCTCTTCTTATTTTCCTCACAACAATAACCCTCTAAGATAGGCTGGATTGAAGGACAGTGACTGGCCCAAAGTCACTCAGCTAGCTTTCTTGCCTAAGGCAGAACTAGAACTCACAGCCTCCTACCTTCTAGCCTAGTTTAACAACTAAGTCAAACTGGTTCACTCCGCATTGCCTTTTGATTTGAATTATATTTCTATTTGGGGGGCAGCAGATGGATAATGGCAACTATTTTTCAGGGACAGATTGATGAGAACAAAGGATTTAGATGAATCGTTTTCCCAATGAAAGCTCCTGGTTCAGCAAAAATGTATGAAACAATCTCACATCATTTTGGCAGGTGCCGTCAGATTTTGTTGTAAACTACTTATGGTAGTTTTGCCATTTTATCCCATATGACAGTTCAATATTAGACACTAGTTTTTAGTAAAAGAAAGACATGACATAGATACGACAAAAATGAAAGCCCTTTTGTTGTGGCCCACCAGCGTCCCGTGCAGTTGATCATGGATCCCGAGGACAATGAGGCGGTTGTGGTGAGGTACCGTCGGCCCGTGCACCTGGCACCCGAGTCAGAGAGCGAGGAGGTTGGAGAGGACTCGGTGCCAGAGGCTGAGAGTCAACCGGGGCCTTCTGTACCTCCTGAGGAGTCCATCAGGGCCGAAGAAGAAGAGGAGGAGCCTCTTATTCTCAATGCTCGGGCACGCAGGGCTGCTAGAAGACAAGAGTGGCTACTCAGGAGGAGGTCTCCTCGAGAGTAGAGCTGCAGGCTAAGTGGCCACACCCTTAGACTATTTAAGCCCTGAGCACGCTTAGCCTCGTTGCAGGAAACAACATTTATTATTACTCTTGATCTTTGTGACTCCAGTCTGCTTGGTTCTTGTTCCAGTACGAGTCTTGTTTCCTGCATTCCTAGCTCTGGGAGTATTGCCAGATACAGTAAGACCTGCTCATTATCTCTTGGACTCCGGCTAGCTGTTAAGACTGTACATTAACAGTCTTTTGAAAAAGTTTGAAAAAGACTCTTCTGCCTTTATTTTGTTTTCAACGACTCCTAAGAAGTTATTAGGAGACCTTTATTATTAGTAAACGAACAGTGTTTTGCAGTTTGTGTGTGCGTATTATTGGTGGCTCGTCGCTGGGGCAGAACACCTTTGCCCTAAACAATATAGAACTATTCACTGCTATTTTCTTTTTTGGAAAATAATATCTTGTGGAGAGGTCACTAATTCTTCAGGCTAAGTGAAGCTGTAAACTAGAAGGCTAAGAATTTTCTTTTGTTTTTGGTAAAATTGTTCCTTCCCCGGTATTTGGCAATTTGTTAAAAAAATGTACATTTGGAATATCAATTCCCTTCATGATATCTCTGCATAGTCAACTCTGGCCACATTTTGTGACATTATCTGATTCACTACAACGTCCCCAATTGTCCAACACTGTGCATATGTAGTCCTCAAATTATGACTGGTCATTTAGAAACCATTTGAAGTTATGACAGATCTCCCCAGGGCTAATTACCACATGGATTTGAAATTCTGATGGCTGCTCCCTCTGGGTCACATGATGTCATTTTGGGTGCTCAGCAACCAGCCTGCACTTATGGTCATTTGCAGCATTCCGCAGCCATACATCACAAAAGTATGACATTTTTTGCCAGAAACTCTCATTTACTTCCTGTTTTCAGGAAAAGTCGTGCTTTGCATGTAATGCATTCACATAATGACCATGGTAATTTACTTAACTACCACCACCACCACAAAAAAGATTGTAAAATCAGGCATGGTCACATGGTGACCTGCTTAATGACCGGCATGACTTACAAACGTAATTCCAAGAACAATTATGGTCACAAATTGAGGACTATTTTAATCCCAAAGGGGGGAAAAAAGATTACTTTAAAATTGTACTAAAATAATTTAAAAGGTAAATAACACAACAACAGTAACAGTTCCAAACAATTATTGCTTTACTAGGAATGCCTAATAATATTAATATTGTTGGTACAGAAAAATTGTTGGTACAGAATGTAATTTCTCTCACTCCTACCCTGTTGACTTTTTCTTTCTGTTTCCAGCCTGTCTTGATTCCTGGAAACTGCTTGGACAAACCCTGGCAGTTTTCCTGGCAAGATCTTCAAAAGTGATTTGTCGTTGCCTTCTACTTCCTAGGCCTAAGAAAGAGTGACTAGGCCAAGGTCACGCAGCTTGCTTCGTGGGTAAAGCAGGACTAGAACTCTTGGTCTCCTGTCTTTCTATCCAATTCAGGAACATCTAATGGCATCTATCAATATCTGAAATTCCTAGGTTAAAAAAGAATTCTTTTTACAGGCTGAAAATTGGCAGGTAACTCTTTTTATTTTCCAGGACTCCTATTTGTCATCCCTCTTGTAGGGGAATTCATTCAGTCTCGGAGGATTCCAAATAGCCATGCCCAAGTGCTTTTGGCACCGATTCTCCATTTAATCAAGAGCGTGGTGAAAGTTGATAGAATAATATTTATACCGTTATCAGCAAGAATCGTCCATGCGCACATTGAAATGACATGGAGCACAATTCCAGTCTCGAGTGCTTTTGGCTTGAAACCATGAAGAGAAGACAGGAATTAAATCTTTTAACGTTGCTTATCCCCACCCCCTCCTCCTGCTGGAGGCAGAACGAGTTGAATGGCATGGCTGAACTCCAGCCCCTGTCTCAGCCACCACCTCTTTTTCTCCCCAAGCCCTCCCTTGCCCTTTTGTGGAGATTTATAGAACTGAGAACAAATGAGCAGACATGAAGGCCTATGTGTTTAGCATACTAATAATAAGACCCTGCTTCTGTACTGCAGGGCAATGCAGGGTCAGGCCAGTTTAGCCATAAACTTTATTTATGTGGTTTATTACAGAGCAGGTGCATTGCCCAGCCTGACCTAATGGATTGAAAGAGGTGTCCAACAATATATTTAATTTTTTTTAAAAAAATAGCCAGGGGCCAGGAAGGAGATATTGAGGCCTGTAGCCCAAAACTGAATGAGTTCACTTGGAAGCAAATCACACTGACTTCTACTTGGATTCATTTTCCCATAAAGGTGCCTGTTACCCATTTTCCACAGAATAAGTCCCACTGAATGCAGCAGGATGAATTCCTGGCAAATGTGTACCGGATCAGTTAGTTCATGACTAACTTTCTGAAGAATCAGGAAGTGAGGAGGGAAGAGAAAGAGCTTCAAAAATGACAGAAACATCCTTCTTTCTTTATACTAATAAGCGAGGAGGGAGGGAGGGGGAGAGAGAGAGAGAGAGAGAGAGAGAGAGAGAGAGAGAGAGAGAGAGAGAAACCCCAGCGACATTGTAATATATAGTTACTTTTTTCTGTAATACCACCAGGGGTTTTGCAGTTCCCTGGCTCCTGGCTTTAATTTCTTCCCATCTGAATCTCGTGACATGATTAAAAAGAATTGCAGCCACAGAGAAATCAGATGACATGATAACCTATTATTTTGTCATTGGATTCTTAATGTTTTCCCAACCAATGTTCATATGTTACAGATATGAAAAATATTTTTCCCAAATTCCTTGCCCTTTCCCCCCCAAACAGATTTCTAGCATTTAGATACTGAAATACATAATTTCCGAAGGCAACAATTATAGCAGTGACAATGATGCAGTTTGTGAACCTGCAGGTCGGCTCAGCTTGTATGATTTGTGTGGCTCCACGATGTTGATATTTTGAGCATAGCATTTGAAGCCCTTTCTGCAGAAGCTTTAAAGGGCTTGTTGTGTGTAATTTGGCAGAGATCTGATTTTAGCAGATTTCCAGCATAGCAACCTTGCCCTCAACAGTTTTTAAAAATAAGGTTGCTAAAACAACCTTTATGCAACCAAGTCAGAGGTGGATTTCAGCAGGTTCTGACCAGTTCTGGAGAACTGGTAGCGGAAATTTTGAGTAGTTCGGAGAACCGGTAAATAACACCTCTGACCCCCACCCCCATCTATTCTCTGCCTCCGGAGTCCCAGCTGATCGGGAGGAAATGGGGATTTTGCAGTAACCCCTGGAGTGGGGAGGGAATGGAGATTTTGCAGTATCCTTCCCCTGCCATGCCCACCAAGCCATGCCCACCAAACCATGCCATGCCCACCAAGCCACGCCCACAGAACCGGTAGTAAAAAAATTTGAAACCCACCACTGAACCAAGTCATTTGATATTATTATATCTGTAGGAGCTGTGATACCTGAAATGGCAATGCTCAACATCTCTGATACTATAATTTTTCAGTGCCCTGAATAAGAAATTTGTTCCATAATAATGAGCTTCTTCTGTTCATTTGTTGACTATTTCAGCATTGCTGTAAATGTGCGAACATATCATATGAATCTTTGAAATAAGCTCCATTTGATTACTGGCTACAGGTTTTTCTAATCTTACATTGCCGAAGAAAGTTAATTCTGCTTCTGCCATTGTCCAACCATAAACTTTCAAGTTTTGTTTAATTTTTCACCACTTGAGGTAGCTTTTTTTGTGGCTCTTTTCTTGCAATGGCAAGCTATCAACACAATACAGATTTACATTATTAAAATCATGTGAATAATTGGGGAGGCACCATGGATCAGTAAATCAAGCAGCTGATTTATGGGCAGAAGTTTCCACTCAAAGGGTTTTTAAGAAGCTGGTCTGCCTGAGATCTCAGAGAACCAGTCAGCAGAGATGGGAGCAGGACCTCTGAATCATTTTAGGCAGCTCAGCATTATATGCTCAAACGGCTCTTTTCAGTGTTGGATAATAAGCTCGGACGTTTAGATCTGTGTCACCATGGTTTTCAGTGGAATGTGGAAATGACCCTTGCATTCCAAAACTGAAACAGATGCTCCCACAGGAATTCACAGGAGGCGAAGGAAAACTTGTGACTAACCAGGAAAGGAAGGAGATGGAAGAGAGGAAACGAACCTCAAAGAGTCTATCTCTTGCTTAAGATTGTCAGGTCTTTTTAAAAAAAAAAAATGGAGAGGGAGAATTCTCTTCTGTAGAATTCATCTCAGCTGAAGGGACTTATTATAAATGATCTGTAGATCTGGAATTGAAGCCCTTCCTAAAAGTTCCTTCATTACAGGATTCTTCCTCCTTTCTACCTCCACTCACTGAAAACATGAAAAATGGGGAATATTCTGCCTCCTCCTTCCATGTCAGTTATACTGGACCTTCACTGACATCCCAGAAAGCAGGAAGAAAACAAGTGCAGATTGCAAAAGAGAACAGTGGTCAGGGATTTGCCCTCTTCCCCTTCTCACCTCACATTTTCTCACCCACTGATTGTGCAGTTAAATATAAGCCCGCTGCCACCCACAGTTCTGAATCATTGCCTGGAAGGAGTTCATTTATTCTTGACCTCAGCCGGGAGTGTAAGGAAGGGACCGTCTCTCAAAATCTGTTTACACCTGAGTTCCTGCCATTATTGTGTTTGGATATCGTGATAAGCAAAACCCGAAAAATAAATGTGTATGTGAATGTATGGGGGGGAAATAAAGTCTTTTGTGGCAACTGACTAAGCATTCAGATGAAATAACCCCAAAGGAACAATTCATTCAAAGCAGCAGTTTGGATGGGGGACAGGGATGGGGGACAGGGATGGGGGGTAGGGCGGGGGAGAGGAGTTATGAAATGTGTACAATTTTCTTTGGGAGCAAGAATATAGTTCTGCCTCCCCATCATCACAAACTTAGTCTAATCCCAATCCAGCAGCATTTAATTTAACCCTAAATCTGACAAAATGTCAGATAACTTATTTCAACTTCCATTTCTGTCTGCTCAATGAAATAAGCGACAAGCATCTAGGATTAGATAAAACTGGGAATGGAAGAGGAAGAAAAGCACAGGGCTTGGGCAACATTAAAGCCAGCTGGGTGACTTTGGGGCAGTCGCTCTCTCTCAGTTCAGCCCACCTCAGCCTCACCTGTGGTTGTTGTGGGGAAAAGAAGAGGAGGAAGGAGCATTATGTATATATGTTCATTGCCTTGAGTTATTTATTAAGTAATAAACATAGGATAAAAATCAAATAAATAAACTGGTAGATTAGGAGGCGTTCACAGGAAATGGACAGAGAGAAGAAAAGAATCTGATCAAGAGCTGCTCAGCTGATAGATAAGGGGCTATTCTCACTGATTTATAATCCCAAGCCACATACTGAGCTGCAGGCCTATAGAAATGCCCATGGTACAACCCCCCCCCCAAATAAACTTCTGAAAATGAACTCAAAAGCTGTTCGGTTTCCTAATATATCTCCATAGTCCTACATTTAATGACCGTTTGCGTTTACATGCTTTTATTTATTCACTATGACCAATATTGCCTGGATTTATGCTTTTCTTAAAGTCATGGTTTGTTTCCATTATGATTTGCTGAACAAGCCACAATAGCTTTAGAAACCTCATCAACTACTAAATTCATCCCATACATTAAATAAAAAACCCCTCAGTTATAACCTCTACAAGCAGCTTTTTCCAACCCAATGCTCCCTCTGTGTGTGTGATATTGCAATGCTGTGATGGACAGTGCACCTGAGCAGCAGAGGGGAACGATTTTGCCAATTTAAGAACCTTTCTGAAAGAAGTCCAGATTAAGAGACTGCACACTCCTAAATTAGATAGGTGAGGGGGGGGGAAAGAAGTTCCAAGTAGCCACACCCTAGCATCTCTCAGGATATACCTAGTAACTGAGAAATTTATAGCTTTAGTTTAACAAGACTCTTGTCTATTAGGAACATGGAAATAAAGGATTGAACTCAACTGGATCTCACTGTCTCATCTCTGGGCTTGGGACTGACATTCATTCATAGTTTACAGTCTTTTGGGGGGATTGTACCAGGAAATTGTAGGCTATTGGCTAGAGTGTTTGGAAGAACTTCCTAGAAAAAGGCAACAGCAAAGTCCTTCTGTATTGTTGCCAAGAAAATTCTTAGACATGCCAATGAAGTCACTATTGGTTGAGTTTCACTCAAGGATTGAGTATTTTTTTAGCCTAATGCACGGAGGAGGAGGAAGTAGCCTTAAGAGCCCAATAAGAGGGCTGTGGTATGGAAGACGATGAGAGAACAGTTTGCTAAGATCTGCATAGGGATCTAAAGGAGGTAAGAATGAAAACAAAACTTCCTAGTCCTCATTGGGAGAACATGAGATCTTATTCCTCCACAAAACCAGTCCTATGAGATCCCAAACTCATTTATGCTACACTAGAATTTCAGAAATAGAGACCCCAGTACTTAAAGCAGCTCCAAGAAATTTTGGGAGTTAACCTCCCCCCCCCCTCGAGAAATCTAAAAGTTGTTCCAAAATTGCAATTTTATTTCAATGGAACAGAAAGGGAAAATGATTAAAGACATGACCTGGAGAGGAAATTATATATGGAAATTATATTTAACCTAATCATGTGTCAATATAAATTCAGTTAAATAAAATTTAGGGTTTTGTTCTGCCCTTTGGAAAAGCCAAGTGTGGTCTTTCGTCCTAAATACATTGCATACTCCTACAGTTTCCAGTGTTGTTCTTTACTCAGAGTTTAGTACCATTATTTCAGTGGAGTCTATTTCCAGGCAAATTGTGTATAGGATTGCAGTCTTAAACCTCTGTAAAACAAGTTAAACCACTTGCTAGTTATTTGAGGTGTACTGCGGTTGAAAGAAGACCTGGGGTCTTTACCACAAGTAGTCCCAGACCTTCACCATAATAAATCCCGAATGTGCTTTCTTTAATGGGGGCTATGGTCATCAATATGCAAGTCTTCTGATGAAAACATTTTCTTTCCTTTCTCTCCAAGTGCACCCAGATCATTTGCAAAGCAAAACATCCGCCCACTTGTCAACTGAAACTTTCAGAGTTTCTCTCTGTTCTAATCATCAACCATCCCCAGGAACCTAGGTTAATATTTTGCTAAGATCCTGTTGCCTAATCATAAGTTACCATGCACTTCACTTCCCATTCTTTGGGTGCTTAAATCTGAGTAGATTTGCAAGGCGGCCTGTGAGAAATGGGGCAGAATGCAGGGTAACTGTTCACTAGCCCTTCCCCTGAAGCAGAAGGGGATTTTTTTTAATCTGTTCCCAATTTTTTTTTTTGTAGTACTTCTGTAAACCCCAGAAAAAGACTGATAACTTCCTTCTTGTAAGCAGGTGGTGCCATTCAGGTGACTGACAATAGAACTCAGAGAGTAACACCAGCATTAGGAGTATCACATGAGACCCTAAAACAGGATCTACAATATGCCATGTCATGCAATGTTTTTCTTCATCTATTCCCTTCCATTTGCCCACTTTTCAGGCTTTCTGGCCAATCTCTCCTTTCAAATTGTCAACAGAGTTTGCTCAGATCTTCTGGAGCTATTTTGGAATTTTTTTTCCTATTAAAGCTTTGATTCTGTCCTGTCAAGTTTGTTTGTATTCCTTAAACTTTTGATTACATCCAGGTCTCTTGAATCTGGCTAGTGCCATTTTTAAGTACACAAAACTGGCATTCTCAGAGATGGGGAAGCCATTACCTTCTAGGTTTTACTAATCTCCTATTGACCCCTGATACTATGGCCAATTAGTATACATGATGATTAAACTGGTGTGGGTAATATGGTGTCAACTGTACTCCCAAGCTTCTCTCTCATCCAACCTAAAAGAATGTTTTTGGACTCCACAAAGACCTGTACTGGAAGAGACTTGAGGGACTAATTTGTCTTCTGGTAAACGGGTTTTACTCACTATGACAGTTATTTTGTGCTTGCATCCATTATATGCTCTCAAAATTCCAAATATTTCCTTAGCCCAAAAGTGTGTCTATCATTTTGATAGAGGTAACATCTGAAATAGTGATGGAAGGGTGTCGGAATACCAAGAAAATCCAGCAGTTATCAAATACATCAAGAAGTGCCACCCCTTTTATCTGCATCACATGCCATGCAGAGGAAGGGGACTTTGTATGGTGGTGAGTGCCATCTTTAATTTTATTGACTCCCTCTGCCCACCTCAGATACCATTGCAATCTACCAAAGATGAAGTCTTCCATACAGTTAAGACACAGATCAACCTTGATCTCAATTTATTTGGGCTACTTCATAGCAATAGCAATAGCAGTTAGACTTATATACCGCTTCATAGTGCTTTACAGCCCTCTCTAAGCGGTTTACAGAGTTAGCATATTGCCCCCAACAATCTGGGTCCTCATTTTACCCACCTCAGAAGGATGGAAGGCTGAGTCAACCTTGAGCCGGTGAGATTTGAACCGCCGAACTGCAGCTAGCAGTCAGCTGAAGTAGCCTGCAGTGCTGCACTCTAACCACTGCGCCACCTCGGCTCTGAACCAGAGTTATGCATTTATGTATTAAACTTCACACAAACACATCATGAATATCAATTAACATTTGAAATGAAGCTGCAGCAATGTATCCAAAGCTCCATTTTTTAATGTGTGATATTTCTTATCTATTTCTTCCCGTTTCAGTTACAGGCTTTCCTTTCTTCTGTAGAAATTTGGGGCAACTTATATCTCCATCTGCAGAACTCCTGCCTCCCCATATCTTTCAGCTGCTGGACTTCAGCATATCTTTCAAGGGAAAAGGTAGTTAGATGTCTTTGTAGCTCTGCCTCACTGGAGTCATTCAGCATATTTTGCATACAACCAAATACATGCTAAGAACACAAAGCAATGCCATATCTTTCAAGCAATTTATTTTATTTCCCCTTTGTAGGATGGGGAATTTTTTTGCTTCTCCATGATTAGTTGAAGCTTTGGGTGGGGTAATGATTAAATGGCTTCCTTTGATCCTAGTTCTCAATGTTTCAAGGACAGTAGAAGTAAAGATGAAGGCAGATTAAGTTTACACAAGGGGACTGAACTTCACCACTACCAAGTACTCTGATTCTGTTTGTCAAAGCAAGAGAGTGATGCAATTCCACCTTCACTCCCCTTGAGACTTACTTCAAAATTTTCCCTGATGAGCCATTTAGGTCCTGTAAACCTGGTAGATCAATTGCTGGAAGACGTTTGGTGAAATAGTTATCTGGCAGCACTGAAAGAAGCTTTTGCGCATGCCCACCACATGAATAGAACTCTCTCCAGCTGTTGGAGCTTTAATAGGAAGCAAGACAAAATGAAGTAGTGCATCTCTTTTGTTTTCAGAAGCCTTAACGGAAGCTTTTAGAAACCTTGGAATGATGTCAGTTCATCAAAGCTTTGCACATTCCTGTTGAAGACCAGTTTTACACCATTTCTGAAGGGGTAGGGAAAGGAAGGAATAGGGGTTAGGCCAGGGGTGGGTTCCTCCCGGTTCGGACTGGTTCTCCTGAACCGGTAGTGGCCCGCTGGTGATGTCACGATGACATCACCGAACCGGATCGGTCAGTGCCAGTCCGTGGGGGCCGCCATCTTTTTTTTGAATTTCTTTTGAATTTCTTTTGCATTTTTTTTTTGCATTTTTTTTGTTTATTTTTTCCTTCTGAGCATGCGCAGAAGCCAACTTCCGGCACTGTGCATGCGGTCGCCATCTTTTTTTCAGCTTTGTTTTTTTTCTTCAGATTTTTTGTTACTGCGCATGCACGCGTGCAAAGCGTGCACGCCCATGCGGCGCGCCCACGTGGCGCGGGAGGGAGCGAACCGCCAGCGAGGTAAGTTGGAACCCACCCCTGGGTTAGGCAGGGGAAGGAGGAATTGCCGTATAAAAGGATGCAATGATTTTGCTGAGCAACAATATCAAAACAATTATTTAAACAGAACAAAGAAACAGCACTCAATGAAAACAGTGTGATTATTTTTCTCAAACACCTTAAAAGAAAGCTTAATCCAAAGTCTAGATGACACCATGAAATTCAATATTTTTGTTTTCAGTATATAGTTCTTCAGGTATAATTGCAATCAAAATAGTCCACATGTTTTATTTTTGGGCAAAGATAGGGCATGTGATAAGGCTAAGGAAGCATGACTTGAGTTCATAGCCTTGTTTGTGAGCCAAAAATAAGGGGATGAAGCCGTGGAGGATGACCATGAGGTCCTACAGTCCAGTTGGGCAAGGATGGATGGGGTAGTATTCAGCTGTGACTTAGAAATGGTTTGCAGTGAGCCTTCATGGATACATGCTACAAGTTTCTCCCCCTGCTTCTTTTCTTGCCAGAGTTGATAATTTGACCATCTCATGAAAAAAATCACTGTTTAAGCATTATCTTTTAAATATTTTTTCCTTAGGAATAAGAATATTTACCTGACTAATTCTAGTGGATGCCACTAAGGTTGCATAAAACTCAGAGGTTGCACAAAACTTAATTAAGGGAATTAATTAAGGGAATTAATTACAGGACCAGCTTTTCTTTCAGGATCTGAAGAAGATGCCAAGCAAATGGGAGAATTTGCAAGCACTCAACAGCCTAACCTTTCTGCAAAACCTTCATTTTGAAAGGGAGAAGATGGGGAATCCATCAGAATGCAAGGGTTAATATTTTCTCAAGTCAGGAAATTCCCTTTTTTATTGTCGTTGAACACAGCCTTCCAGCATTACCAAAGGCCACAATTAACATGTAAATATACTCTAGCCCATGCTTTGTTTTAATGTTTTACTTTTTGTAATTACTGAAAATGGCTGTAATTTATTTTGACTTATCTGCTATTCAGAATGTTGTTTCTCATCCAGAGTGGTGTACCACCACTGGGACAGAAATACATGTGTGTGCCTGTTGATCTGTCATTAAAACATAACTCAAGAGAAACTTGAAAAAAAATATGAGCTCTAAAGATGTGATCCTTTAGCTACTCGCCTTGAATAAGTCTCACTATATTCAGTGAGTTGATCTTTGAGGAGGCTTTGATAGAATTGGAGAACGGCCATGCAATTTTATTAGCCAGATCCATTGGCGGAGGGAGGCATTGAAAAAAGGACAGGATTTGCTTCTGAATTAATATTGTGCTGAAAAAGCCAGTTAGCATCCAATCCCTCCTTCCCAGCATGGTTGCAGGCTGATCACGGTTTCATAATAGGATTTTTTATTAAATCCAGGCTGTACCACCTGCCATTACAACCTCTCTGGCTTTCCAAAGGTTTGCATTGGTCCTGGCAAATTCTTCAAGAGTTATTGCTTAGTGGTTACTGTGACTGAAGGGAAAGCTCTTATGTACAGGAGAGTAAATACTTGCATTGCACTCAAGTATTCTAATTTTTGTTCATTTTGAATTATATCACACAAATGTTAGCATTTACCCTGGCATGATCTAATCCTCTAGTCTGGCCTGGATCCCAAATATACAATGTCAGCTGGATCCCCCTCTCTCTACTTTCAACTTGTACTTTCACCTCACTCCTGTAAGGCTGATTCTGCCCTGCCTCTCTTCAGGCAAGGCAGGCAGCAAAAGAGAGGGGAGGGTGGGAATGCTTTACCTGCAGCTGCTGTGCTTACTAAGAGTAGTGCCTCACCCCATGCAATGCCAAGAGCCCATAACGACAGCATGCTTCTCCCTCCCTCCATCTGCATGCTGGCTGGGGAATTCTGAGAGTTGAAGTCCACACATCTTAAAGTTGCCAAAGTTGAGAATCACCGGTCCAACAATAAGAAGAGAGGAGTCTGACCAGGGCACAAGAGATTAGCTGTGGCAGTAGCAGAGGATTGTTTCAACCAACAGAGCACAGAGAGGAAGGAGTGGCTTATGGGAAGGCCCTACTTAGCAGGGCCTCACTTTATTGCAGGCCTATGCAGCTGCATATGCTGCTGTCTCTAAATTGTTCCTGACTCATTAGAAGGACATCTTCAGTGGGGTTCCAAGTAGTACCTCACCCAACACTTCTGAAGTGCAGTCCTATAGTACATTTCAAGGTGAGGCACTTAATCCTTGGTTGTTTTTTTTAGGGAGGGAGATAATTAATTTGTCTAGTTCTCAATTGGCATTGAGAAGGCCCTACATTTTATAGGATTCAAAACTTTTTGTGACATTTCCCCATTTGCGGAGCTAGGGTGGGCGTGGCCTGCACGTGACGCATCTGGCCCATGGGCCGCCAGTTTGACACCCCTGCGAGCAGTCAACCTAACAGTTTAAATTGTGTTTCTAATCTTGAATGTTTTATGTAAATCTTGCTTTAGTATATTAAGCAGCAGAATTGTTTATCATCTGAGAAGGTTAACAAATAAGACCAATCCTCCCAGCACCTGCAAGTAGGCATTCAAGATGAGCCAGCAAATGACTGAGGCAGTGACCCATCACACAACTTAAAGATACAGACAGAAACTAATTGAACTAACCAAGAGTCAAGCGTGCATGCAGTGCTGTCATATTTAATCTATAAGAATAATAACATGTATTTTCTCTTCTTGTTTAGTTTCTAGCATCACATTCAACAGATGAAAGGGAGCCACAGACCAAAAAGAAAAAAAAGGTGGATGTCATCTCACTTCTTATCAGCATAAATAGTGCATAGCCCCTGTTTGAAGATCTGTAATGAAGGAGCACTTGCCACATGATGTGGCAGTCTGTTTTCTGGTTGGTATCTCATACATTCAGGAAATTCCTCCTGATGCCTAGCCTGGACTTCCTTGGTTTTGGTCCTGCCCCCTCGGGCAATACAGATTGCACCATTCTGTATGACAGCCCATCTGATATTTGGAGATTGCTTCTCTGTCTCCCACCCATAGATAAACATCCCCAAATTCTTTATCTATTCCTCACAGAATAATGTAATGTAAGCCCAAAAATAGGCAATGTGGTTAACAAAATATAAAATAAACAAAACAAAACAAAATCCCGATATTTCCCCCTTTGCTTACTTACAGAAGCTACTCAGGGCCTGACTTGCATCTGATCAACATCTATTTTTTTCTTCTAAGTCCCTATGATGTTGCTTTCATTCCACGCTCAGCCCCTAGATTAGATAAACCTGGTTCCTTCTTGGCTATTCTGGTATAAAACTGGTCCTTTCCTCAGTGTCTGCACTGGGGGTTAAACTAGTCAGTCTGATGAAAGCAGCATTCCAATGCAAGCTCCGTCCCTTTCGTTCATGTATTGTGATGTCACTTACACATCCAAAAAGGACAGAGCCTACAACACAATGTGTAATGATGCTTGCTTTTTTTTTTTTTTTTTTGAGCGAAGCCACCAGACCTGTGAAGGCTCATGATTTCCTTCCTGTCCCAACACTCTACACCAGCTTCAAGATGTGTAAAAATTCTGTTGAGCTTTGTCATCCATTACATTGGAAGGAAGTCAGCTGACTGCGAGTGACTGAGAATAAAACCTCAGAGACACAGAATTGGACCTACAATGTGGGCAGTAAATGTCATGCTAGTAGAGTTTTCTGCTGACTGAAGAAAGAGTGTAAAGCACTTCAACTTAGCAGTGGAAAGGTCAGTGCTCTCTATTATTAACCTTGCTCTGTGAACCTCCCCCCATATTATATGTGCCCTCCCACCAATATAAAGTTGTCCATCTGTACATTAGAGCAATTGTTGATGCGCAGTACAGAATGCAATGTGTAGTTTTGCACTAGACTTCCTTATTGTAATGTCAAGGAGTACTGGACTGGCTAAAGTTTATTGGTAGAAACTCAGACTTCCAATTTCCCTGCAGCAAGTGAACTCATACTCCATGCTTTCGGCTTCACCGATGCTGCAGAGCTGTATGACATAATACATTTTTCATGTAAGAATTACTATACAACACATTCATCATGCCAGGTCAGTTCATCAATCATGGCTCCAAATAGGACCACTACTCTTATTGATTGCCTTTGATTTTGCATACTTATTTGCAACTTCTTATGCTGCTTCACCATATTAAAAAGAAAAAGCCCATTTTTGTATTCAAAGAACAGGAACCCACTGGATGAAGATCCAGTGAAGGAAGATGCAGAAGGAATTTAACTGTGCATCTGTCTTTAGAATGTTCATATTTATTTAATCAATTTTTATCCCACCTTTATTATTGTTGATAAGTATCTCAAGGTGGCAAACATACCTAATATTCCTCCCTCCTCCTATTTTCCCCACAACAACAATCCTGTGAAACAGGTTGGGCTGAGAGAATGACTGGCCCAAAGTCACTTACCCAATTTTCATGACTAAGGCAGAACTAGAACTCACAGTCTCCTGGTTCCTAGGCCAGCAGCTAAGCACACCAAGTGAAATTCACAAACATTCCACATTCTATTTATATACCTATACAAATATCATGATTCCAAGGTTGTACAGATCGGTCATCAATGCAATTATAATTTTTATTGGAGTTTTGCCAGCAGACAAAGGCAGATAGGGCTTGTTTTAAATTCATGGTGCAAATACTATAATAATTATTATGTTACATGTATAGTATATACCAGCAAAGTGAAAGTATAGGCACAATTGTTACATTACCAGTTAAAAAAAACTACACTAAGTGTAAAGAGCCGAGGTGGCGCAGTGGTTAGAGTGCAGTACTGCAGGCTACTTCAGCTGACTGCTAGCTGCAGTTCGGCAGTTCAAATCTCACCGGCTCAAGGTTGACTCAGCCTTCCATCCTTCCGAGGTGGATAAAATGAGGACCCAGATTGTTGGGGGCAATATGCTGACTCTGTGAACCACTTAGAGAGGGCTGTAAAGCACTGTAAAGCGGTATATAAGTCTAAGTGCTATTGCTATTGCTATTTTAAATTGCTTTAGAACTGGTATGTTTTAAAAATTGGATATATAGAAATGAAATACATTTTGTCCAGGCAGTTATTACCTACTTTCTTCCAGTAGGTTGTTGGATTTGTATAAACAGGCAATCAAATAATAGAAGTTTGGATAATAAATGAGTTTTCTATATTGTAACCATAACATTTGCAAGTGTTTTACTAGTGCTAATTAGCAATTAGTGTTTAGCAAAATTTACAATCTTGTTAGCAAGTTTTTCCATTGCAGCTGTTATCATGAGCAAACAGTCTGGCCTGGGATTTTGTTGACTTCCACCTTGTCTCCCAAGCCTATAGAGCCATGCTTGTTTGCACACTAGTAGTATAGGTCACATAGCAATAGCAATAGCAGTTAGACTTATATACCGCTTCATAGTGCTTTACAGCCCTCTCTAAGCAATAGCAATAGCACTTAGACTTATATACCGCTTTACAGTGCTTTACAGCACTCTCTAAGCGGTTCACAGAGTCAGCATATTGCCCCCAACAATCTGGGTCCTCATTTTACCCACCTCGGAAGGATGGAAGGCTGAGTCAACCTTGAGCCGGTGAGATTTGAACCGCCGAACTGCAGCTAACAGTCAGCTGAAGTAGCCTGCAGTACTGCACTCTAACCACTGCGCCACCTCTGCTCTTTACAGCTCTTTAAGCGGTTTTACAGAGTCAGCATATTGCCCCCAACAATCTGGGTCCTCATTTTACCCACCTCAGAAGGATGGAAGGCTGAGTCAACCTTGAGCCGGTGAGATTTGAACCGCCGAACTGCAGCTAGCAGTCAGCTGAAGTAGCCTGCAGTGCTGCACTCTAACCACTGCGCCACCTCGGCTCTGTAAACTGTACACACACATCAGTAAACTGTAAAGCATGGACCTAGTCCACAAGTAATACCCACACTTGATACCTGTTCTATTGATTGATATGCTTTGGTACCTGGAGAATTGACTTTTGCAGCCTGATTTATTTTGAAATGGCAACAGAGTTATTAAACCACAGTCTTCTTTTTCTTTTCATCCACTTAGATCAGGGGTGTTAAACTGGCGGCCTGTGGGCCAGATGCGTCACATGCAGGCCACGCCCACCCCAGCTCCGTGAATAGGAAAAGCGTCATGAAACATGATGTGATGGCAACGTGACCAGTAGTGGGTTCTAAAACCCTTTACTACTGTTGCACGTGCGTGACGCTTCTGTGCATGCGCAGAAGCATCCCGGGTGGGTGGGCAGAGCCTCACCGCCGGCGCTACCGGTTCTTAGAACCAGACCGAACCAGGAGCAACCCACCGCTGAACGTGACGCGGCGAGTGACTTAGATTAATATCTAAGAAGGTCCACAACAAAAGAGATTGTGTTAGCAATTTCCTATGGCTGATGTAGGTACAACATAGCCGCTGCAACAGAATATAAGCTCTTATTAATCATGTCTATTAGCTTCTGGATATTTACCCCAATAAAGAAAAACGCAGAGCAAAAATTAATCAGTTTTGGCTAAATTTCTGGAGGAGGTTCACTCTATTGCACAGGGAATCTGACAGTTGGATTTCTGCCTCGGTTCCGGAGTTCCTGACCTGCTCTCTCTATTTTTCAATCACTTATATGAGCTCTGGCTCTTTCTCAAGTTCTTAAAACAAAACCTATTTTGGTTTTCCCTCAGTTACCAACCATGTATTGCATGACACGTGGTTAATGGAAACATATTCCCTGTTGTCCTTCTGGCTTCAGATGCACAGGATGCTGACAGGCCAGGCTGTTAGATCATACAGGTACTCCTCAACTTTCAATCACAATTGACCCCAAAATTTCTGTTGCTAAACGAGACACTTGTTAAGTGAGTTTTGCCCCATTTTAAGTGAATGCCCCAATTGTTAAGTGAATCACTGCAGTTGTTAAGTTAGCAACACGGTTGTTAAGTGAATCTGGCTTCCCCATTGACTTTGCTTGTCAGAAGGTCACGAAAGGTGATCACATTGTCCCCGGGACACTGCAGCCGTCATAAATATGAACCAGTTGCCAAGCGTCCAAATTTTGATCACGTGACCATGGAATGGTTGTAAGTGTGAAAAAAAAATGATCATGACACTTTTCTTAGTGCCGTTATAACTTCATACAGTAACTAAATGAATGGTTGCAAGTTGTAGACTACCTGTACATCATGGTGGGCCATCAAAGGCTCTCCAAGTTTAGGTGGCATTCTCCATGGATGCTTTGCCTTGGTCTTCCTCCCATCCACCCAATTTTGATCGAGTCTACCTCAACCATTCCCATTCCTTTTCTCCCTTCAGAGGAAACAGGAATTTCCCATTGATGGAATTTCCCTGCCCACAATTCCCTCCCTCCCCTTCAGCCTCTGGACCCAGAGAGAAGCCTTCTCTGGCCCTCTCCTGCATCTGCATGACAATGCAACCATCCGGGCTGCCCTTCTGCTATTAGGGTCTAATGAAAATGTAACCATATTTAACCCCCCACTGCCCTAGATTAGTGAAAAACGAGGCCCTAAGTGGATTGCATTCTTTTGTATGATAAGCATCACTCTCTTCATAGGGACTGGGCCCTCCCTTGCGACCCCCATCTTACTCTACAGGAGGATGAAAAAAGGGGGAGGGGGAATAAGGGGGAAAGAGAGAGAGAGAGCGCGTAAAGCTAGCAGTGTATGACTAACTCTATCCTCTCAGCTGTCTACTACACAATGGGCAAAGTTATCTTTTGTGGCATTAATGGCTTTGGTGAAGGGGGGGCACTGGAAGAGGTAAAGAACAATATGTGAGAAGCTGAGGCTGCGGGTTTCCCACACGGCCCAATATGTCTCTCCGTGCCCCCCTCTGGGACAGGGAGTTTCATAACGAGAGCCGGCCTACAGCTGATCCTGGCTGATTGGCTCCCCCCCCCCACCCCATCTTCCTTCCCTCTCCCCTCTTGGCATTGTGCTCTTGAGGGGTGAAAATCCTTTAATGAAGGACGAGGTGTGCCTGAAATCCTCTTTTCCTGATTGATTGCCCATGTCATATGATGGCCGAATCTCCCAAGATTCGTGGTTTGTGTGTTTGCTGGGGTGGGGGGAAAAGTTGTTCTGGCATTTTTTTTTCCTGTGTGTTTTTTTTTTAATCCCCATCTTCCACCCCACAGATGTTTATTCATAAGATCCATGGATTGGCTGAAGGAATTTCTCTCTCTCTCTCTCTCTCTCTCTCTCTCTCTCTCTCTCTCTCTCTCTCTCTCTCTCTCTCTCTCCTCTGTTNCTCTCTCTCTCTCCCTCCCTCCCTCCCTTCCCCTCTCTCTGCATAATTGTGCTTGGCAGTTAAGATGAAAAAAGACGGGGACAATGCCTCATGAGGGTCTTCTGAAAAAAAGGTTCCTTCCCAACCTTCTTAATAGTTGTAACTAAAGAGCAGAAAAAGTCCTGGACAGTGAAAGTAGAGATGTTTATTCAATGTCACTGATGTCTTTGTTCCTGGATTTAAGCCTCCGAAGAGAAATGGGATGGATTAGAGTAATTATTTTCCTTGCACTCAGGAAAATAAGCATTTTACAGCAGGATATCTTGTCATCCTGTTTTAAAGGAGGAAAGCCTGTGAACACTTTATTTATCTTGGAGTTCAGTTCAGCAGATAGGGGTTTTCCAAAGGAGATCCTAGAAAATGTCTCTCATTGCACAAGTCAAGATGGGTGTAGGTTTTGAGACTTTCCTGACCATTCACCTGTCTTATATTCCCCTGCCAAAAGAGTTCCCTGATATTTAGTCCTACCTCAATAGGAAGATATAAAATAAATCATGTTGGATTTTTTTTCTATCTACGAAATATCAGAAGTTATGTAAGAGAGAAGCACCACATTGGATCACAGTTCCTCCTTACCTATTATATTCTCAACAAATAATTTCTTCTCACTGAGATTTTTAATTGCTACTTATCAGCATTTTTATTGACCAACATCATTACAGGTAGTCTTAGATTTATGACCCAAATTTCCATTGCGAAGCAAGACAGTTGTTAAATGAGTTTTGCCCCATTTTACAACCTTTCTTGATAAGGTCATTAAGTGAATCACTGCAGTCGTTAAGTTAGTAACACAGTTGTTAATTGAATCTGGCTTCCCCATTGACATTGCTTGTCAGAAGGTCACAAAAGGTTGACCCTGGGACTCTGACATGACTCTGGGACTCTGCAACCGTCATAAATACATGTCAGTTGCCAAGCGTCCAACTTTTGATCACGTGAGCATGGGGATGCTGCAATAGTTGTAAGTGTGAAAAACAATCATGAGTCACTTTCTTCAGTGCTGTTGTAACTTTGAATGGTCACTAAACGAATGGTTGCAAGTTGAGGACTACCTCTACACTAGTATGCTTTGGATAATTTAATGGTGAGATCTTACCAAAGACATGCAAATCCACCTGCGAATTTTTGCAATGATATGCCAGAAAGCAAACTACAGTGTAAACGTGCCTGCATGTTTGTGTGTCCATTTGTGTATATTTGAAATATTTGGGACATTTGTAAAGAAGATATGGTTTCAAAAAGTGCAGACTAAAGAGTTACTGAATGTTTAAAGAAGCTTCAAATTTGTTCATTATTAGAATAATTCTGCGTTCTGGAGAGAGAATATTGGTCAAACATTACAGGAAAGTTGTATGTGCATTAAATATCATTTTTGAATAGAAAAACTCAGCAGCAATAGCTTTGCAAAATGGACTTTGTTGTGGCTATGTACTTACCATATACTGTATATTAAAATAAGTGAGCACCTGTTTGTGGAAATGGAAAGTTATTAACAAAAACCTGTCCATAGAAAAGCCTGGGGCTTGGTATTGTTTATTTCCTTGTTTGGGGTAACAGATTGATCTCTAAAAGCTTGACTCTTCTGCAATATACGGTTTATAGTCTTTGTCTAGCATCAGAAAGGACTATGTTCAGATCTTCACTCTGTTTTGAAAGATCTGCTTAAGTGACTATGGACCGGCCACTTTTTACCTGGTTTTATACTGAGGGTAAAGGCAAAGGGAAGGATGAAGTATGGTGCCTTGAACTCCTTGCAGAAAGACAGACTACAATAGAATTTATGAATGAACTATGAATTAATGAATTGATCCAATAGTCTAGCAGTGAGTCATAGAGATCTTAATCAGTGCTCTTCAATAAAATCATGAGCTTTGAATCCCCATCAAATTCAGGCTTTCTTTTGAATCCAAGGGATAAAGAAAGGCCAATGTACTGTATGTACTTTCAACAGGGTTTATGTCCAATCCAAGTTCCATTCACCTGTTGAGGTATTGATTGTTACATAACACAGTTGAGGCATGATGCTGTCCTACGTGTATCTATCGTGCCTAAGCTATTTTTCCACATTCCTCAGTTTATAAGAACTTTTTGGCCATTTTTCTCTATACAAACCCTGCAGTCTCTATCTCTTCTGGGGTGAGGTTGTCAGAATATCTATCTTTTCAATACAAGAGGATATCTGTAACTCAGGATTGGAGTCCTTGGTGCTCCCCGAGCTTGGTTGTTCACTTGCAGAGGTTTCATTACCCACCTAGGATAGCCGAGATTTGACCTAGTCAGGTAATGAAATGTCTGCAAGCAAACAGCTTAGCTCATAACTATATTTACATTTATGTCTCCATCAGCAGCACAGTTCACTAAGGCCTTGATGACCATAGAATATTTCCTATAATTGTGAGGACAGCATGGATGGGGATTGAGTTCTTTGGCAAGACCTTTGAAGATTGCAAGACCTTTGAAGGTAGCTGGGAAAAGGAGTTCTTGTGGAAACTGCGTTTGCAACTTTGAATGGGTTACCTGACTCCATTGGATTGCAGATTACAGTACAAGGTTGAATTTGTGACAATCACACAGGAGATGCGATGTAAATGTACCATCAAAGACAATAGCTCAGAGTTACATTCTGTAGAATGAACAGAAAGATGTTTCATATGTTGAGGAAGGATAAAAACACATGACTAAAGAATCAACTAATACAGTACAGTCATACCATTTGGAATCTAAAGTTACTGAACAGCATAATAGTTGAATTAATCATGGAGTCATAGAATCATAGGGCTGGAAGGGCCCCAACCCCTGCCCAAGGCAGGAGTCCTTATATCATCCCGGACAAATGGCTATCTAATCTGCATAACTTTTCCAGGACTGAATACAAACCTTAGAAATGGAAGAGGGAAAACCCAACCACGGAAATACCTAGAGTCAGAATTCAAGCAACTCAGAGCTTTGTTTTGACTTGGGTGACCTCTTAAGCAATCTGGAGTTTTCCTTGGGCCTTGGGAACAGGTGGGAGGAGGAGCAGGAGGAAGGATAGCGGGTTGTACGAATGTAGTCAGCTTTTTGTTCTATGGCTTTTATTCTCTCAGACCTCGATGGGGCTGATTTAGAAATCCTAATCAGGGAACAGTCTCAAGGCCTTCCTCAGAGAGCCACAACTTGAACTGATCCTGGGCTGCTTTTGTTCTCCAGTGACAGCTGACTTCATGCAGCAGTGGGAACAGTTTGAACAGAGCTCCACGCTGCAGGAGCCAGCAGCTGCAGACTTAACTCTTGCTTGTCCAGCTGTTAGTTGGAGCTGGCAGGCAGGAGTTGCAATGGGAAGAAAGCATCTGACCAATCACAGCACAGCTTTGGTGGGAAAGATGCTTAAATGCTTCAACAGAGGATCAGGTTCTCTCACACTAATGAGAATTGGGGGAAGGGGTGACTGCAGAGACAAGACATGGCAGGGGGGAAAAGCAGGGCAATGTTTGCTGTCAGGATGGAACCAGATGATTGTATTAAGAATGGCACCCTTTCTCATTTTGGTTCCAGAAAGTGAAAAGTCTTAATGAGAAAACCTGTTTTGCATTCTGTTGTTGCAATGAAGATAAAGAAGGTGTCTATGAGAAGGTCAAGGAAGAGAGGAATCAATCTCACCAGACAAAAGAAAACAAACAAATCAGATAATTCAAAATTCTCTGGGAGCAGCTTGTTCACACATTTGACTTGACTCCTTGGTAAGTCGCAGTCATGTGCAACAGGGCTCTTCTGCAGTTGTGAAAAAGTAGCACACCTGTGATAAATCATGATCAATCTTGCTTTCTTCAGAATTCCCCCAGTTACAGATTCCATTTTTAGCCCATCAGTGTTAAAAACAGCCTCAGCCATAGCATCATTTGGCTAGATATCTTCACTGGCCTTCTAGAGTTCCTAAAATAGAATAAAGAGCATTTTATTGCAACTGTGTCTTCACTACAAATACATATAATTATGTATCACCACAACTGTATATCACCTTAGAATCACTGTGTGGAAGCTTCTGAAATTCATCTGGGACCTGTATAATGGAACAACATTTCAAAGATTCTGGTGCCCCATATCTGTATTATTACTACAATTATTCAACATGTAACACATATTTGCATCCTAAATGAACATCTATTTACTATGCCAGCTGTTTGACCAGCACCTAAATGCTTCCATAATGTAATATTTGTTTCTAGTTATCAGAAAATATATATAATGAATATAAAATATTCATTCAAGACAGAATAAACTAGAGCTAAACTTCAGATTTATCCATAGAATTGCTGAAAGTAGTAGTCCTTAACTGACTACCTAAGAGTGCTAAAAAGTACAAATTAATACTATTTCTTATGCCTCTCTTCTTCACATGGGATTTGCAGGGGGAGAAATCTTTTAACATGCCTGCTGTCAATTAACCAGTCACTTCTAATTAGCAAACTCTACCATGTTGTCTTAGCACCTGGGTCTGTTGTACCCCCTTTCCTACTGAAGTTTTCTGGTTGTCCAATCATGCTTGGCTGATATCTCCATGGCAATGGAAACCGAGTCCATGGTACACAGTCCATTTGTCACCAATTGTCACTTGTTTGTTCTCCTTGCATAAGAACTAGACTGTGTACAGGGAGAAAGATGGGAGCCATAGAAATTTCTCAGCCATCCTTAGGTAGGAAATCTGCCAATCAGCTTGCAGTCAGAGGTGTGGTAGGTAAACTAGATATTAGGATTCAGGGTTCTTATGCTTCTGATGAACTTGTAATAAACCAACATATCATGACATATGTCATTGTGAGAGAAGCTATCTAACCATCCTGAAGGAATCATATATGGATTTACTAATTATAAGGAATCAGAGGAAATAGGGACAAAAAAAAAGAACAAAAAGCAAAAGCGTAGTGGGAAAGTTTATGTGAGAATGGCCAACTAGACAAAAATCACTGTGCCATCTTTCTTCCTGCCTTTCTTTCCCATGCTCTGCTGGCCTAGCAAGACCACTGCCAAAGGTCAGCATGAAGGAGGAGGGACAAAGAGATGCAGATGACAAGCAATGGAGCATTTCATGTGAGCAATTAGAGCAGCCGTGTAGAGGGAGCCGTGATCAGGAGAAGATTTGGAGCAGGGGTTCCCAAACGGGATTTTTAAGACATGTGGACTTCAACTCCCAGAATTCCCCAGCCAGCTATGAGAATTTCTGAGAACTGAAGCCCACACATCTTCAAGTTTTCAAGTTTGGGAACCCCTACTTTGGAAAGTAGTTTGAGTTTTGCTTTCCTGCCTCCACCCTCCCAAGAGTTGGTCTTGCAGTGCTCTTGGGGATGGGAGAATAAGACTAATTCTTGAATTGCTGGGCAACAATTTACAATCTGTTGTTGCTGTGCAAGGCAACAGTTCTGAGACACCCATACCCGATAAGGATTCCCTTGATTTTGTAGATATAGCTCTAGGGTGAAAAAAAAAATAAGGAACCGAGGGATGATAGAAAGGACTTGAAAGAATTTGTTTTATTTCACTGACATTCATGTGACTAACCATAAACCCATCAATTTAAAAAAGGCCAGTGCGATGTGGTTTGGCTGGTTTAGAATGAATTCCGATTCTCTTCCTAGGAAGGAGTTGCAAATCATCTTCATCCTTATCCGAAAGTGACCTTGAACCATACAAACCTCTACTACTATTATACCACCAGTGGGGAATCTGTGGCCTTCCCACAATTTTTGGTCTTGGCAAAAATGGCGTAGTGTGAGAGAGCAGGCTACTCAGAAAATTGCCAGCACCTGTGCTGCTTTCTTCCCTTCTCTTTAAGCCCTCTCCCCAGCTGCAGCATGGGGAAATTGGCTATAAAAGCTTTGCCATGAAACAGCTCAGGGTGAGAGAGTGAGTTGTGTGTTTGCTTATGGAAGAAAGCAGCCAGAAAGCAACCTTTTTCTCTAGCTACTAGGAGTAGGAGTATCTGTGGAGAAGAGTGAATAATAGTACATGAGTATGCAAGGGCTTGTGGGTGCCAGTGTGGGTGGGGAGAAATGCCGAGTTAAAAACTAACATTTGTTTAGCAGAACCTAAAACTCCCATAGCGTTCAGTTGAGCTTACTCCTAGGGAAGTGGACATGAGCCTGCAGCTTGAATCAGTATTAAGCCGCCTAAATAAAATGACTGTCAAAGGATAATCGTACACTATTTGAGAATACATGTTAGAAACAAGGAAATGCCAATTTTAAAGATTTACAGGGAATTTATTGAGGATGTAAGTGACCAGTTTATCAACTTTTGGATAAGATATAACCTAATCCGCTTTGCCTTTCCGGGCATGTACTTTACCATATTGTTTTACTTGGCATCAGTCAGTCGGAACCTCTCATTTTACAAAAGGCCCCCACCTTCTCTAGAAGTTTATCTGCCTAATTTGGTTTGCATTTTCCAAGAGGTGGGAGAGGAACTAAGTGTCTGTCCTGACAGAGTATTGCACTACTTCCGCCCTTTCCTGAGCTTTCTATCAATGTGGTCAACTCAGGAATCTGAAGTTCTACTTTTTGAGCAGCATTATTTGAATTTATTTAATGATAGAGTAGGAATTCTAAGAGAACTGCTGTATACAAAAAAGGTTGGTCTCTCCAGGTAACGAGAGAATTGGGACTTTAGAGCTAAGCAGCCCTTTATTTCTATTTCAGCAAACACCTGATGGCTGGACTCACCCGGAAGTGAACATAGTCATTTGTTAGCCATACTTGATTAAGCTACAGTTGACACTGTACATCATACATTTTGCTAAGCCATAGTTTACGAACTGCTTGGAAAGGACTTGCATTATAATCTAGCCAAACGTAAAGTTTTAGGGGTCTGTGTAATATCTGAAGCCAGTCAATGAACTTGCTAGGGAAGAGGATGAGAGAAGGTTGGAGGGCCCTGAAAATCTTATTAGACTTCAGTGCTGTTGATCGTATTTTTGGATGAATCTTTTAAAACCTTCCAAAAACTCTTCCAAAAGTGCTTCCAAAGTGATCTCAAATACCATTTTTGTGCATATTCTGCTAGCATTCAAAAGATATACCAACATCTAAAAAAGCCAATGGATCATACCACCTTGCCAGCAATCGGCACCCAGATAAATTGAGATTAACACCAAGATTAATAGATCAACAATCAAGTAGTAAACAATCCCCCAATCAAAGAACTACCAACTCAGTAACAAACAGTAAACAACAACCTAACTGGGGAACCACCAAGAAAACTCACCAGCACTGACTGGGCAAGCCACTTGAATATAAATGGACAGCAAATCCCACTCACTTCTAGAACTGACTATGTTACCTAGTTGGGTAATGAAACAACTGCAAGGAAGGAAAAAAAAAGCTCACAGAGCATCAAGCACCCCACAGACTAGCATGTTTTATGGCATCTAGCTCTGTTTTGCTATCCATGTTGGTTCTGAATTTTATGCTTGACGTTAACTTTTAGATTTGCAACACTGATGTGATTAGATGCTCTAAATCCTGTTTTGCTATCAAGCAAATAGCTGTATCAGCAAAGACAAGGTTTCATGATACTTAATATCTGGGAAGTAACTATAGCTTTGGAAGGATCATAAATAAAAATTCGGGGGCCCTTTAGACCATTTCCATTTCCCAATCCCTATAAAGCACTTTGAAAACAAACCTGCAATCACCTTTACACCTGCTTATCCGAAGCAATGAAAGCAAGCTAAGAGCATCCTCAGGTCAACCAACTGGACAGTGCAAAAATGCACTAAGGAGCCAATGTCCATCCCTTTGAGACACAGTTGCTCCTGAAATCAAAGCAAAATCCCCTAATCTTTGGCTCCATTCAGAAAGAGACATGTGATTTGGATTCAGACTGGAAAGCTGGAGAGTAAAGTTCATTTGTATTTCCCCCTGGACTATTTTATATGGGTTTTCCCCCCTTGAAACAATAGCAGCTTTGGTGAGCAAAGTAATCGTACAGACACTTGTTAAAAATCTTCCGGGTTTAATTTTGAACTTGAGTTTTCTAGAATGCAACCTTTCTGGCAATGAAAGTTAGTATATGACAGCCCTGAAAGGTAGATGAGACTAGGAAACCAAAGTAATACATGCTAATACTGCTTTTAGTATAAAGTTATAGTAACAGAATATTGCAAATCTGAATGTGCTTCCCCTCTCCTTTCCTTTACCTTCATGAAAATTAAGGAGAGTCTTGTCCGAGATGCTTTCTCAAACTCCAGTTTTGCTCAGACTCTGTTTTCTTTTATCTGACCCATTGTTTTCATTGCAACTCTTTCTCCTGTTCCTCAAGGCTATTCCTTCTACCTATTGCAACATAAAGCTGCACCTTGTAAAAAGAAATCAGTCACTGGGCCTTTCCTTCCTCACAGAATAAGATCAAGACACTCAACTGTTTTGGCCGAGTGGGCATATTAAGAATTTTCATACTTATTGTGGACAAGCTCATAAAATTGTCACCTGCAAGGAACCAGAACTACTTTGTAAGTAGGGCAAAGTAGTTTGTTGTTGTTCACCTACAGTATTTATAAGAATCTCTTTAGACTGCCTTCTCTAGGGTTATATAGGCAGATAAAGTCTTCAAGAGTCTGGCCTCTGTCATTTCCTCCAATGGAGCAACTCCAAGTTAGACCCCCCCCCCCCCGTTACTCTGTTTCTACTCTAGCAAGAGATTCCACCTCAAAATGGCTGCCATGGAACCTCTGAGCAACCACCAGTCACTAATTTAATACCTCTCTGCCCCAATAATCTCTCCTATTTCTACTTTGCCTTTGCCCTGGAAGAGGAGAACACATTTGGAAACATAACAAGGGCTGGAGCCAGCTATCATGCTTAATTTCTCGATGTGCATATGAGATGGTGATCAGGAAATATTTTTGGAAATCATCCTAGCATTTCATGGCTGCTTTGCCTCACAGTGTTCTAGCCTGATTCGTTAACCTAAGTGTAATGAAAAAGTATTAAGAAAGCAATATTAACAGGATCCAAGGAAGGCATCACTGGGCATCTTGATGCCCACAGGATTCAAACCAAGAATCTTCCTCTTGGTTTATATGGCCCTAAGCTATATGCAACTACTATAAATCTGTAGCTGAAAAGGATATCTGGCTTCAGGGTTTGGAATTAACTCAAATGAATTTTAGCATAGGAAATAAAGGAGGCAGACTAGGCCGAGAAAACCTGAAACTCTTTGGTCTGGTAGCAGGAGCTGTTGTTCCTGTTGGGCCCTGTTTCCAGAAGGCAAATCACTGACTCCTCAGGCACTTATCTCAGTCTTGGCTAACCTTGGAAAAGCTACAAAAGTTAGAAAGGGTTAGTACCTAGATTAGACTTCACCAGACTTGACCCTATGGTGGTAGGCTGGACTGGCAAGAAAAAAAAATCCTTCTGAAAAAAGCAATGGCACATCACTCCTTTATTGATACAGTATGTTTATCAACAGTTTGCCCATTACTATGAAATTGGAAACATGAGAAAGAATGTCTCCTGAACTGGTTGTAGGATCAATGACAGCAGCGGTGGGTTGCTCCCGGTTCGGACCGGTTCTTAGAACCGGTAGTGGCGGCGGTGGGAGGCTTCCGCATGCGCAGAAGCATCGTGCTCACGCGTGAGCGAACCGGTAGTAAAGAGTTTTAGAACCCACTACTGAATGACAGCATATATATCCCTCTGGAGGTATTGATCCAAACCATTTCTTAGACTTGAACAGTGATTCTCTAAGTTTTGCTGAAAACCAAAGGCTTAGGAAGACCATTTTAGAGCAATAAGGGAATATTAAACTTGTCTTTTGCAGTTCCTGGCCAATTCAGCCAATGATTTATTATTTTCTGGGTTTTTTCCCTTCTCTATTTAACTCGCCTTGTAATTTCCTGTAATTTAATTTCAAGATATGACCATTTCCCACAAGAGTAGAAGATTTGGTATCCTATACATTGAATAAATAATGAATGGCAAATTCAACCTCCCTTTAATGGACTATTCCTCTCTGAAGGCTCCCTTTTGGAGTCTGATCTCCCTGCCATCTTTCTTTAGGTTGGCAATCCTGATAGCACCATCCTTCGTTTCATATAAAGATAAACCCCACTGGAGTTAATAGGAGTTATCCCAGAGAAAGTGGGAACAGGATTGTCAATTTAAGAAGGTTAGGGGTGTGCCCCATTCCTCCAGTGTCACCAGCAAAATGAAATTAACTTATAGATGTGCTGCCACATAGCAAATAACCAAAGGGGTGAAATTCTTAAGCCTCTCTGAACATAATGCCTTACTTGGTTACCAAGGTACAGGCCTGCCAGTTTCCAGCCTCTGGCCAGCAAACGGTAGAGGGTTAGCCTGCTGCTTTGCAATAGAGGATTAAGAAACTATTGAAGAGTGAGATTAGGCAAGTTATTTAGAATTCCCTGGAATCGCAACTCGCCAAATGTTAATCAAACAGCAGGTTTATTAGAAGGATCTCAAAGGACACTGGAATTTATTTGATGACAGGAATACATAATAGCTCAGATGCCTAATATTCACTGGCAATCTTGAAGAAAAGTATCTTAACTTATATATTGCCAAGTTTCCAAGAGTTAAATCAGGAATTTCTCTCTGATCTGCTCTCATGGCTTTTTGGAATTAAAGCTAGTTAATTTTACCTGAAGATAGCCAGCACCAGGCTTTACCGAAAGAACAACTTTGCCTGAAAAAATGATTCATGACAGGAGTTGTTATTCAAGGTACTGGACAGGAATAAAATAAAGGCCAGTCTTCTCAACATTACTTTCACCTCAAGGCAGATAGGGTAAGCAATTCTGTGGGATCCAAAGATTCAGCAAGAGAAATTGCCTTTCAGATAGGAAACATGTACCATTCCCAGTGGCTGTGACATCTTCTGCTTCCCTTCTTACTAATGAGAGAATCAATAAATTTCATTCTGCTCCCATCATGAAGCTCAGTATTGTAGGGATTTCCACTAATGTATTAAAATGTGGGTAATGTTGTGCTAGACTTCATGCTATTTCTTGCTAGACAGTCCCATGAATGTTATCTTCTTGTGGCTTCTAAGAGAGGAGAGGAGCAAAAAAACCCTCCAGGGCAAATTATGATTTATCTCTTACCAGAAGGAAGTGAGACTTAAAGTTTTGTTCTGGCACTAGCATTATATTTAAATGAAAGTAACAAAGAAAACACTGTCAACCAGTCTGTCCTAGTTGATGTTTTATACCTATGTTGGATAGCAATTGGGGAAGAACACAAGATTGGGAGAACCACTTCCGTGATGGAGATATCCAGTTGCAAAACTCAAAGGAAAAATTAAAAATCTACATTACCAATACAAGTAATGTTGTGTACTTTGTTTGAAAATATTAAAGAAGAACATGACTGAAGCAAATAGATTACTGTGGAAGATAGTAAGAATACAGCTAGTGTATCAGATATCCAAAATTATAGCATCAATCCTGGCAGTTCCCAACTTCCCACCTAGCTTAATTACAAGTGAAAAGTCATAGATCTGTCTTCATTTTTCTTCTATATTCAGAAGTGTCTAATTATTTCTGCTAATTCTTTCTTCCTCTTTCCCCACCTTCAACTCTGGTAGATTTTAGGATCCCAAAGCTGAGAAGATATTCCAGGCCATTGAGGTGCATTAAAACCCTCATTATGCTTATTGAAGTAGTTAAATGCATAGCTACACATTAACATACAAGTTATATATGCCTCTAGTCCTGCTTTTGAATTGTTCCTTAAAGGACAAAAATTAGATAATGGAACACTCGCTTGAAAAACCACACTTATTTCAACAAGAGTGATGATGCAACATATCTGGCAAGGAACGCTCCAAAGGCTGTTAGATCAAACTTGCATAAACAACTCATTTATTAATCTTTCCCTTTGTATCGCTAGCATGGAAACCCCAAAGGGCCAGATGGCAAAATTTCTGAATAAACACTCCCCCTTGAGCTTAAAAATCCAGGGAAGAGTTTGCTCTAGACTTTTGTGCTTTTGAATTTTCAAAAATATAGCTGTGAGGAAAGGAGGGGGAAAGCCTACTTCAGGATTATGGGATACATATTTTCTAGGATGTAGGAAAAAATTAATCATAAGTTGATTTAGGGGCATGGTGTCTAAATCAGATTGGATCCAAGATGGCGCCGACAACGGCTGCCTCGGTGAAATGCTCTCAAATGGTTTCTCACTGAGAGCATATGCACCAAGACAAATTCCTTGTGTGTCCAATCACACTTGGCCACTAAAAAATTCTATTCTATTGGGTTTACTTTGTTTTGGGTATGGTAAACATATTCATTCATTTGGAGCTACTTCATGTGAGGCTCATTTGAGCCTTTCCTCTGTTCTTTATAAAGAGCAGAAAGATGAAAGTATTTGACTTCTTTTAGTCTTGCCTCTATTTTCCTGATGAGGTGCAGCAGAGAAAAGGGAAGATCGTGAAAAGTAGTATCACTTTGAGCAATAACAGGTGCATCTTGCTGAATTATCTGGATTCAGTGGGAGGGCAGGCCTTGTGATGAGAGAACTAATACCTGATAATAATGAGAAAGATCAATTTAAAAAAGAACAAGAATGCATCCATAAAGCCTTAAAGGAAATTCAAGCAATACCAAACCTGTATTGTGCGTGTACTTGCCATGCTAAACATTCAAATCATATGGATTCAGATGCAATGAGCAAGAGTGACCAATAGAGTAATATTTGGAATATTTGGAATTTAAAACCACACAAAGGCGATAAAGTGCTTGGAAGTATATAGCTTATAAGGAATGAATGATGTTATAAGAATGGTATTTTCAAATAATTACTGTCACAGATCTCTGGCATAATTTGATACAGTACTGGAAAATACTGGTTTGCTAGCTATAATGGCTGGTGACTACCACTGACTGACTACCACTGACTGCATTTTCTCTCTTGATTCAGTAGGAAATAAAGAAAAAATTGGAATGTGGCCATTGGTGGATAAAGCAAAAAATATATGGCATCTTGGAAAAGAAGAGAACACCTAGGAAGGCTTCAAAAATACCTCTTTGCTCATATTGGGAAAATGATGCTGCTTCAGGGATGAGCTGTTCTTAATTTTGTGACTGGGCAAATCGGGAACAAAATTGGCAAAATGCATGGCTTCCCCCAGAGTATTTTTAAACAAAATCCCCATATCCTACCTTCTCTATTTACAATATCAACAATTCCTTACCACTACTGAAAGACTGGAGCTATTCCATGATGTTTCCAATCTATAAGAAAGTTGCACAGAATAATCCAACTAGCTATTATCAATTAGTATGTTATGTATAATCAAAACATCTTTGTTACAAACTTGTTGAGGGGATGAGCCAAGATAATATTTTCCCTTAAGCTCCCAGAGCAAAGAGATACAGTGGGAAGTCATGTAAAAACCACATTATGGGGGAATGAGATAATGTAATGCCTCTGTATCTCTCTGTCCAGAGGCTGTGAAGAAAGTTAGCTGTTTCTTCTATTGATCATCACTTTCTCAGATTGATAATGCAGGTAAATGAGAGCTTTATATAAACTAGATGTAAAACACTGAGAATTAATTGCTGCCATTTGCATCTCAAAAGAAGCCAAGCAGAGTTACATTCTGGCTTCCCTTCCATTCAATTTCTATATTAATCATATTGTTATTTGCTAAACTCAAATTCTATTCCCCAGCCCTCCTCCACTGGGTTATTTCTGTTCCACTCTATGAAGAGGTTGGGGCCATTCTATCTACTGTATATCCTAAGTTGGCTTCATAGACGCCTAGAGCAGTAGAGTTCTTTTTGTTCTAGGAAAATCCTATAAATTGATTACGCAGGTTCTATTTTAACTAATAAACTTTTTAAACATTTCCTGTCATTGCAAAAGCAGTGATAAGCCTACTGAGCAAGTCAACCCAAAATATTTAGGCACTCATTTCCCACTATCTACCTCCTGGAGTCACCAAATAAACTGAGCTCTCATCGAGAGCACAAAAAGCTCTTAATGATCAGATTGCCATAGGGAGAAAGATATTGCTTGCCAAACACATTGTATGAAAGGAAAGGCTTACATTTGCTGCCTTACAGTGCACAACTCTGTGAGGACAAGGATACTTAAATTACAAGGTAATTTAATCGCAGGTCTTTATGTACCTTGATCAACCATAGATACAGGTTCTCAATTGGAACTTGGATGCATCTCCTTTGAGGACCATTTGAGACGTTACTGACTTAAATTCTAGCTAGAACAAACATCCTGGGGCATGCCCTTGGCCCAGCTTTGGGATAGTTACACCTCCTCCTTCAAAAAGCAAATACTACATTTGGATTTGTCTTCTGGCAAGCTATCCCTCCTATCTGTATGCGTTACCAGTCCAGATAAAGCTTAGGCAGAGATCTCAGAGTATTTTGAATCTTGGTATCCAAACATATAGATTAAATATTTCATTTCACTATCATAAACTGGCGGGTGCTCCTTTTCTCATACCTAGATATTTTTCTCATATCGTTCATGCTCCACATAGAAGGGCATTTACATTGGAGCAATTTTAATACCCTGTCTTCAATGGTGTTAATATAGGCAGGTAGAACAATCTATTTACTAGTATACCTTTGCCAGGGGTGGTTCTAACTTACCTCGCTGCCGGTTCGCTTCCTCCCGTGCTGCTTTGCGCGCGCATGCGCAGTGCAAAAAAATCCCAAAATCCCCCCCCAAAAAAGCCAAAAACAAGATGGCGGCGCATGCGCAGTGCCAGGGACTCAGCTTCTGCACATGCGCAGAAGAAAAAAAAATAGTAAAAAATGCAAAAAAAAAGCGCAGTTCCGAAAACAAGCAAAAAATTCCCCAAAAAATAAGCCAAAAACAAGATGGCGGTGCATACGCAGTACCGAAAACTCGGCTTCTGCGCATGCGCAGAAGCAAAAACCAGCAAAAATCCCCCAAAAAAGATGGCGGCGTCCACGGACCGGCACCGACAGAACCGGATCCATGACGTCACCAGTGGTTTGCTACCAATTCTATAGAACCGGTGCGAACCGGGAGGAACCCACCTCTGACCTTTGCATGTGCTCACGCAACAAGGCAGATGGTGTGGAACATGTGTTTCTAGATTGCTTTCTGTAATTCACATTGTGCCTTGATCTCACTGAACCACTTATTAGTGTGATCTTTCCAACCTGTCATAATCCATGATTGTAGATCAGCTGCTGCAAGATCAGCATGCTGAAGCATCTAAGGATAGGAAATTTGTAGCTTGTTAATAGCAGTTGAAGCCCTACCTTTTCTGCTGATTGTTAGATCTACATTTTACTGGGTTTTGCTATGCGCTAAATGATATTTATATATTTTTAACTCTTCCGAATTATTGTATAATTTTACTTTACTTTTTTAAAAAACTCATTTAGTCTGTCAGTTATGTAGATACATAGACAATTAAAAAGGGACATTATCTCTGGAATGAAGGAATGAATGAAAGCACTTTTGAACCTGTTTTTCTGCCTGTAATGAAAGCACATGTTGGCCTATATGAATTTGTTGGCACTGCTGGATTAGTGACAGCAGCTGTCCCACCAGAGAGGAAATATCAAGTACATGAAGAAACAACTTCATGGTAACAGGATTTCATAAGCACAAATCCTCTCTTGGCTGAAGTGTTTCCTCTTGGAGCTTTGCTCCAAGTCAAGTAGATGACTAAAGCATTTCCACTCCTTCCCTTCCTCCCACCTCCTTTTTTCCCTAAGGAATAAAAACTCAGGTTATTTGTGCCAATATTATTTTAGATCGTGGCCAGGGGTGAGAGGGTGGTAGTGGCAGGGGACTGAATTTTCTTCGTCGCCTTTTCATTCTTAATGCCACCTGCAATGAGCTAATCAAATGCCAATCTTCAAATTCTGGTCATGTGCACAAACTCAGTGCAGCTGTCTGATGTGTGCTGCTCATTAACACACAGTATCAGGGAGATTCTTCTTATTTGGAAAGGTTAGAAGAAGGATAATGGGGGATCAGTTATAGGACATTGTTGCCATTTCTCTAGATAGAAAAACCAGGATTGAAAAATTATCAGACTTGCTAATCCTTCACTCACTAAATACCTATAGAGGATTTAAGTAATTCCTTCAAACTTTACTCTGTAAGTTTGTACAAACACCAGGGCACTGGTTTGTCTGTCATTCTGAATGTAAATACAGCTCTTGGAAAACAGGTCTTTCGCATCTTTCTTGCAGAGCATGATTTTTGTTGTTTGTAAACAAAATGGCATTGGTCAATTTTTATTTCTGTTGCATTGTATTGCTGTTGTTCGCATGATGCATTAAGTGTTCTGTTCTGGCTAAGTGAAATAACTGATCGGGACTTGATCATACAAATCAAACCTATTTCCGTCTGAAGAACTGGTATGGCAAAGTGGCAATTGTCAACTTTCCCAAGGGAAATCAGGTAAGGGTTGGTGAACATTCTTGACATTCATGTCTGTCAGGGTTTTGACCATCTCGGTGTATAATTTACTTCATATTATAATCCTAATCCCATTAGGACAGCTATAAAGATGAGAATAGGACTCTGCATATCATCCCCAACATACTGTACATAGGCTATATTAACTTCCCTTTAATTCATTATTTTTATGGGCAATCTTTGTCTAGGATTCAATTTATTTTCAAGAGCAAATTTGATCAAATGTGTTCCATTTGAGCCAACGTTTCTCTAAACTAGACCTTTTTGAAGTCCAAAGTTTTTCATTGTTCGTTATGTTTACACTGATGCTGCTGGCCCTCAATCCTTCACTAGTTGCTGTCATGAATCGCCCCCCCCCCTCCAGATGGAAGTTCAGAGGAGGAGGGCGAGTTTGAGTCTGCAGAGGAAAGTGTGCAGTTGAATATTGGTCAGGATCGGGGCTCAGAGAATGCTAGCCTGATGGAGCAGCCTCAGCTGGGTTGATTGGACCAGCGACAGGCTGAGGCTGAAGGAGGCAAGCTGCAGCAAGTTGGCCAGGAGACTCAGGAGAGGGTGGGAGCAGCTGCCACTTGTTAGCAATGAGGAGAAGGTGGAATCCACACCTCCTCCTGATCCAAGGACACGTAGAGCAGAGAGGAGACAGGCACAATGCCAGTCAGACTACTTGTGAGGAGGCAACCTTGCCTCTCATGAAGGGCTGCACCTGCCTACTTAAGGAGGACTTGAGTCAAGTTTCTGAGGACTTGAGTGTTGCTGGAGCAATGTGCTCAGTTCTGTGCCTTGTGTGATCATGCTGCGTATCCTGGCCTGTTTGACTCCTGGACTTTGTGTGTGCCTATTAGACTTGGTTACCCAGTGACTCTTGCTGTACTGAGCTTGAAATCCAGACCTGTGGAACTCTTGCCATACTTGGGGATGGGGGGGGGAGGAACAGGGCAGCACAGAGGTTATCAAAATGCCCTTATAAATGCTTGGGGAATTGAATGAGAACATCCTGACTGGGAAAAAAAAATAGTTTTCTTTCAGTAGTTTTTATGTAGATATGTATGAATGTGCACATGAATATGGCTAATTTATCAAAATTAATTAGGTTAAAATACAGGTCAGGCTCCAATGTCACATTTTGATCTATTTGGATATCACTTTCCTGCAAGTGCCAAGTATTAGTTACTTCTCACAACTGCAATTGCTTAGAGCACAGGTGTCAAACTTGCCATGTCACATGCTGTTTCGTGATGTTTTTCCCATTCGAGGAGCTGTGGTGGGTGTGGCCTGCGTGTGACGCATCTGGCCTGCGGGCCACCAGTTTGACACCCCTGGCTTAGAGTATCAACCTACTGAAAACATGTGGTATCAAAATAATAGCAATAATAGCAATAATACAATATATTTAATAGATAAATTATCAAACCATCAGCAAAATAATATTCAATTACGGAAAACTGGTTTCCTTTAAAATGTCTGGGGGAAAGTTTAAAGTTGAGCCGAGGTGGCGCAGTGGTTAGAGTGCAGTACTGCATGCTACTTCAGCTGACTGCTAGCTGCAGTTCGGCGGTTCAAATCTCACCCGCTCAAGGTTGACTCAGCCTTCCATCCTTCCGAGGTGGGTAAAATGAGGACCCAGATTGTTGGGGGCAATATGCTGACTCTGTGAACCGCTTAGAGAGGGCTGTAAAGCACTGTAAAGCGGTATATAAGTCTAAGTGCTATTGCTATTGCTATTAAAAGTTTTTACCTGGCACAAAGTAAGCACCAGGAGAGTTTGATTAGGGAAAGCAGATGGAACATTTCTACTGACAAGGCTCTTTTGGCTTTAAGAATCCCAAAAATATTTGGGTATGGGGTAGACAAAGTGATAAATTTAATAAACTTTTTGAAAAATAGAAAAACAACTTAACTTTACCGATTCATTTGTGTGATAGGAGAAATGGCAGAAAAGCTAGAAGTCTACTGCTTAGGATTCTTTCCCGCTTTTCCTTCTCTTTTTCTTTCTGGTCTCATACTTCTTTAGCATCTTCCAAGTGTGAGATGTTCTTGCAACCAATTGATTTTTTGCTTGCCTTTATAGATGAAATAAGACAGCCAAGGATTTCAGGCAAATTATCTTTGGGAAGGGTTAAAACTTCAGATCCTTCTTCAAGATCTGATCCTTCTGAAGGCTAGGATTATGTTGTGCCTTGTATCAGGTTCCGAAAGGCTAGAATGAAAGCCACCAAACACAGTCTTGTATTTTAGAGCTTTATCTCCGTTCCGGCATGAATTGACCATCAATGAATGCAATACAACGCAATGCAATGAAGTTTAGTCAAGGCTACCTGCCCGTTGTTCCCCATCACCTTTAAATGTTGCCCGCCGCCCCGCCCTGTCCTATCATGCGCGCACACCCAACCCCATGTGACACCGGAACTGCTTCTCATTAGCTTCCGCCGAATGCACCTCTTCTCAGCTGTTGTCGGAGCCATCTCTCTGCTGATTCGGCCGTTACACGTGCACACCCAACCCCATGTGACACCGGAACCGGCTCTGTGTGCAGGCGGCCGCCTCCCAGCTGCCCTGCTGCCGCGCCCACTTCTTATGAGCTTTTGCCGAAGGCGCCGTCTCTCAGCTGTTGTTGGAGCCGCCACTTATCTGATTCGGCCGCCGCGGCTCCATTGCTCCAGCGAGAGCCAGCATGGGCGGCAGAAGGCAAGTCCTGTAGGGCGGGTGGCAGTTGTGGTGTTCTGGAGGGGTCCCGTCGCAGCCTCCCCTGCCTGAATGACAGCCCCGGGCCAGGCGCACCGGAGCTGACATGCGCCCCCCCTACCATGGAGACAGCACCTGGAAGACAAATACTAAGGTGAGCAGGGAGGTAGAGACCCCCCCCCAGTTTGGCAGGATGTCTCCGGTGGAATCTAGTAACTAAACGAGTAGCTCGTACATCAGTGCTGGGTACCCATGATGCCTCTGATAGAGGGTATCTTTTCCATCATATCAGGTATTGAAGCTGACCCCTATGCCACCGGGAGTCTAATATATCCTCTATCTCATAATGTTGCTCCCCCCCACCATGATGGGTGGGGTTGGCTGAATGGGGGTCCCCCTGAACTGAGATGTCTGGGCTGGACAGAGTAAGCTGCAGTGGAAGACCGGGTGGGTTTTCCCCAATAACCGGGGAAGTTGGAGTTGCACCGTGACAGGGTTAATAATCTTCATGATTGGAAACGGTCCAATGAATTTAGGGGCTAGCTTCTTACAGGCACCTTTAATTTGAGATATTTTGTGGACAGGTACACCCGCTGACCTATATAGAAAGGGGATTGTAACCTCTGTTTCTTGTCCGCTTGCTGCTTATACTCTGTTGCTGACATTTGTAACGCCTCTTTTACCACTTTCCATACTTGTTGCATCTGGGCTACCCACTCCTGTAACCCCAGCTCCTCTGGGGCCACTTGGGGACATTCGGGTATTGGGACGAACTCACTGCCAGTAGCCACCTGAAAGGGAGTAAATCCCGTACTGCTGTGGATAGCGTTGTTATAGGCTACTTCTGCAAAGGGGAGTAACTCAGCCCAATCGGTTTGCTGGTGGTTTACGTAGCAGCGCAAATATTGCTCCACCATTGCATTCGCTTTTTCGGCACCCCCGTTAGTAGTAGGGTGGAATGCTGAACTAAGGCCTTGGGAGGATCCTACCATTGCCAAAAATTTACGCCAGAATCTGGCGGTGAACTGTACCCCTGATCAGAAACTATCCTGTGTGGAACGCCATGGAGGCGATAGATGTGAGCGACAAACAGTTTTGCCAGCTTTCTGGCTGATGGAAGGCTGGGACAAGCCACAAAATGCGCCTGTTTCGAGAAGAGGTCTATAACTGTCCAAATCACCATGTTACCCTGGCTTTCCGGTAAGTCCACAATGAAAGCAATGGCAACCCCTTCCCATGGCCGGACAGGAGCCACTACTGGTTGTAACAGGCTGGGGGGTTTTCCCCATCGGGTTTTCTTGGAGGTGCATACGACACAACTTTGCATGTAATCCTCTATGTCTCTCTTCATGTGAGGCTACCAAAACTGTTGATTGGTTAAGTGCAGGGTCTTAAGAAATCCAAAATGCCCAGCTGAGCGGGCGTCGTGGCAGCGACGTAGCACGTCCAACTGGAGAGTACTGGGTACATATATTTTGGACCCCTTCCAGGCTAGGCCATCCCTCTGGGTGAGTAGGTCTTGATTTTCCTGAAACCACTGATCTGCAGGGAGTGCCGCCTGAATGGAACGGGGTATGTCATCTGCCTGTGCCATCATTTGGGATGTGGATGGTGTCTGTCGAACTGCCTGTGCTCGGGGATGAGTTGTTGGTATTATAGCCCGTACTATATCCTCCCACCTGCTATCATATTGCAGTTTCCAAGACAGGGCGTCCGCCAGGAAGTTCTTCCCCCCAGGTATGTATTTCAGTGTAAAGTTAAAGCGTCTGAAATACAACGCCCACCGATCCTGCTTCGGCGACAGCCGCTGTGGGGTTTGTAGAGCCTCCAGATTTTTATGGTCCATCCAGACCTCAAAGGGTACCTCCCCCCCTTCTAGCAGGTGTTGCCAGGTCAAAAGTCCCACCGAACCGCAAATGCTTCCTTTTCCCATATAGCCCACTTGCGTTCGGTATCATTTAGTTTCCGAGACATGTAGGCACACAGCTGTAGAGCCCCTTTGTCGTTGATTTGCAAGAGTACTGCAGCCACCGCCACATCACTGGCATCTTCTTGGACCACAAAAGGCTTAGATGGGTCTGGGTGTTTAAGCACCGGTTCCCTGGCAAATAAGGTTTTCAGGTGTTCAAAAGCCTGTTGACATGTTATTGTCCACTGCACCGGATAATCCGGACGTGGCTTCCTAGTCAAATGTTTCATTTTTAAGAGATCAGTGAGTGGGAGAGCTATTCGGGCAAAGGACGGGATGAACTGGCGATAGAAGTTAGCAAACCCCAGGAAACTTTGTAATTGTTTGCATGTTTTGGGGGCCTGCCAGTCCAACACTGCCTTTACCTTAGTGAGGTCCATCTCCACCCCTTTAGGGGAGATGCAGAACCCCAGGTAGTCTAACTGCGATTTGTGAAACTCACATTTGGACAATTTGACATACAGGTGCGCCGCCAATAACTTCCTAAGCACCTGACGCACTAGGGTGACATGTTCCTCCAAGATCTTGGTATATATGATGATGTTGTCTAAATAGACGAGCACCCCTTTATACAGGTGTTCATGCAGTACCTCATTAATGAGCTGCATGAACACAGCCGGAACACCTTGCAACCCGATGGGCATAACCCTAAATTAGTAACTTCCCAATGGGCAATTGAAGGCCATCTTCCATTCATCTCCGGCCTTGATTCTCACCCTATAGTAGGCCTTCCGTAGGTCTAATTTGGTAAAGACCCAGCCCTCCACCAGACGAGCCAGCATGTCCTTCATTAATGGGAGGGGGTACATGTGTTCTACACACACCGCGTTGATCCCACGGAAGTCGACACACAATCGTAAACCACCGTCTTTCTTTTCTCTGAAAAGTACGGGAGCTGCCACCCTAGATCTCGCTGGCTGAATGAACCCCCGTTTCAGGTTTTTCTCTATGTATGCCCTCATTTCCGTTAGTTCTTGAGGGGTCATAGAGTACATTTTGGGCTTTGGTAACTTAGCCCCTGGGAGGATCTCTATTGCGCAATCCGTGGGACGGTGGGGAGGTAAGGTGTCGCATTCCTTTTCACTAAACACCTCCTCCAGGTCCTCATATACTCTAGGGAAGGCCAGATCAGACATTGCCTTAACTTGCATTACATCATTCCTTCTGTCCTCTTCAGATCCCTGGGCCTGGATGTCCTTCTCATGGGGGGGGGTTGGGTCCAACCTCAAGCCATAAATGCCTACAACCACCCCCCACCATATTGTTGGGCCCCATTTATCTAACCAAGCAAGACCCAGGACTATCTCCTCCGTTATCCCTGGGACCACCACAAAACGTATAATCTCTCAATGTTCCCTATGTCTAAGATGACCCATTCTGTAACATGGGTTGCCGGTTGGCCCCCCAACAATGAGCCATCCATTTGTTCAAAGCGTATGGGCCATGATAATTTCGTGAGCCCCACCCCTATGCTGGTGGCAACGGCTGCGCTCATTAGGCAGCAAGTGTACCCCGAATCTATCAGGGCTGTGCACGTTCAACCTCAAGAATTGGAGGTTTCCACATCAAGATTATAAAGCCTGATTATAATGTAATCCACAGCAAGATTACAAGCTCTGCTTATAATATAATGTATATATTATATAAAATAAAATTCTGTTTATAATATAATCCACAGCAAGATTATATATCCTGCTGTAATGTAGCAGTGGCTAGAACATATAGATGATGTAAATATTACACCAAAACAGAATAACCATTCTTCAACACAAGAACTCTATTCACAGAATAGAGGGCCTCTACTGCTACGGAAATCACAAAGGGTTTAATTGGCTTACATACCATGGGGTCGACCTCTCCGTGATCATCACTCCCACTGGTGTTCAGCCCTTCAGTCGGATCAGCTGCTTCTCCACCCGGAATTGTGGGGGATGTTTGGTGCACCCCACATGACTTTTCTAAGGTGTTCTTAACACTCTTTCTGGCCGTTCCTCACCTCGCTCCTGGGGTACCCTGGGACGCCTTGGGGCCTGCCTCGGGGCATTCTGCTGCCCAATGGCCTGGCTTCTCGCAACGGAAGCACATCATTGGCGGTTGGACGGGGGAGACCTTCTCGTGCGGCGTCACCAGTGAAGGTTGGTTCTTCGGAGTAGACGGCTGACTTCTTGGGACAAGGCTGGTGGGCTGAGCTGGCCCCCAGTCCCTCCTCTGCCGGTCTTCACGGAACTCCACGTCTAACTCTGTTGCTGCCTGGAACCAGGCTGTCAAACGGGGAGGCAAACCTCGGCATACGCAAGCCTGCCGCAAAGCACGGTCGAGGCCGGCCTTGAAGTGATGCACGACTAGTCACTCCAGCCATCCCTGCAGTTTGCCCGCTAGCCACCGGAACTCCCTAACATATTCAGCCACAGGCCGACCGTGCTGCCTGGCAGCCAACAACTCCCCTTCTGCAGAGGTGGCGCAGTGGTTAGAGTGCAAGAGAGCCGAGGTGGCGCAGTGGTTAGAGTGCAGTACTGCAGGCTACTTCAGCTGACTGCTAGCTGCAGTTCGGCGGTTCAAATCTCACCGGCTCAAGGTTGACTCAGCCTTCCATCCTTCCGAGGTGGGTAAAATGAGAACCCAGATTGTTGGGGGCAATATGCTGACTCTGTGAACCGCTTAGAGAGGGCTTTAAAGTACTGTAAAGCGGTATATAAGTCTAAGTGCTATTGCTATTGCTATTGCTGCAGCCTAGTACTATCCTCAAATCTCTCCTGAAGGGCGGCCATAAACAGGCCAACATCCCCTAATTCTGCAGCGTGGTCACTATATAAATCCGCCACCCAGTCAGTGGCTTTCCCTTCTGTTGCAGCCACTACCACCATCACCATGTCCCACTGGGACGTATACAGGTGAGCATATCGATACAAGTGGTTTAGCACTTGACCCATAAAGAGGGCCACTTTGTCTGAGCTGCCATCAAATGTGGCCTGCACAGCCGGTGGATCCCAACGACCCAGGGCTGTGGCCAGCTGAAACCCTGGCTGGTGCGAGGGGAGTGCAGCCCTCATGGCCTAGAGGTCTCCCCCCCTCTTCGCACTGGCCATAAGTGATCCGGGTCACCTGTGTTATGTCCGGAGTCGGTCTTTGGTCCGTCACCCTTGGCCTACCCTGTGTGTCATACGGCCTGTCTGGGATGGCCACCCGGGAATGGCTGGAAACACCACCTGGTGCTGGGGTTCATGGAAAGGGGGTCCCATCGCGGGACCCCACCAGCCAGTCCCACGACCCTGTTCCCCGAACCCCGCCACTCCAAACATCTCTTGCAGTACCTCCATGGTTTGGCTGCCCACTGCCGTAGAATAACTCGTCGTCATCCGAAATATGCTGCTCCCGCCATTGGGCAAAATGGGCCCCTGAAGGGGTGAGCATGGGACCTGGGGGTGGAGGGGCCCTACAGTCCCCGAGGGCCCCAGCCACCATTCCCGTGTTCCCCCTGCTCTGCCCTGGCCGGTCTCTGACCTCTCCTGGTCGACTAGAGATTTCCTTCTCCCCTGGCGTTCTTTTGGCCTAACGTCCAGGGCAGCCTCCTCTGCCTGACCTTGGCAGGGCCTCCAGGACAGTGATATCCGCTGTCTCCACTGACTCCGCCAAATCCACAGCCTCTAAACCTGGCTCTGTACCTTCAGCCATGCTGTATAGAGTAGCCCTGACTACCTGTCAGGTTCCGAAAAGCTAGAATGAAAGCCACCAAACACAGTCTTGTACGAACTGACCATCAATGAATGCAATACAACGCAATGCAATGAAGTTTAGTTAAGGCTACCCGCCCGGTGCTCCCCATCACCTTTAAATGTTGCCCGCCGCCCTGCCCTGTCCTATCAGGCACGCACACCCAACCCCACATGACACCGGAACTGCTTCTCATTAGCTTCCGCCAAATGCGCCGCCTCTCCGCTGATTCGGCTGTCACGCGCGCACACCCAACCCCATGTGACACCAGAACCGGCTCTGTGCGCAGGCGGCTGCCTCCCAGCTGCCCTGCCGCTGCGCCCGCTTCTTATGAGCTTTTGCCAAAGGCGCCACCTCTCAGCTGTTGTCGGAGCCGCCACTCATCTGATTCGGCCGCCACGGCTCCATTGCTCCAGCAAGAGCCAGCATGGGCGATAGAAGGCAAGTCCCATAGGGCAGGTGGCAGTTGTGGTGTTCCGGAGGGGTCCCGTCGCAGCCTCCCCTGCCTGAATGACAACCCCGGGCCAGGCGCGCTGGAGCTGACACCTTGCAGTTTTCAAATATCTTAAACATTTAAAGGGAACTGTTTGTTCCCTCTACAAACTGGGCTCCCTTTTGGAGTGTGGTTTGAACATGCTACATACACAAAGATCAATGCATCTCTCATTCATATTCTAGGACAAAGTATGAAACATACGATATTTCAAAGTAGTCTTATCCGTGACGTAGAGCATGTTTTGAAGGCATTTGATGCTTTTAGTGAGCTCAGAGTCTGGTCTATGCTTTGAAAGGGGCAAGATTCAGTCATAATAACTCAACATACAAGGGCTCATTTCTCATTTTCTATCTATGGGCAACCTATGTTTCTTTAAAGTCTGTCAATTCCCTCATCAATTGCCCTTAATCGAAAAGCAAACCAATACATTCTTGGCACCTCTAAGTACACAAGCCTGCACAGAGCACTGTCAGGTAATTGGAGGGGAGTGTTTGGAGGATATGAATTTTTTTTGTTGCGTCTGCTCCCATCCTCATTCAGTTTGATAGAGAAGAATTTGCTTTTAAATTTAGATTTTTCAGGCAGGAAACAATTCCAATGGATTTCTCATGGATTTGGTGGGGAGTTTTAGCTATGCAACTCCCAATGTGTTTGTAGAGAGAATGAGAGAGAGAGAGAGAGAGAGAGAGAGAGAGAATGGAATGGAATGGAATTCAGCAAGGTTTCTCTTCCGTACCCCTATTTGCTCTTCTAGGAGAGGGAGAGAGAGGAGAGAGAGAGAGAGAGAGAGAGAGAGAGAGAGAGAGAGAGAGAGAGAGAGAGAGAGTTTCATTGCACAATAATCTGATAAATTGCAGCCTCTCTGACTTTCCATAATACAAATGTATCACGAACGAACTTACCTTCCTGAGTCATATTCAGATGACTCAGAAATGTGGGCAGCCATGGAGGCCACAAAAGGATGGAGAGAGTGTAATTAAGAAACAGGCATCACCTCCCCTCCTCCTTCCCACAACAACAACAAAGGAAGCTCAAGATGACTGCAAAAAGAAATTGAGAGTAAAGCAGAAAAAACATTGTCTGTATTGCAAACTTTCAGGGCATCTGAAAGACCAATCTTGGCCTTGCAGTTCTGTAGCCTGCACAGCAAGCGAGAACTCCTCACCACTGAAGTCACCCTGAAAAGATAAGTGCATCCCAGATTACCAGGTAAAACTCAGAGTGACATTTTAACCGATTCGTTTCTCAAAAGATGTTGACCCTCCCAGGTTACGCGTCTGCATGTTTATGAGACTCAGAATTTGACAGCTGCTCCTTCACTGCCTCCTTTCATCTTGCTGTGAAATTGGTCAGACACACACAGACCGACACACAGAGTCTCAGACACAGATGTGTGCGCACACACATACACAAACATAGGCAAAGAACTTGAGCGAAACTCAGTGGTGGGTTGCTACCGGTTCGCCCCAGTTCAGGCAAACCGGTAGCGGCAGCGGCAGGAGGCTCCACCCACCCACCCGGACATCATCACAGACAATCTGCGCATGAGCAGAAGGTTCTGCGCATGCGCAGAAGCGCCCCGCACGCCCGCGCGGTCACAGTTCCAAACAAGTAGCGAAGGTAAGTGAAACCCACGCCTGGCGAAACTGATACCTTAACTGCTCTAAGGGCAAATGAGCAAGATATAGATGTTAGCTGTGGAACTTCCTTATTAATGACAAAGTTTGACACATCAGCGGCTTAAAGGCAGCCAGATGCATTTCCTCCCCCCTTATTTTCACATGTTGCACCCACACAGGTCAGCCAGAATTTTTTTGCTGTCCAAAACAGTAGGGCAGTTAAGGGGGGGGAGGGGAGAGAAAGCTCTGTTATTTTTTAATTTTGGGAAAGAAGGGGGAAGGGATGCTAAGGCTTAAGTCAGTCTAAATGTCTGAGGCAGCGAAAGGGTTTCCATGATTTTAAACCAGTCCTTCCAAAAGATACAACATACATTGCAACATTCCTAGTCAAAATTCCTGCACTTGGGTGGCGGGCTCAAGAACAGCTGCAGGTAGCTGATTCATTGCCCAAATCTCTACTAGGGGGAGAAAAGTTGCAGGGCCCCCTGCCAAAAATGAGCAATAGTTTTTCAAGCTGGAAAAGGCCTCCTGAATGAGATGGATAAGGGAGTGAGTTGGGAGTGGGGAAGCAAAGTTCTGGAAGCCGGTGCATATATAATCGGATTAAAGTCCATGAGTTTCCTCAGCAAGTTCTTAAACAGTTGAGCTGCTAGCTCCTGAAATAAGGACAAGGGGAGGGAGGGGAGTTGGGCATTGGAATGGCATTGTAAAGCAGGGAAGAAAGAAATCTGATTCAGAGTTGAAACACCACGTGGAATCAGAGGTGGGTTCCTACCGGTTCTAACTGGTTCTTTAGAACCGTTAGTAAACCGGTGATGACGTCACGGAACCGGTTCTTTCAGTGTGTTCCATGGCTGCTGCCATCTTGGATTTTGCTTCTGCGCATGCGCAGAAGGTATTTTTTGATTGCTGTGGGGGTGCGCGCGCGCGATCCTGAGCGAACCAGCAGCAAACGGATCCAGAACCCACCCCTGCGTGGAATGTCTGTTTTTCAGACGTCCCATTCCCCCCCCCCCCATTTTTCTATCCCCTTCCTTGATTGTTTAGGCAATAGGCAGAGCCAAGATTCCCAGGTTCTAGAGCTAAAGAATTGAACATGGCAAAGAAGGTCTGAGGACAGAAAAGCATCACTGCCTGCATGACAATGTGAAACATTGTCACAAATTCACATTTCATCCCACAGTGGAAATCTGTTATTTAGAAAGTGCAAAGTGAGGCTCACAAGTGGATTGCAAAGCCAAAGAGTAAGAGTTCTTCTGACACATTGAGATAAAATCTCCTTCAAAATCAAACCTCTCCCTCCCAAGAGCAATCTTCAGAACAATGATGTCTCCTCTGTAGCAGCAATCCCACAGCTCTAAAAAACAATCATTGATTGACAGGTTGGTTGGTTTATTGACTTAATATAAAATATGGCTTCCTTTTTAATCATTCAACGAGAAGGGCTGTGCAGTTCACTGCAGTAATTAACTGTTATAGAAATCTTCATCTTCATCATTATCATCTTCATTTTCGTCTTCATCAAAAACAATATTAGCTGCAGCCTGGAGTAGGTTCCAGTGACCTGCCTGGACAGGACTGCTCCTATGCAGTTTCTCTGTGTGCCGATCCTAGGGTGCACCTTGGTTTTCTGAGGAACTCCATGAGATGAAACCAAGAAGTGATGCTCGGAGCATAGAATGAATCCAACCAAACATGAGTAAGAGCCCATATCTGGGCCTACATCATGGCAATAAGGGAGGACATAGGTTATTTCTTTGTCCTTACTGTATCTGCCAATAGCCCTCCAGCAGTCCTATTTAGGCAAGAGATGAATGGTGTAACTGTCCTTCGACTTATTGAACGTTCAGCAACTTTTGATATGGTTGACCACAGTTCCTTCTGGGGTGGCAGAAAGGGCTAGGAGTAGGAGGCAGTAGGTTGCAGTAGTTCATCTCCTTCCTCAGTGGACATTTCAAACTGGTATTGATAGGAGGGAAGAGATCAAGGCTGCAGCCTTTTACTTGTGGAGTTGCCTGAAGCTTCAACATTCTCCCTCATTTTTATTTAATATCTTCAGGAAATCATTGGGCCAGGTCATCCATCAGTTCAAGGTTCAGTATCTATCAGTATATCGATTATATCCAGCTTTATATTTTAGCCCTGGGCTGTGCAAGTGAAGCTGTCAAAGTGCTGCAATGGACGTAAGTGTGAAAAATGGTCATATGTCATATTTTTTCAGTGCCCTTGTAACTCTGAATGGTCACTAAAGATTGGTTGTAAGTTTACTACCTGTAATTGGCACTCCCCCCACTCGGAGGGAAGGGGAAGGCTACAATCCCTTTGCACAAACCAATGATAATTGTTACATCACCCTTTTGTCAAAAAAAAAACAAAACTACAAAAAACTGCAAGCTGCAAAAAGATGGTCACCCTTTGTTTAACTCAAGAAAAACAAAAACAAGATATTCAGAAAAATGACAATAAATAAAAATAAAAAATAATAGGAAATAGGAAAATAAATAAAATAAATAGGCAGTATTACAGAGTCTGACAAAACTGGTTTGACCAGAGCAGGACTTCAACAAGTGTCCATACTGCAGTCAGAGAGAGCTCCACAATGCTGGCTTTATGTCTCTGCAAAGCTAATCTCCAATATAGCCTAAAATTGAAGGCATGCAATAAAGGGAGGAGGGAGAGTGGAAGAGGCAATGTGCAGGATACAGTTAATAAGGGAATTATGACAAAATTATTACCATTCCTTCTCCTTCCACCATTCCTGTGTTTTTGGTTTAATGCACAGAATAAATGGATTTTGACATGCTCACTTCATTGGGATGGAGAAATACATCTGTCTGAAGCATGATGATGTCACTCACAGGATGATATTGTGTATGTCACACGAAGTTCAAGTAGAAGCAAGGTGCAACAGAGGCACAATGGCTGCTGTTTCTTTCTTGTAATCACCTAAAATTTCCCTCTCTCCATTAAGTTAATGGCCAATAGAAATAATCTGAGAAAGTACATTAGGCCAATTTTGGGATTTTACATTCCAGTGAACCCCTTAAACCTTTGATCGCTTAAGAATTTTTTTAAAAAAACACTGAGCTGGTCTAAGTTCACAACATAAATAATGCAAACTTGTTCTTGTGAATCTGAACCTTAGTTATGCATTTATTTTGTTGTTGAACTAAAGAAGTCCCTTGTCCTATTTAGCTATCACCATTACTTTCAGCAAAGAAACTACATTTAAAGCTAATTTGGAACATTGGCTGTCTACAGCTCATTTCACATCGATGTCTAAATATGATATATGTTGACAATTTCTTTGTCATGCTATCTGAGAACGAAAATTCTGTAGATATTACACACTACTTGAGCACACCTCTAGAATGCAACAAAGCGGGCATGTACCATTTCATTTAAATTAAAGCAGGGGTCTCAAAACTTTAAGACTTGTAGACTTCAACTCCCAGAATTCCTCACACAATATTGTTGGCTGAAGAATTCTGAGAGTCAAAGTCCACAAGTCTTAAAGTTGCCAAGTTTGGAGACCCCTGAATTAAAGCAACCCCTTTCCCCTATGATCACTGATTGAAAATGGATTTATTGATGCCGATCAACAAACCCTTCCATGTCCTTGGATATGGGAGCATAGTTAAGACTGGCTACTAATGTAGCTGAAGTTAACTGATGCTCATTTCCCCTTTTAAAGATTAAAGATGCTGCAAGTGGTTGAACCTAATTTTTCTCATTAAAATACAAAAAGGTATTGGGAGCAGTACTTGAGTTGAAATTCACACCTCTTAAAGTTGTTGAAGTTGAGAACCGCAGCTCTAAAGGAATATAAACCAATTTTCCAGCAACATTATACATGCACACCATATGTTATAATCTGCATGTAAGAAATGACAAGAACCCTGACTCTCATGACATGAATCTTGAGATGCAACGCATCTTAGAGGAGGTACTCTTAAACCTAATACTTAATCCTATCCCTTTTTGATGAATCTCCCTTGCCAAGGCCCCTATTTTTAGTTACCTTTTCCTAGATCAGGCTTTCGGATTGAAAAGTGGTCCAAACAAAGAGGACAAGGTGTGTCCAATGACCTTGGTGCCCTCTGATCTTGTATTGGGTTCTCACCACAAACCCATATTTTGTCTTTCTGGCCTATCATCTACAGATGTAAAATGGTGGTTTTGCAGGTTTGCGTCTGTGATTTCATCTGCATGTAGACAGATTTCAAAAATATGCAATATTTCCTTTTAGGGGGAAAATTGCAGGCTGGGCTGCCTGCTTGTCTTCTTTCCAGAAACTCACGATAGAAGGGGAACCTGAAGACTCTTGCTCCATTTCATACCAGGGTTGGACTGAATAGCCCTTCAAACAGAGGGCTATTCTGTAAAATAAGATCTACAGTCACCCAAATGTTTCCTTTTCTCCCTGTCTAAGATGCCTTCACATTCCTTATTTTGAGATAGTGAAGGAACATCAACCCTGTCTTTATGAAGTCGTCTGCTGTTTCTCTTTTTTCCTTTAATTTCAATTTCTTCTGTTCCAAAAGCCAAATTCTGGAAGTGGTTAATGACACCTTTTCTGTTCCTCTTAGTTGATGAAGAACCTGAGCCTCTTTTTCTCTGTCTCTCTCTTTCTGTTTCTGTCTCATCCCACCACGTGACTGTGGCTACTAATTCTTTTCTGATGTTGCCATTGTCTTCTAAAACACACATAGATTTGGTGGATTTTCCAGGTGCTTCTACTGTTCCGTAGCTGAAGTAGAAGGTTCATCAGCCTCTCCTGTGCCTACTGGCACAAATAGGCTGCATGGAGCTATTTTCATTCACCATCTGCCTGACAGTCTCCAGGCAAATATAGGCCTGAAATATACTAAAACCTTTGCTATACTAAAGTATTCTGTTTGCACACTAAACAGTGTGGTATGATGTTTGTTTCTAATTTATGTGAGTTAAACCATTATGGATTGTGTCAGGTAAGAAACAAGTAAAATATACCTAATTGGCAGCATCTAATTAACTTTGGTCTTGAAAATGAAAACAGTCATATCTGGTTAATACTTCAGTGGGAGATCATTAGGAAGCAATAGATTGTAGGCTAGGCTAAAAAATAAATAAAAATTTTTGGAAGAAGATAATGACTAATTCCATACTGTTGCCCAGAAAACTATACACATTCATGAATTCACCAAGAGTCAAGATTGAACTTTTTTACATTTATTAGCCTATAAAACAGACAGATACCAGATGGGGGCAAAGATTTGCTGCTCTAGTCATCCTCTAGATCGGTGTTTACTAAGGTTGAGAAACAATGAACTAGATTTTTTTCAACCTAGATAGGGTAGTCCTTCCTTTATAGCTCATTCAACAAATCATATAGTTAAAACTTTCTGACCTTGCATCATGTATAAATCAATGGCTAGTTCAAGCCTGAAAGTTATCTGTTCTAAGAAAACATAATTTGTCAAGATGTTTGGAAATTAATTTAAGCAATGGACATAAATGAATGATACTACGTGTACTGATAGACTAAAGTGTTATTTCTCCAAAAGCAGCAAAAATGATTGTGATCTGAAACTCATATCTAAATTTTGTGACAAAAGGGTAGAGGTCTGAACAGGGAGGAAGTATGTAGGATAATAGGAAATTCCTAATTTTACCTGTTATGAACCACTTCCTCTCCCACAGTTCCTTTTAATTTTAAATTAGTTCATCAAACACTAAAATTAAATTTCAATTTACTGGAAGCTTTGCATGCTATATTTAATGGATTGCCTGACATTTCATTTAGCCATTATTTCACTTCAGGGTGATACTTATATACGGCTTTTAAAATTAGCACCGCCTTTCAAGCTGAGAGGGTCAGAACAGAGTTTGCATGCCATAAAAAGCTTCTTATCAAAGCTTATTTCCTCAGACCTACCTTTCATCTTTTATAATATTTACTTTGCAAATCCTTGAACTTAAAAGCGTTAAACAGGTTAAGGGAGGGAGGGAGAGAGAGAGAGCAGAAGCAGGAGCTAAGATACATTGAATTTAGATTGTCAGTGGCCTGTAAAAAGTTGTAGATAAGGATAAAACAATTTAGGGCATTTTCAGAATGGTAAAAACACATAGCAGGTTGGAAATCCTCTCCCCTCCCTGTTAACGTCAGAGGAGAGAAGGTGCTCTTGCCTTAAGGCTCAGGCATGAACAAGGAAAGGCAAAGATTTCTAACTTCTTCTCCTCTCTACATAAACATATGGCAGGGGGGAAAATCCATCTCTTGGAGAAACACCACCACTACATCAACATACTGAGTTAAATCAGTGTACTGATTTGGTATAAGGTAATTCATATATTTTCATGTGACCATTTAGTCCGGTTTGTTTGAATTGTTCAAGGGAGTACTGGATTGTAAATTTTCCAGCAGGTTTTCAGGTTTCAATTCTACTACCATTAGCTTCCCAATGGTTACAGTTTAAGTCACCCTCAGTAGGGCTTTCCAACCTCTTGCATTAAGAGTTGTAAACCTAATCTTACATAGCTTCTTCTCCGGTAATATTACACTATTAACCAGAGCATACAAAACATTTGCCAGACCAATCCTAGAATACAGCTCATCTGTCTGGAACCCACACTTGCATATCGGACATTAATACAATAGAGCAGTGGTTCCCAAAGTGGGCAGTACCGCCCCCTGGGGGGCGGTGGGATGACTTAGGGGGGCAGTAAGAGGCAAGGGTGGCGGCAGGGGGCGCTAAGAGGGGCAAGGGTGGCGGCAGGTGATTCCCCATACCGGTAGCAACAGCTGGCTGGCCTACTCCCTTCCCCGCAGCCCTACCATGCTTGGCGGCCTTCCACGCAGCCTTCCTGGCGGTCCCCCATGCCCGCTTGCCTTCCGAGGTCAGTGTCCAGCCCAGCCCGGCCTGGCCAGTGGGTGGGCGGCCGGCCCTTGGAAATGCAGACGCTGAGAGGGGCTGCTGCACATGCGCCCGCCCCGTTTCTGCAAAGGCAGACCCCCCCTTTGCAGGGCGATCCAAAGAGGTGAGGGGGATGCTGCCCCTGCCAGCCCGGAGACCGCGCTCCCGGACGGCACATGACAGGGGACGTGACGCTGCCGGAGCACGGTTGCTGCTGCCCCCGCCCCTCTCGCTTTCCCGTCTTCAGCTCTGGTACCTTTGCGGGCCGGGAAGCATCCATAGGTGCGCGCCCCGACGCTTCCCAGCCCGCAAAGGTCCCGGAGCCGAAGCCAGGAAAGCGAGAGGGGCGGGGGTGGCGGCAAGGGCNACCGCGCGCCCGGGCGGCACATGACAGGGGCCGTGACGCTGCCGGAGCACGGTTGCTGCTGCCCCCGCCCCTCTCGCTTTCCCGTCTTCAGCTCTGGTACCTTTGCGGGCCGGGAAGCATCCATAGGTGCGCGCCCCGACGCTTCCCAGCCCGCAAAGGTCCCGGAGCCGAAGCCAGGAAAGCGAGAGGGGCGGGGGTGGCGGCAACCTCCGGCAGCGTTGCGTCCCCTGTCATGTGCCATCCGGGAGCGCGGTCTCTGGGCTGGCGGGGGCTTTCGCGGTGCCGGCTGGGCCCACGCGCTCCCACG
>QLTV01002260.1:4592971-4626381 GCA_003457575.1 Thermophis baileyi | reverse complement strand
ACCTTACGCAACCAGACTTGAAATTCTGGGCTTAGAAAGTTTAGATCTACGTCGCCTTCGGCATGATCTAAGCGTAGCTCATAAAATTATCTGCTACAACGTCCTACCTGTCAACGACTACTTCAGCTTCAACCACAACAATACACGAGCACACAACAGATACAAACTCAAAGTGAATCGCTCCAAACTCGACTGCAGAAAATATGACTTCAGCAACAGAGTGATTAATGCCTGGAACTCACTACCTGACTCTGTGGTTTCATCCCCAAACCCACATAACTTTACCCTTAGACTGTCTATTGTTGACCTCACCCCATTCCTAAGAGGTCAGTAAGGGGCGTGCATACAACGCCCTACCCGTCAATGACTACTTCAGCTTCAACCGCAATAATACACAAGCACACAATAGATACAAACTCAAGGTAAACCGCTCCAAACTTGATTGCAGAAAATATGACTTCAGGAACAGAGTGGTCAATGCCTGGAATTCACTACCTGACTCTGTGGTTTCATCCCCAAACCCACATAACTTTACCCTTAGACTGTCTATTGTTGACCTCACCCCATTCCTAAGAGGTCAGTAAGGGGCGTGCATAAGCGCACCAGCGTGCCTACCGTCCCTGTCCAAATGTTCCCTTTTATTTGTACCCATCTTATGTATTCAAATGTTATACTTATGTATATTATCAAACACGTACTTGACAAATAAATAAATAAAAATAAAATAAAATACTGGATCATGTGGCTTGCAATAATCCTCCAATTGCCTCTCAGATAGAACCCATTTTTGGCCACACTCCTTTGGCTAAGCAGCGGCTATTCCATCCAGCTGTTGTTTTGATATGTCATGTATCAATTGACTTTTGACATTACTGCAAACCCAATTGTGTTCTATCTTGCTATGATTGTTTCCTTGCATGCCTATGGGTTTGAAGTTTGACAGTATGGTTTATTTAAAATATCCTCTTCCTACTAAAATTTGGCCTGTTAGTGCTTGCTCACTTTTCCATTGTGCCATTGTTTCCCGTAAATTGTTTTTACTGCTGTTTTATCCAAGTTGGCTAAGGATTCTGCATTGACAATGAGGTGGATTTCCCCCTCCCCCCCAAAAAATCTTGTTTGTTTGAGCCATGGTGCCTGCTTGTCCTATAATGACATTCTCTTTCATTCTTTTTAAACAGATTTACACCACCACCTGTAATCCTTAAGGTTGGCACGATGCAAAGTGCATGAACTGATGTATATGAGACATTGAAGTTTTCCATCACTGAATTATATACTTGCAGTAGGCTGAAATCTGCCTGTAAATTGCTATTACTTCAAAATACTTGGTGTCTTCAGATTTCACAAGGAAAGCACTCCAGATACATCTCTTCCAGTACAGAAGAGTTGAAAGCTACGTGTTTGTGAAAACAGGATTTGAGATTGGCTAATTTTTAAGAAAATAATATTTGCTTCCCTGAGTTTGGGAAGCACCATGCAGTGATACTTCACAGATTGGTGCACTTGCACTTGTCTTTCATTAAACTCTAAACACCTAGACATCTAGATTACTGAAGCTGAAGCTCAAATACTTGGCCACCAAATAAGAAGAGAGGACTCGTTGGAAAAGACTTTGTTGCTGGGAAGGGTTGAAGGCAAAAGGAAAAGGGGATAGCAGAGAATGAGATTGTTAAATAGTGTCAACAACACAATGAACATGAATTTGGGCAAATTCCAAGAGATAGTGGAGGACAGGGAAGCCTGGCATGCTATTGTCCAGAAGATTGCAAAGAGTTGGACATGAGTTAGGGACTTAACATCAAGACATCTAGACACCTGAACCTACCAGAATCTTATATGTCCAAAAATATTTGAAAGTTGAGGATCATCCTACTCTAATGATGCCTCTTTATATTATTTAATATACATACAAATTGATATAAACATTCTTTTATTTTGGATCACTGCCTCAGAGAACTTGGGACAAGCATGATGTTCCTTTCCCTTAATAAAACATCAACAAAAATATTTTTTTTATTGAGCACCTTACTCTAAAAATCCTTCCACCATCTTTTCTGCAACAACAGGTGTGATAGCTGACCTATATTTGTTTACAGACACGGGTGGAGGAAGCTAATACTAGAGAGCTTGGCAAGGTGCTCTGGATTAATCATTAATCACAAACTCTATTCTTCAGCTTCTCTGTGGATTTATCTTCTCCTTAAAGAATGTTTTGAAGTAGCCGCATTTATAATAACGGGCCAAGTGTGGATGAAGAGCAGACAGAGTACAATTACACAACAGTGATAGGACATGTTACTCACTGCACGTGGGTGGTCAGGAATCACTTTAGGCATATGCACAACTGTCAATCACACGTGTTATTGATCAGACCCCCCAAAAGTGGGGTAGACATTAGCCTGGGCAATGCTGTTAACACATGATATTTGGCCGTGCAACTGGTTGTGCCCTGTTGAAATGAAAATGTGCACAGCTGCTGTCACATGGTCTCACGGTGCCTTTGATCAAGACTTTTTCACTCACCAGGGCTAGTCTCTTAACAGCTTTTCCCATTTAGTAAACCATGGCAGTATATTTATTTAATCGGAGTATTCCTGTTCTGCCCTTACAGTTTAATAAAATGCCTGAATCGGCGAACATAGTAATGGTGAAACACTCGCATTAAAAAAAAGAAAAACAAGTTGAAAATAAATAGTAGCAGCAGCAGGTAGAAAGGCTAGCCACCAAATCAATCAAACTCCGGGGTTATCAGAAGGCTGAAGAGCAAATCCATCAACAGAAGATACTGAGTTATCATCAGGGAAAGGAGTGGATCTCTTAGGGCTAATAAGAATTGTAGCAGAGAAGGCCCTTTCATGTCACAGGATATGCGGAAGGCCTTGGCTGACTTTGGTAGACTGGAAAGCTCATGTAGTCCAACTTGCCAAGTTGTTGAATGCTGACTTACATTGTCAGTGGCACTTTGGAGCAGAAAGCCAAAGGGTGAGAGGTTAACCCAGGGTCATCTTCTGTATAATGAGAAGAACTGCTTATTTTATAGACAGTCCTCCTTGAGTTCTTCAGAAAAACCGAGCAACGCTTTCCCTGTCCATAATAAAATTAACAATGGAACAGTGAGATAAAAAGTTACCCAACCTTACTAATTCCGCGCAAGCTCACTGCAGATTTAAAAACAGTTAACGGTTAACCTACTTTGTTTTCCTAAATGACTCATCCAGCTACAGTACCTAGAGAAAGAAAAGTGAATGAGATTGTGGTCTAGACAAAGATCCTCTCCCTTTCGGAAAGTCATTGGCTGAAAGCGAGGCTTCTGGTTGTTTAACTGACTGTGGGGATGTACTTTCCAAGCAGGATGGTCATTTGAATAAATTATCATGAAAAACTCCTCTGTGCTCTAATGCTGATTGATTGGTCAATTGATTAGCTGACAGAGGAAACAGATCCATCAGTTCATGTATTAGTTACGGTTACTAAAAATATCCATCTAGTAGCTGTTAAACGCAAGGGTGAAAAATGAGGGGCTGCTTTGAAGTGAACTGCCTTTCTGCCCAGCCCTTGTTGATTCACAAGTGTTTTCTTCTCCCAGCCTGTTCAGACAGAGAACAAGCACTTCCTACGTCCTATTGCCCTCCTCCCAGCTTTCTGAAGTCATATCCCTAGGCAAAACACAGGAAGTTGTGATCACCATGGACATCCAAGGCCGAAAAAGGTCAAAACCCAATTCTGGCTGGAGTTCCCCAGTGTGTTTGCTTTGCCTGCCCCATGGACCTTCTGACCGAAGGAAAGTCAGGCACTGACCTTTCTAGTGACCCAGAACTGGCTCATCGAAGCTCCTGATTGCAACCTTCTGGGTGACATAAGCAATTTTAATAAAATCCTGTGGAGCTCAGACACTTAATATGACACGTCCAGAATGCCCTGGTTCTCCAGAAGAACTCTGTTCCTTCCCTGAACCAATCAATCAGTCCATTTAATTAAATATTTCAAACCTATCGGTTCTCTAAAAAGCCAAGTACTTTGGTTGCAATTCTTCTGTAGCATATTCTTCTTTAAGCTAGAGTTGAAGCCACAGTCATTTATAGAGTTAAAGGAAAAGGCACCTTGATTTGAGCTTGACTCCTGGGGACCTCGTTGATTCCTCATGTTGTTTTCATGGCAACAGTTTGAAAGTGGATTGCCATTGTGGTGTTTTTGTGGATCCCCCCCCCATTTTTTATTACAGCTGTGTTATTTCTGGGCAGTATCCATCCAAATGCTATTCAGTTTTGACTATTTACGTTTTTCAGCTCAGAGAAGGTTGCAAATTCAAATAACTTTCAGGTATATATTTCAATTTTTACAACAGATGATATTGTTATATTCACAGAATTTTACCAACTTGTCACATCTCAGTATTTTCTATTTCTACTGAAATTGAACATTAGGGCTGGCTGGTAGTCTTATATCTATACTGACTGGGAGGTTATGGGGTTGAAGTCCAATACATCTGGAGGATGCCTAGTTAAACTAGGTTGTGCAATCCTGTACAATTGATTGCACTGCATACATCTCCAATTTGCCAGGATGTATAAATGTTTGGAGACACATTTTTACCAGCAGCTTTTGACATCATTGAACTCTTATGGTTCAAACTTTCTGCAGCTAATTTTTGATATAAGCTGATGATGATTTGGAGGATGCTGAGGTTCATTAGGAAAAGCTGCTAAATCACAGAGTAGAAAATTCAGATGCAACCAAGTGATCACGTCAATATTTCATTTGCCCTGTGAGTAAAGTTTTTTTTCCCTATTCACTGGCTCTGATACCCTTTTTTGAAGCTAGAAAGATCATATTTGACCTTGTTCCCATTTTTTTTTTTGCCTTTGTCACCTGAATGTAACTGAAATGCTAGCTCTTTTAAAATTATTTTGGATTTAATCACCCCTGCTCCTTTAAAAGATAAAATATTACACCTCCGGGCTGCGAGTATCATTGATTACAGGTCCAATTCAAGGTGCTGGTGATGACCTATAAAGCCCTATATGACATAGGACAAGTTATTTGAGGGATTGCCTCTCCCTGATTACATCTATCCATCACATCAGGTTTAGCAGGAGAGGCATGTTATGGATCCTGTCTAGTAAGAAGTGTTATTTGACAGGGCCCAGGGCCCAGAGAGCAGTTTCTGTCTTGGTGCCCCCTCTTTGAAATATCATCTTTAGTCTTGCTTTAATATGATTATTTGTATTTTTTATTTTATTTTGCCTTGGTTGTTAATTCTGTGAGCCACTTAGTCGCTCATGTGAGATGGCGGCTGTATACATTGAATCAATAAATAAGTAAATAAAATAGGTAGCTTGCCCTTTAAAAAAAACACCATGATAATAATTATGCTTTTGCCACAATAGTGTATTTCAATAGTGTATTCTGAAGGGGCACATAAATATGGGTGGGGTTTCACATACAGCCAGCAGGTTTCCCATCCTGCATATTTATCTAGGACAGAAATAAGTCCCATCCAACCTGGTAGCTCAGTAAAAAAAAAGTACTGGTAATCCTTGACTTATGACCCCAATTGAGCCCAAATTTCCATTGCTAAGTGAGACAGTTGTAAAGTGAAATTTGCCCCATTTTACAACCTTTCTTGCCACAGTTGTTAAATTAGTATCATGGTTGTTAAGTGAATCTGGCTTCCCCATTGACTCTGCTAGTCAGAAGGTTGCAAAAGGTGATCACATGACCCTGGAACACAGCAACTGTCAGAAATACATGCCAGTTGCCAAGCATCCGAATTTTGATCATGTGACCCTCGGGATGTTGTTATGGTGGTAAGTGTGAAAAATGGTCATAAGTCACTTTTTCCAGTGCTGTTGTAACACCGAACAGTCATTAAATGAATGGTTGTAAATTGAGGACTACCTGTATTAGATTGCCACGCTTACAAGTACAAGAAGTTAACAAATCAATAACATATAAGTTAAAATATGGGCACATCCTATTAAAAGAGAAATGTGGCACATGACTGAAGGGAAAAAATCCAAAAGGGGATAAATGGTAGAATCCTAAATTTTGGAACTGTTTTTAAAAAGGATCTGGCAGTTTGGATCCCATAAATCTCATGAGAGGGCCACATGTGGACAATTTCAAATGCATTGCTAGAGAAATGGGAGGGATAGCCTATGGTCTTGCTACAACAGTGCACCATTGTGTTTGGGTGTTGAAATTCATTGTTGGAATGTATTTCTATGCAACAGCTACAGTAGTATTCAGCCAGTAAATGGCAGTATTTACAAGTTTGGATCTATGGTATACACTCTATGCTGTTTTGTTGTAAGTAGTTTCCTGTTTCCTGTTACAGATATATAATTGAGCAGTAAAGCACATGGTGACTGTACTCTGTGTTCTGTGGTGCTTTATATAAACAGAATTTCTAACATTGGGTCAACATAATCTGATGATAAGTGGTTGAAAAAGTGGCAGTCCAATCTTGGTAAAGCAAGAGTCAATGGATGGGGTTTTTCTTGTAGTTTAGTGTATCTGGATAAAGGAAAAGAGAGGATGGGGAAGCACAAGGTACTAAAAACAAGTTGAAAACTCCAATTCATCTCTTCCAATAAGGTCATTGCCTGTCTGAATCAGCCTCTGTCAAATATCAACAACCATAACACCAACTGGCTGTTGTGAAGCTTCCAACCTTCCTAAGTGGATAGAGGAGGCAAAATATAATTAGTGAAATGATCCTTTGTTTGTGTATTTGTCCTATCTTCCTCACCTAGTGACTGTTGAAGAAATCTGTAAGATCAATATCTATAGTCTGCTGATGCAGAACATGTTTGCATGGTGAAAGTCCCAGGTTTAGTCTTCATCATCTTTAAGGAAGTTCTTGAAAGATCCTTTTGAAAGTTACATACAGGCAGTGTAGTCAATACTGAATTAAATGAACCTGAGGCCTAGAAGTCTCCTCTATTCCACAATAAGACACTAGTAATGTGCTAATCTACTCCAGTCAAAGATAGGCCTCTGTGTGGCCTTCCCATCTGGAATAGTCCCATGGGTGAACTTTCTTCCTCTTTGTAGGTGGGCCACATAGGACGTTCCCAAGCAGCGGTCCTTGGTTTGTATGTGCATATTTAAGACTGCAAGTGTCTAAAATAACCCAGAGGGAAAAGGAATTGGATATGGCTCTAGCTGATAAGAGAATAAAGAGAAGCAGACTGATTCGTTTCCTGGTATCTGCATCTACCTTAGGTTGTGGACTCCTCAGCCTTTCATGCAGTCTCAAGCAGGTTAAGTGGGAGTACTAAAAGCTATGGGTTCAAACAATACATAGCCTCATGCTGGGCTGATTGGCAAGTGTTGCAATACAGAGTGTCTGCCCTGGGGAAGAATCAAAGGCAGGGATGCTCCTAAAGGTCACCATCAAAGTTTTCTTTCCTCTCTGCACTAGCCCCCAATGTCCCTTTTCTGTTGTTTCACAGGATAGATGACTGGAGAGAGGAAGAAAGCAGACTTCCTGGTGTGCCTTCTTCCTGGTTTGCAGCCTTAGTTGAGTGCACCTGTTTACCTCTGAACTCAATCTTCATAGTTGGTGGCCCATATTCTTCAGTAGGATGGGAATATGGCAGGGGGAGGGGTTCTATTCCCAATTTGCCTTTCTCATTACTTTAACAGTTGACTGACTAATAGACAGATGGAGGAAGTGGGCCTGTCACTCTCATGCTGATAAGGATCTTCAGAAAACACATCTCTATTGCAGATAGCCTTTTCAAAGAAAATGCAAGGCTTTCAGAAAAATGTCTTACATCAGATTCTTTTATATATTGCATATAGAAATGCAGATCTCCGTAGATGTAGTGGCGATTGACTGCACTGTTTAGGAGATCTGCATTTCCATTCTCCAGCGATGAATGGGGGAAAAGCTAGCAATTTCTGCACTCCCTTAATGGGGAAAACATTTATCTCCTATCATAAGAAATGAGTGTTTTTTAGGAATCTAACACTCAATGAGTTAAGGACATTACTTGCTTCCTTCATTATACAGCTTTACAATGTGTTAAAACAGATATGGTCTGTAATGTTTAGCCCATAATGACCTTAAGGCAACAAACAGTTGTTCTAGCAGCAACAGTGCAACACTATTAGCTACATAAAACACAAATATGAAATCAGAGTGGCTAAATGAAGAGTTCAGAAAGTAATAGCTAACTATAGAGCTATATATAGAACATCAATTAATGTCATCTGGGAATAGAATATTTTTCAAGGTTTGCTTAATTGGGAAGCCTAGAGGAAATGACATTTGTTGGAATGGCCTGGCAACACAAAATGATCTGTCTAGAACATCCACTAAGTTAATATTTTTTAAGGACAGGACCACTTCAAAACTTGTGGTACACTTGGATGGGTGCAAATGGTCCAAAGTGCTAGGCCTTTAAAAATAACCACCAGCACTGGATATTAAGACCAGGAAGTACTAGAAGTTGATATAGGAATAAGTACAGTGATGTTTAAGTGCTTGACCTTCAAAAGCATCCGGACTATTGTGTTTTTTGTATTTTAAAATGTGTTGAGCAATAACTCATGTAGATCTATTCCACTAATCCAGCCTGGATGTGAGCAGACTATGTATAATCATGATAAGACTGACTCTTTCTAGCTACTCATGAGGCTTTGCAGAGGAAAGCCAAGGGCAAAGATATCATGTGCACCATGAATTCATCACACAAATTATGTGAATTATATCCTGTACTTTATTTGCATCAAGATATGATTGATGCAGATTACATCATCTGTGACATTTGTGTAATGATGTCATGATGGTTTCTATTGGACACCCATTTCTCTTTGTGGTGGTTCTGGGTGTTGAACAGAAGGAATGAAAAAAAAATGGCAATAGACATTTGCAGAAAGAGCAGGGACTTGTAGCAAAAGCAGTGGCAGTGTCACATTTGTGAACCGTTGTTGGTATCAAAGGTAGCTTTAACTTCTATTATTTAGCTTTTGGATGGAGGCTGAGGTCCTGGACATTGAGGTTGTTGGATGGAATGGAGTACTTTAATTTCCCATCTGCTCTGATCACCATGCAGCTAAGACAGGGAGAGGTTAGTAAGGAGAAGTTTTGAGCACTTGCATATAAATGTCTTTGTGTGCATGTATGGATGGCTAGACCATAAAAATTGCTCCAGCTTGGTCCCACAGCATCCCAAAGGCCATCCATTCTTATTGCATTTGAATAGAATCAGAGGAAGGACGAGAAGTTTCCTTCTAAAGTTCAGGGGCCTTTGCTCTACTTAGCTTGCATATTGTGTTTAGTTATGGTTTTGAGTGCCTTGGAGAGTAAAGGGATTATTGAAGCCAAGAAATTGTTGTCTCATAATGTATCCCTTCTCAAGTGTTTGCCGTTCCTCTAAGCAGAACATTAAAATTCAATATTGCCTTCCCCAGGTTCTCTCTAATATGAATGCCAGTAGGGTTTCAACCAGATGTCATTCAATTCGGCTTAGCTCAGTGTTACAATCATAGTTATTTGCATTGTCCTGACCTGAAGGGAACTCCTCTAAATCTCGTGATTCATCATCCATCCATCAGAAATTACCAAGAGGTTTTTGAGGCAAACCTCTCTCACCCCTATGGTTTTGGCAGCAGAGGCAGCACATGGAGCTCTTGATATTCAGCAGTGAAACAATGTCATGTTTTCACCAGAGTAAGTTTGGCTGAAAACATATTTATCTATCTTTGAACTACAACTCTCTTTTGTTAACCACTCTGTGGAAGATGAATTAGAAGAGTCCCATCCCTATGATTGTGAATATTTAAGCACAAATCCCCAAAATATTCTCTTCAGAAGCATGCACGTTCCTACAAAATTGGGTCAAACCAATTTGGATTTGCTCTGGTCTTCCATCAGATTTGAGAAGATGCCAGACAAGATGTTTTTATGGGCACCACTATGGCCACTTGTCTGCTTCTCTTTTCTTCGCTCCCTATTTCTGCTGCTTTCTCCTTCTCCCCGCTCTTCCTCCTATATGACTTTCTCTCCTCTCTGCTACCTTCTCCATAAAGCTTTCTTCTCTGAACTCCAGAATCAAAAAGTTTCAACTGCACAGGGACCAAGCTTATCATTTTACCAAATATGGAGAGTGACACTGAAAAGAAAGGAAGCTGCCTTAATACATATTTAGATCACACAGGACACTACGAAGGAACAACTTAATCAGTGCAGGGGAAAATTTTGCTATTTCCACTGTATCTGGATTTCAGGGGCAGTTATGAATTGTACCTCAGCTAAGTAGCAGCATGGCTGATTTTGAAAAAGCTAAGCAGGATTAAATCTCATTGATACTTGGATGGGAAACCAAAACCAGTCCCAAAAGAAATCAATGGAAAACCACTTTGCCAATAAAATAACAGGAAGTCAATAGGAGTCAAGCTTCACTCATGGAAGAAGCTTCCCAAGAATTCTAAATTTCGATGCAACATTGATGGAAAGAACATTAATTTGGACAAGTGGCTATTCATTTGTGATGTTAGAACTTGTCCTTCTGACTAGTATGGATTGGATTGGGGGTGTCATTTTGTGTTGGTTGCAGTTGGCTATATTATATGTTGGTGGATTCTAGAATCCTGCCAATATTGGTAAAGATCAACTGTGAACTAATGTGTCATCTACAATGAATGGATAAGAAATAAAAGCTTTATGGTGTGAATAGAAATAAAACACATGCTATTCACCACGACTTTTAATATTATAATGGTTCTATATTTTAGATCCATAACTTTACTATTCTTTTGTACTACATAATCATTTCATTGCCTTATATAAAATGTATAATATCTTAGCTATATTAATTTCATGCCCAAAATTCTTAAATTTACAATTTTACTTTGTATTACATAATTCTGTAGCTTGTTTTACCTTAGTCAATTTCTATGCTATATAGGCTGTATTCATATTCAGCAAGTTAAATGTGACTCTTGTTTTGCTGGTCAATGACTGAAATAAAATGACTGACAGACTTTTTCTGCTAGAGGCAAAAAAGTCTTGAGTTGAAGTCTCTAATGAAAAGAAAGCAAACCTGTCTGTGTCTTGGAAGCTTTCTATGCCAATTCAAATAATAATTTTCCAGGATCCCAAATTGCAAGGGGAGAATTCACAGAGAGAAGGTGCTTTCCATTGGAGAAAACCCCCCTTTTACCTGAAGAAGGGGATCTAGGTAGTTCAAATTAATATCCTTCTCCTACTTCTCTTCCCCAAATGTCAAATTAAACTTTGTGAGTTAGAACTGGGGATAACCATGTTTAAATTCTTCCTGAAACTCACTGCTAACATTGGGCCAATCAGATTGAAGGCAGAAGTGGGCAGATCCCTTCAAAGTTTGGCCAGTACTCAGACCAGGAACTCACGAAAGATTGGAGCTTTGCGAGTGCTTCATAGAAGGTTTTTCTCATTTCTTCCTTTCAAGATGTCAACCATATCCATGCAATGGTTGCATGCTGCATTCATGCAACTTAAATTGCAGCTGTGGCCACTCCTCCCCTTCCACAGATGCCCCTGGGGAAGACAAAGTTAAGGGTATGGTCCTTAACCTTGCCTACTATAAATCAGTAAGGACAAGTAATGCTTTGTCAGCCACCTTACTGTGGCAGAGTGGGGGGACCTGGCCATTAGGACAACACTGTTTATGCCAGCAAAGTTTTCTGCTGGCTTTAAGGACTGGTGCGTAATACTTGAATGTGGCTATCTGGAAAAGTCTTCAAACCCTCAGAAGCTTGGCTTTTCCTCCCATGGGGTGGGTGGTTCCTTTATTCTGGACTTGATGGCCAAGTAGCTTTAATTTGCATAAGGCAGCTTCTTATGATTTTTGTTTTAAGGGGCAAAGAGAGCTATTCTTTTTTCTTGCAAGGTCTTTTATTCATTTGAGACAGAAGACAGGATAAAAAGAAATAAGGACTTTTTAAAAAAGGTTTTTATTCTCTTCCCTTTCCTTGACACGCAAAGAGACATGCACAGTAGCACAAATACACACTGATCTGTAAAGAGAGTCCTTTTCAGCAGCTGGGATCGGAAGCGTGCCACGAGTGGGTGCAAGAGGATCCAACTGTCCCCAATTAATTAATTTTGAAACTATGCAGAGTGCCAGTTTGCATTGGCTAAAACTGTGTGAGAAAGTGTCTCCCAGATTTCAGTAGTTGTCCAGGATGCAGTTTTGTCATCTGAGGCTGCTTTGCATAACAGTGCATGGAGCTCTAATTATGCACAAGGGATGCTAATGGGCCCCAGGCATGTTGGAGCACCCTGGGAAAAGTATCTTGAGGGAGGGAGGGAGGGGGGAAGGAGGAAGGGAGAGAAAGAAAGAGGGGAAAAAAAGAAAAAAGACAGAAAAAGAAAGAGAAAAAGAAAAAGAAAGAAAAAGAAAAAAGACACAGGAAAAAGAGGGAGGGAGGGAATCTACCTATTGAGACAGAGTGCTGTATGCTATAAATGTACAAAGCAAAACATCATTATTATTTAATGACAGACTATATGGCCAGTATGATAAGGTATTATAGCAGTCTATGGATTCTTTCAACATCAGACCCCTCAAACTACTCCTTTCACAACCCTGTATCATCTGAATTGCCACTATAAGAATCAATTATGGAACAAGATTGAGGAAATGGTATTTTTAGTACCGGTAAGAGATGAGCAGAAGACAGACAGTAAGGGAGATATGGATCTAACTGGTTTTGGTGGTAAGATTGCATTAACCACAATAGGATCCTACAAACTGAGCTCAATTCCTGGTTACTTCATGTAATTCACTTGGCAGCAATCTGGAAACGGTTTGGTATGATCTTCTTCCATGACGTTCTTTACATTTTTAGCCTATGGCTGTGGGATTCCCTGGATCTCCCAGCTAGGTACTAACCATACCCAACCTCACCTGGATTCTGAACCCAGACCAGGTGACAGAGGCTGCTTCTCGATGAGGCTGAAACCACACATAGTGCATAATGCTGAGTTTCATCTAGAGGAGTATTTCCCAAACTTAGCAACTTTAAGATACAGGATGTAGACTTCAACTCCCAAAATTCCCCAGCCAGGAATTCTGGGAGTTGAAGTCCGCATATCCTAAAGTGTCCAAAGTTGAGAGTGATCTAGAGCAACAAGGGATCAATGTAAGCAATTCTGTGTCATATTCCCATCCTAAGCAGACCCATGGACATTAAAGTGTCACTCCTCACCCACACATTACAGTTACGCAACAGAATCAGTTGTGCTTCAACCCATGAGTGCTTGGAAACCTCACTTCTCTCGGAGCCCTAAGGATAAGCCAATTTTTCCACAAAGCCATCCTGTGATTAATCTAGTGATTAAAATTTGGCAGCCCGGCAGCTATCAACATGGGTCATTTCTTTGGGCCGGTGAAAGGATTTCGTCATCTTTGACTGCTTAATAATACGATTGGCTCTCTCTGCTTGGTAGCCTCCAAAGGATTACAAAGGCTGTGGTGAAACCATGGCACTTGAAGTCTGGTATGGGAAGAAGGAGGGAGAGAGAAGCCAATAGTGAGGATTTGAGAAACGGTTGAATGTGGGGATGCTGACTTTTTTCTTCTTGGAAAAACAACAGCCCGACTCTGTATCCCGTCCTGCCTCCTCTGCCAAAAGATGCTTATTGTTTGATTGGGCTGGGAGACAGATTAGAGGCCCCAGGTAGAAAGTCATCACAATCTGCATTTAAATGGGCCAGTTATAAAAGGTAGGGAGCCCAGGAGCCCACGCCATTATTCTGCCTTCTCTAAGCTCAGTAATCGCTCTTTATTTTCCCTGTAGTCTGACCTGGGAACAGAGTTTCTAATTGCTAGGTCACTGCCGCTAATATTGTCATTTCCAGCCAGTGAGGGTGAAACCATGGCAACACCACATTTTGTTCCAAGTATTTTGAAGAAAGAAATTTCCCTCCTCATCTTAGAAAATAGCAGGGCATTTTTTTTTAAATGGGCATTAATTTTAGAGGGCTTGAGGGTTTTTTCAATGTACCTTCCATTCTTCCTATCTCAGTTTTGCCTTTTATTAAAATCTGCCCTTGATTAATTATTTTCATCTTCAGAGACCAAAGAAATTCTGAGAGAAGTAATTTTCTCCACCTGATATGATTATGGGGCTTGATCTAGCTAGCAGTTTCCTGTAGAAAAGAAACATCACAATAAGTTTTAGATCATTTTTAAACAATAATGAAAAGAAAACATGATTGCATTATCATGTCATTTGATACTGACCTACAGAACTATCTATGGGTCAGTCTGGGGAGGTGGAAATCTGCAACCTTGGAGAAGAACTCCCACACTGAATATTTCACATATTTCTAAGCTTGGATCTGGGACTAAAGTTCAGAGTCTTCTTCAATGACCATTGAGTCTAAAATGACTATCGGGAGATTGGCAGGTCATGTGGATAGCAACAACAACAACAAAAAGACCAGGGCAGTTGTTGGAAAGAAAGAAACACTAGGGCCATTGACACTAACTGTAGCATATTCTCATACAAGACAGAGAGAAAAAGAGTTTTAAAAATATTTTATAATTATGGAGACACATTTGGACATATGCACTATCAAAATACTAGTTTTACTGTGTTTACCTTACAGATAGATTGCTCTTTTTTGCAGGAAAGGGACACAATATGATGAACTGGGGACGCGGTGGCTCAGTGGCTAAGACGCTGAGCTTGTCAATGAGAAAGGTCGGCAGTTCGGCGGTTCGAATCCCTAGCGCCGCATAACGGAGTGAGCTCCCATTACTTGCCCCAGCTTCTGCCAACCTAGAAGTTCGAAAGCATGTAAAAATGCAAGTAGAAAACTAGGGACCACCTTGGTGGGAAGGTAACAGCGTTCCGTACGCCTTTGGCGTTTAGTTATGCCGGCCACATGACCACGGAATAGTCATCAGACAGCGCTGGCTCTTCGGCTTAGAAACGGAGCACCGCCCCCTAGAAACAGAGCACTGCCCCCTAGAATTGGGAACGACTAGCACGTATGTGCGAGGGGAACCTTTACCTTTATGACGAACTGCCCTGGCCAGCCAAAGAGAACCCTCCCTGGCAAATGTGGTTAAACTATTAGATTTAAATTCTAAAATTCACCAAGTGCACCAATGGAATGGATGAGTGAGGTCTATTTGTGCCTAAATATCACTAACAGTAATAGTTGCTTCATACATTTGTCAGGATAAGGACTTTGTTATAAGTGACAACATAAACCAGAAGCCTTTGCTAAACCTTTGCCTAGGGTGGATATTAAACATGGTCGCTCAAATGGAAAAGCAGGGAGTCTGATAAGATTATGTATTAGGTTTTTTTTATTCATCCTTTCTTACTTTTATAAGCAACTCAAGGTGGCAAACATACCTATAATTCCTCTTTTCCCCACAACAACAACCCTGTGAGGTGGGTTGGGCTGAGAGAGTGATTGGCCCAAAGTCATTCATGCCTCAGGCAGGATTAGGCCATCACCTAAACCACTACATCAACATGGCAGATATTCCTCTATTTATTAGGAAAAGTAAAAAGAAAAAGAGAAAATTGGGATAAGTTGAAAACTTCTCCCTTGAACAAGGAGCAGAAGTAGAACAAGCACACTAATTCTATCCCTTGTCTTCCACATGTAGGAAGCAATTATTTATAATAGATCTTCAATAGCTGGAAATGCTGCATATGTTAATATGTATATGCATATTAAGAACCCTTAATACCAAATAGGTATGGGTATGCATTTTCCTTTGAAATTACTTATCTTTTTGACACTGTAATTTTAAGATGCACTTTTATTCATTCTGCTTTTTTTAATATCTAAAAACCATTTCGACAAATAGCATAAAGTAAAATTGCTTTTTCCCAGAAAGCGGAACTAACAAGTTGATCTATAATGCCTCAAGAAAGTTATAGGAGAAAGGCCCCAGGCCTAGCCTTGGCACATGACTTCAGTAGATGGCAACTGTGTTTAAAGAAACAGATGGCTTCAGGTCTCACCAAATACTACCCCAAAAAATCAGGGAATGGGCTGCAGTTACAGAATCCATATAAGTGGAATTTCTGAAAATAAAGGGGAAACCATTTCTGTCCTCTGATTTCCCCATTTCCCCATTTGGTATAATATTATGGTGAGTGGGGAATCTGCTCAATAGCATATGCCTAAAACCTGAAGGCACGTAACTTCCCCTTCCTTTAAAAACTTGTTCTTCCAGTAATGTAAGTGGCAAGTGGCAAGGGAATCCATACTTCTGAACAGAACTGTAAGAGTTCAAACACTTCCATAGCAGCAGTCACATTAGGAGACAAGGAATTTGGGTCAGGTTACACAATGCACTGGGACATCTGTAACCAATTTTTCCAGTAGCAGCTACAGTTGCTGGGTTTAAACAATGGGCAATAATGCAATTTGTTTGGTTTGGGGTTAGTTTGATGTCTGAAACTCGGGCATTATGGTTTAAACTATAGTTTATAAGAGCAGTACAACCAGAGGCCACTGCACCTTTTGTTACTGTCTTAGAAATCTCCAAAATGTAGCGTAAGAGAGTTTATTGAGAGTCATCCTTCTATAACCTGTAATTTTAATTTCATTTTTATGTAAAAAAAATGGTGGTTTTTTTTCCTCTTAAATCTCCTCCTACTTTTGGGATTTTGGCACCTGGCATGCCACTCAAAAGCCAACCATGATAACCAGCCTAATAAAAGTTGTGCATCAAGATTATAGCTTTGCCTTATGTGTGAAATAAGTCATTATACATCATTTAACAGATGATAGTTCAGTACAATTATGAACTAGTATGAGCCAAGAATATTGGAGTATTGTTGATTGAGTTAAGAAACAGTATGGCAGCTGAGAGTGGTCAACTTTCAACATTACCTTCTCACGAGGGGTGGGTTCTAACTTACCTCGTTGCCAGTTCGCTTCCTCCCGCGCCATGTGGCTGCGTGCGCATTGCATGCCACGTGGCCGCGCCGCGTGGGTGCACGTGCATGCGCAGTGATGAAAAATTGCAAAAAATTTTTTTTTAAAAAAAAAGCCAAAAACAAGATGGCGGTACATGTGCAGTGCCGGGGACTTGGCTGCGGCGCATGTGCAGAAGAAAAAAAAAAGCAAAAAAATAAAAAAAAAAAAGGATGGTGGCGTCCACGAACTGGCACCGACAGAACCAGCTCCGTGATGTCACCAGCGGTTTGCTACCAGTTCTATAGAACCGGTGCTAACCGGGAGGAACCCACCTCTGCTTCTCACCCAGAAAGGTAATGTTATTTGCTCCATACAGGGAAAAATAAAAGCATCATGCAATCAACTACATTTCTCACTCCCATTAGCACATAAGGCCATGAGCACCGAGGACAGCAATTGAGATCAGGAAAGTAGCACCAAGCAAAATTTAAATTCAGCAAACAGTCCTCTTACTGTTTTCTTCATCAAATCAGCTATCCCTACTTCCCACGATTGCATCGATTGAGAAATCTGTCATGATCTCCCAGCATAACATGGACTTTGGCTCCCTGTCTTAGGGACTTTTGGTCACTGAGCTGAGCTCATAATATGGATCACTTCATGGAGATTCTGCCATGCCCTTTTCAAGGGGTGCCATGGGAATCTAAGCGATTTAAGAAGCAGAGCTGGAATCACATTGGTTATTTTTTCCACCGAAAGGGAGTAAGTTAATTTTAAACTGCCTACTGAAGCTTTAAAACTTCTGTCCAGTCCTGTTATTAGCAGCTTAAAATTTATGAAGTGAGACTGTGTGTTGATAGCGGTTTGATGGTCAAGCAACTTGGTGTAATTAGTCCCCATATCTAGGGGAAAAGCCCAATTTCACACTTACACCATCTGTTTCTTAACATTTTCTCTGTATCCAGAATGAGCACAGCCCTAGGACTGTACTATAAAATATCAAGGAGTGAGGGGAACTAAATTATATTGAATGGAATATACTGGGGGACCCAAGATCAAATTCCTTGTATGGCCAACTACATGTTCATGGAAGATGCATAGAGCAAGTTCCTATTTTTTTTATTTAAAAAAATGGAAACCGGCTGTGGAAGGCTGTCTGAGGAAGAAAGCAATGGCTATCAAGAGTTAAAGCATTTGACTCATATCCCAGAGATAAGCCTGCAGCTATTTAATAACAGGCTACCATTACCCCTTTGATTTGGGCCTTAAAACAATATATAGAGACCTGAAGGTTTGTATAAAGTGTTTTCATCAGCAGGAACAAAGATGCTAGGTAGGCAATCTAATGGCACAAAGTTGTTTTGGAGTGCTGCTGAAAACCAGAAAGTGAATACAAAAGGTAGGAAGGTCATAGGAAGACTATCTCTGCAATGAATATATTATTTAGTGGTAATGGTAGCTTTGTACTCAGGTCTACTCTGGTGTCATTCAGATGTAGATGTGTACTAGAACAGTCTGTGGAGCATGCTTACAACATAAGCATTAGCATAGGCCTCATTTCACTGATTTTATCCTTCTGAATCCATTGCACTCTTTATATCTCATCAGAGTCCCCTCCCAGTTGGGTCTGATGGTGATCTCAAATGGAATCAGTCTACAGTATTATTCAGAAGAATAAACCAAGCCCAAATACTGAGAACTAAATTGGGACTGGGGCTGATTCTTCTTCCTGTTTGTCACTTCCTGTTTTAGGCTGCTTGCCTATCTCTGAAGGCTCTCACACACCCCTTCTTCAAAAACCTTTGAACAATCTTCTGCAATTGAATAAGAGATGTCATTTTATAGATTGGCAGGGGAATCAAGATTAGCGTTTGTTACACCTGGCTGACTTTGTCTGTGACAGGAAGCTAAGTAAAGAGTGGCCTATTTAGGACCAGGTGGCAGATAAACCAGAGAGCTCCAAAGCTTTAGATCAAGGAGTCAAGAAATACCTTAGCAAAAGTCACTAACAACCAATTATGTATTGTCATCTATAAAACTGAATAGTTATAGTTATTCTCACCAGGAGTTGAGCTTGACTTGATATCATCTTTATCTGTTTATTCCAAGATTTGAAAGAAGCTTATGATTCTGTAGATCATGTCAGAACGTGAAGGATACTAGGGCTAATAATTGAGCTATGTGTGTGCAGAAGTGCTTGCTACTGCTTTCTTCTTAGAGCTGAGAGAGAGAGTGAGTTGCCCAAAGTCACCCAGCTGGCTCCATGCCTAAGAAAGACTAGAACAAGGTCTACTGATTTCTATCTAGCTTGATGTCTTTAAGCACTACAGTAAAATGACATTAAAGGGTATGTTAGATTATCTGTTTATTTTTTTAGAAGCCTTTATAATAAATTTATGGATGCTGCAATTATTGAATTTTGTACCAAAATGGTACAAACTAGGAAAGGGAGTGAGAGAATGAGACGTATCGTCCCCATAGCTGTTTAACTTGAACAAATAGGTAATTAGAATAGCAGAATTGGAAGAAATGACAGCTGGAATAAAAACTGAAGTGTGTGGTGTCATATGTAGATGACCCCACTTGTCTACTGGAAAATAAAGAAGTCCTAGAAACAATCATGAAAATAAATTAATTTTAATGTTAAATACATATGAAATTCCAATCAGCCTGCTTAGTGAATTTACAGTTGACAGCAAAGAGATGAAAGTGGTAGATAGTTATTTTGGGAGCTTAAAAATAGATTTGGAGAATACTTGGAGAATAAAGATATCAATCCCAGGGAGGAAGGCATTGGTAAATATACAAAAGATCATGAACAACAATGATATGTCTGACAACAAAGGTAGTAATACTAGTGAAAACTGGGTGCTCAAGGTCATTGCACATTTGCAGGGATAATTTGAAATAATTGATATTTGTTCATAGAGTTGCTGGTCCAACTCAATGTACCTAACTAATTCATAAATGGATTGCTCTTACAAAGGAAGGATGAAGATTGCAATTCTGTTTGAGCAATTGAGGCATATGGTTGAGATAGAGAGTCTCTGTCGCAAGTTGTAGTAATTGATTAAGAAAAGGATTAGGGACAAATTGTAGACAGCTGTGAGCAACAGCTGTAAAAAAAGGGTATTTGTATGGTGGTATTTTTGGGAAAAGAAATCAGTGAAGGACAATATCATAATACTTTCATACAGATCACTGATGGAATTTTATCATTGTATATAATTCTTGCTAGTGCATCCCGCTTTGAGATTTTTTTAAAAAAAAATATAAATTCAAAAATATAAGTAAAAAAAATAAGATAGATTTGGAAAGTGCAGTAAAGAACTGCAAATAGGATCAAGGAAATAACACATGGATGTGCAAATTGTGGTTCGATACCTATTGCGAGCTTCTCAAATTATCTCTAGAGGTTCAGAGAAGAGCAAACAGGATGATTAAGGTGCGAGAAACTGTATTTGATATTGATTGAAGTATCTGAGTAAGTCTGCTCTTGAGAAAAGAAGACAAGGGTAGCATTCTTCAAATACAGTGAAACCGCATTTTAGCAAACTAACTTGGCGTTTGATATTTTTGATGAATATCCATTAAATATAATAGTACAACATTGTGACAATATACTGTGCATCATTGCACTCTTTGGTATCAAGGGCTGATAAACTGAGGGGTTTACTGTCCCTGAAAGAATGTTAGATAGAAGAAGAAAAAGCCTGCTCCCACTAGTTCCAGAGTGCAAGTTATGGAATAATGGATTTAAGTTTCAGGATGGCAGGTTCTGACTGAATGTTAATAGAAACTTGCTAACACTAAGAGCAGTTCAGCAGTGGAACCAATTGTCCAGACAGGTGGTGAGCTTCCTTCCTTACATAAGTTGCAACAAAAGCAGACAGCCATCTGTCTGGCATGTTTTAAGTTGGATTCCTGCACTGAGCAAGCAGTTGAAATTGTTAGCCTAAATGCCCCCATCCCACTCTAGTATTCTGTCATACCATTGGGCAAACCTTGGTGTTATATACTTCCCCCCTTCTCTCTCATTTTTTTTCAATATATTCCCTCTTTTAGAAAAAGCTTCCGAAATGATTTTTCTTAAAAACAAAATCTTTGTACGAGTTGCAAATTAAAATGCAATGAGCTCATAAGCTATCAAAGCAATAAAAGTCTTGGTCAAACAGGTTTGGAGGAGGGTCTGTGACAATTCGCCACAGCCAACTCGCTGCAGGACAACTCGCTGCAGGACAAGAGTTACACTAATATCAAAGAAATAGTGGAATAACATCATTAAAGAAAGGATACAAAAAGAGGAACAGAATGACATGTGAATGGCCAAAATTAAATAATTATTTATTTTAAATAATTAAATAGAATTGTTAAATTGCCCTGCACCTAGTTGTGCCATGTTGAGTTGGCCATGGCAAGTTGTCCTGCAGCGAGTTAGTCATGGTGAGTTGGCCGTGGTGAATTGGCCACAGCAAGTTGGCTGTGGCCGTTGTCCCATTCCGTCTGAAGGATGTGCTCAAAAGCTGTAAGAAAGGAGCTTAATGAAGTTCTCACTGTCACAAATTGAGGCCATTACATGAGAGACCTGTACCATGGTATCTTAAGATTGACTTAAAGCAGGGGTCCTCAAACTTTTTAACAGGGGGCCAATTCATGGTCCCGCAGACTGTTGGGGGCCTGGACCAGCTGGGTGGGTGTGGGCGTGGCTAGGTGGTCATGTGACTGGGTGGGCGTGGCCAATTTAGCAATCCATTAAACAATACACACAAATTAAACTTTAATTTGTTATGCTCCTGGGGGTGGAACGCAGGTTAGTAAAGAGATGTGGCTGCCTTGGGGTGTGTGTGAGGGACTTCTGTTTGTGTGTGTGTGTATCTTTCTTTCTCTCCCTCCCTCCCTCTCTCTTTCTCTCTCTTTCTGGAGACCGGGGAGGCAAAAAACGGGCCCGTTTTTGGCCTCCTCAAACTCCATTACCACTCTGCCGCCCAAAAACGGGCTCATTTTTGGCCTCCTTGGCCTCCAGAAGGCGGGTGGGGGCTGGCGGGTAGGTGGGGCGATGTGGGCAGGGCAGCCTCGTGGTCCCGCGCTGGCCGGATTAATGGCTTCGGCGGGCCGTATCTGGCCTGCGGGCCGTAGTTTGAGGACCCCTGACTTAAAGGCAGGGCAGAGGACAGGTTCTCTGAGAACCATTTAAAGATATGAATAAGTACATAGGGAGCAAGTTAATTCCACAGTGCTGCCCTTGATTCTTCATTTAAAATAATTTGCAAATCCTTGTCTGATTCCATAGTATGTTAACTCATCTCTATCTACGTCTACATCTCTAATAAGCCTGTGATCATTTTTGTTTGTTTTGTTTTGAAGATTGTTTTCTTTCACGAAAAGAAATCGGGATATGGAAATAGTCAGAAAATTATAATGTTTGCTATTGGTGATATTTAGAAGCTGATTCCCTCAGGAAATGTAACAGCAGCATCACTGGTTCACACAATCAGAAGGCTGCTATATTTTGCACAGGTGATTTGGATTTGGAAATATTTAAGAGTCATCATAAGGCAGATGTTGTTGAAGATTTACGGTAGTTGAGCCAGCTCTGCCTTTTAAACTTCATTTTCATTTCGTGCGTTCATATGGTTGATCTTTCCCTTAGACTTTTGCTGACTATATATGTGGAAGCTATTTTTCTTTAATGGAATATCTGCAGTGGAACTATTAGCCTTTAAAACCAAGGAGCGACATAGAGGTCACTGCACCAGCAGGGAAATATTTATAGGTGAGAGATATTATGGGACAGATGTTTGTTTCGGAATTTATGAGAGTTGAAAGCTGTCTTGGTTCACACCTTTGAACTGATTTAGGTTTCCCAAACTACCCTAAAAATTGATAAGGATATCGTGTACATGCACATGTGCTTTAGCTTACAAACAAATATGAATCCAAAACATCATTTTGAAAGAGAAGTTACTGTAAAAGCACTCTATTTCTATAATCCAGAATATACATTTCTCAAGAGAACATCTATCAGGGTCACATCATTCAAACTCCCAAAATAGACAGTCTTTAGAACAGAGCTAGGACGGAAAGAACAATTCGTGTTTCTGGCTTGGCCCTTAAGTGTTATTTGCAAAATGGGATTTGACACAACAAGCAGCACGAAGATCATTGATTCCAGTTTGAATCTCTGGCATATTATTTTGACCAAAGGGTTTCAAAAATCATTCTGAACACACCAAATCAAATTGCTGGTGGTGGGTTTAGTTGAAAGTCTGATTGTATGAATATAAGGAATTTTTTTAAGCAGGAAAGGGCTGGACTTGCCCAATTAACTGAATTTGGCTGATTAGGCATCCCTATTAAGATCTCAGTTGACACCCACCCACCCACCCATTCCCTGAAGCATGGCCCTTTCAGAGTACAGTAATGAGCTGGCAGTGAAGAAAAGAGATAAATATGGACGGCCAGACGGCCTAATTTTGTTGGGAGAGACCAGAATTATTCCTCTATGTCTGTCACTCTCCATTTTTGTGTGCATGGGAACATGCAAGGTGCAATCTGGATGCAAACTGGTATAGATGCTGTTAAATTTCAGACCACTAAATTGGTTTTCTAATAACAGCGAGTGTTTTTTTCTTTTCAACCAGAACAGCAAAGAATATGTATTTTACTATGTGGAATGAAAGTCATTTTAAAAAATATTTAAACGTATTTAATAACGATGTGTGTTTGCATACACAATGTATTAATTAATAATAATATAACTGCTTATCTAGTTGTAAGTAACCATGTAATAATAATCATTCAATTCTGCAAGAGGGAAAAAAAAGAAAAATATTCTTTATGAAACTTTGGAGAACGCTTCTTACTTAGTGGGACCAAGAATGGACCAGTCATCTGATTTACGGGACCACTTCCTTCATGGCAATTAACAATTCTTACTTATTTCTTTGCACTGTTCAGTGCAGTCAGGGTTGTAAAATACAGCATCTTTTCTATCTTTTTTCTGGCTGAGTTGGAATTTACAATAGACTTTCGGAGTCTTGGATAGGGAATCAAAAACAAGGAGTTACAAAAGAGAAGGGAGGCAGAATTGGAAGCAAAGTGTCATGTGGTAAAATGAAAAGGTGGCAGAAGTTGTCTGTTCTTAAATTGGAGTCATAGATTAAAGGACTACCACAGATAGTGGGAGGATTTCATCAAGTTCTTGGATGATTATTTTTTGGTTTAAAATCACAGTTTTCATCAAAGATTTTACTTAGATGGTCTGTTTCTCCAGCTAGGATATGTTTGTCTCCCTCTCTCTCTGGGCTTAAGAATTTAAATAATAAAATCTGATTTCTTTCTTTCCAGATACATTGGCCAAATTAAAGGGAGCTGGGATTTCTTTCCAATGTTTTCTAGCAAAAGAAAGTATAATAATGGAATAGCAGCTTATGTCGGAATAGTTCCTGGGCATTTTGTAGGAGAAGTTTGGAAGAGGGGAAAATGACTATAGATGCACATCATCGTCATGCTACTGGTACAACTTACCTGTGACATAAGAAAGGACACAAATACATAACGCTGGGATTTGTCTGATGGCATCATGAGCATGCTGTCATTTTGGCCTAACCATGGTTTGCTACAGATGCTGCTGCTGCTAAGGATTATTTTTGCATCCTTTCTTACCAAGACTGGTAACTTCTCCAAAACATATTGTTTCCCTCAATGTTTGCTTGTTGAAACTCATCTGTCCTCCTTGTCTTTAAAATGAAATTAAGGCAGCTGACTATCGGACCCCCCAAAACACAAAAATATTTTCCCCCCCTTAACAACAGAAGCAAAACTAAGCAGTGTGGTTAACGATCCTCAAAAATTGGCACCAAATCTAGGTCAGTGATTAGGTGACTTGATAAAACAGATTATATTGTTGTTGTTTTCTCCTTAAACTGTTTATTGACATCTCTGGCTGGAAAAGACCACCATTGTGCTGGCTTTACTGCAGCTCTTGGATGGAATTGTATCTTGCTTTTCATAGGCAGCTAACTTTCTCTCTGTTGTTCATGCCATGAGCAAGATCTGTGTGGGGAGAAATTCCACCAATGCTTTGAGAGCAAGAAAATCACTAAGCAGCAGCAGTTTAGATTAAAACCCAGAAGTTCAAGGAATGACCTCATCTGTTTGTTTTGCTGGAGAGGATTTGCAAGCCCGTATGATCCTGTGAACTCCCTAGGTGATTCATGCCAAAGCAAGCAGTCTACCTTGTATCCTTCTATCGTCATTACCTTCAGCAAGGCAATGTGTTACTTAGCCAGGGTTCTGTTCCAGGCAGCCACCCAGCCTAAAGCTGGCAAGTGCAAGTCTTTTTGAGATTTGTGAGGCCAAATGTGGGCTCATACTGCATTAAGCATAGAGCTAGGCAAAGGAAGGTCAAACTCCCATCAGCTCCAGGCAGAATAGCCAAAGACAGATGTTATGGAGGTTGAACTCCAAAAGCATCTGAAAGGCACCCTGCTGTTTTCTTCTAACTGGCTGCCTCAGCCTTCAGCACCATTCATATCTGATCATTTTTTTCTGAATGAAGGGTAGTAGAAGGGGATTTGCCCAATGGGTGTGGCCAGTGGTCCCTATGAATTACAGGTGGAAGCAGGAGCCAGTGCATGCACTTTAGTATCCTTTGCTCATACATTTGTTGCCTTTACTCATTTTAAAATATTTTTAATTGAACGTTTTAATTGAATGCTTTAAAGGAAAAAAGAAAGGCAGAAAGAAAGAGACAGAAGCAAGGAGAAAAGAATAAAAGCACAAAGCAAATAAACAAGAGATTTACAAGCATCACATGAGTAAGTAAATTAAGTACACATCCTGAGGATAAAGTTTAGTTCTAAATATTTATATTTCCTATTCTAAACTGCCCCTCTCCCTCAGAGATTTAAGTATCCTATGTCATTTTGAAAATATCATTATTCAAATTGATGAATGGAGTTAAAGTGAAAAAATAGTCTTATCTTATAAAAAATCTATTTTGATTTACAAAATCATCTATGCCTTAAATAAGACGAGCCTAGACTTCAGATATGGTACAAGTCCATGGGCAGAATTATAGTCCAAACCTAGTTTCCACATTAAATTAAATACTGGGTCAGATTTATTTTTAAAATGTGAAGTCATCTTAGACAATGAAGCATACTGTGTTTGCTCTTTATCTGCTATGGGAATTGTATGTATTTTCTAACGAGAAGTGTAAGGTACCCTAGATGCTGTTAGCATGTACAAAGGTAATTCAGTATGCTCTGTAGAAATAAGTTTTAGTAATATTTAATAGAAAGATTGCAAGTTGGAAATGAAATTCAGCTTTTAGAATCAGTTTCATTCTGTTATAGATCTTTTTCCAAATTCCTGGGCTTTATACTACATTGTCATTAATATGAGGGCAAGATCTAACCTGATAGTTACACTTCCCATACTTTTTTTTTTTTTTAGAAAATGTATTACTATCTTTAACAATCCATACTGGAGTGGTATATTATTTACAGTACATTTTATACCAGTTTTCTCTAAGTGTGATATTTACTACTAATTTTTTTATTCCATTGTAATTCCCACTGTTGTGCATATTGCTTTCAATGCTACATCCATTTAATTATACAATTTTTAACTGAAGTTTCTGAATCATATTTCCTTAACCATTTTAAATAAGGCCCAACAAATGTTCCAAATTTTGTATTACATGGTTTTCAAATTCAGTTGAATCTCAAAGCATTCAGGCTTGTTTTTGTAATTCCTTTAGAAAAATGCTGTTTGGTCAAAGATGTTGGAACTGGTCAGGTATTTCTGTGCATTCTGAAGACAACAAAACTAAGTTACCGTAATCTATGTAACATTGCCCAGGACATGTAAATCATGTGCTGAAAAGAAAATGGTATTTTCAGGTTGTGTAAGAAATAATATGCTGGAATGTTAAACAGGGAAAATAAAACCTCCGGTAGTTTTAAATGCTGGGACATCTATGATTCCTTCCATTTCTTTTGCAAGAGAATTAGCAAGCAACATATCTAAACAGACTGTCAACCCCGAAAAGTTGATTAGCTAATTTTGTGATAATCTGATTTGAGTCTGATAGCTATGTTATTATAGAATAGGGTTGTACAAGTCTGTAGACCATTCCAAAACTACCATGAAGAATGTAACACCTGTTTCTATCCTTTAAACCAGTTGTGACTTTTCCAAACCATGTGTTCCCAAGAAAAGATGCAGTTGCTTTAAAGAGTTGTAGATGGGTGATGCTGTACACTCCAAATTCGATTTCAGTCAGAACAGTATACACATTTTCCAGTATACTGTATATAGGTTAGGTCACCAGTAGATGTAATTGCATCAAACCAAAACAACGCATCTTCGCTAAGATAGTTAGGATCCCTTCCGGAATTGCAGCTAAAATAGCTCGTTCATTTCCAAGTTTAATACAATGTATATTTATTGCAAACAATAATATACAAAAAGATAAGTTTTACAGAGACCCAAAGGGTTTGCAAACAAAATGACTGAAAAAGGGTTCTTTTATTTAAAACTAATCTTTTTGAAAGGACATTACTTAAGTTACAGAAATATTTTCAAGAGATCTGCTTTTTTTTTAATATAGAAGTAGAAAAGATACCATATGATAAGAGTGCTTTAAGCTTTTTTTCTACTGAAATCCCTATAAAATAATTAACAAGTATAACATTTTAAAATAAAAAAAAGTTGGCTAACTTTTTCCCAAAGCAATATTTTAACTGTTTGGCCACAAGTTCACCAGTGTCGCTTTCTCTAATTTTCCTCCCAAATGAAGTGAAAAGCTGGTTAGGCACATTGAGGAGCATCCATTGTCTGGTGGTTCCAGCAGCATCCATTCATTTCTATGGCACCTTCAAGGGGCAGACAAATAAAGCCCTAATGGAAATGGGCCACTCCCTGCTTTGTTGGTTTACATTCACTGTTGCTTTGCTTCACTTGGGCAGAATAAGCCTAGGCCTACCCGGAAAAAAGGATAGAGAGGTGGAACCTTAAGGTGATACAGTGGATTGGACCACTTTGGATAGCAATTTAAGGAATTTGTTAAACGTTCCTTCTTGCAAAATGAAATCCCTGCAAGTCAGACATCCGCATGTAAAGGAAGGTTTGCTGATTGGCTTTAACCTGGGGGATTTTTCACAAACGAAAGAGTGGTTCAAGTCCACTCTTACCTTCTGTGCTCTGCACACTGTTCCATTAATTTAGTCCGGTCCAAATCATGAGTCCAAAAGTATTCAGGCAGAAATAACTCAGTGATACACTAATTAGCCATGCTTTGTTTGTACAATGAGAAAAACAACACAAAAGCTTTCCAGTTTATTCTTACCAAAGAAATAGAAAAGATAGAAAGACAAACGGGAGCCAGGTATTTGTACAAGCCTAAGACACATTCCGAAGGAATAATAAAATACAAAAAACAAAGACTGAGAGATAAATAAAATAAAGGGTTATTGATTTAGACCATAATTTAACAATTAGGCACCATATACCCTCTGAGTAAGATGCTGGTATTTCTGTTTACATTACAAAGATTTCTAATGTGGAAGGAGGAAATTGAAAAACAAACCTCTTGATTAAAAACATCTTTTTCACAAAATAAATATATATAATTTTAAAAGAAGAAAAACCACCTACTACTGTCATCCATGAACCTTGCTAAAGCTGGTGTCCCTGTGTCATTCCCATCTCCTCCTTTTGTAAGCTGTCTTCATGGAATAAAGTATTCTAGTTTTTTCATGCAATTTACAGGGAAGACTCTTGGTTTTTCGAGTGACCGCATTTGTCTCACAAATGTTGGCCTGGTGTTGGAAGCTGAAGAAAAGGGCTCAAGGTAGAGAATGCTGGTTCTGGCTTTATAACTTGGTGCTTGTAGTTGCAAATAAAATAATAATAATTAAAAAGCTTCAGACCTGTAAAACTGAGCTCTCTTCTCGGGAGTTCCATATTTTCCCTTGGCAGGGTGGAAGATAATTGTGCAAGTTTTTTGGAAGATTTCACAGGATTTTTCTTTAAGGCGTCTGATAGTGTTACTTTAAGGCTCAAGGTATCCTTGCTTTTTCTTTAATCTTTTTTCTCCCTGTATTTTATTTCCATGCTAGAAAAATAGAAGTCTCTTTCCAAATTCCCACAATCATGTTAATGGGCACTTCTTTCCTTTCCTCAAAATTTCCTTTTCCTTGATTTTTAATGCACACATTTTAGTCTCTAAAAGTGACTGTTAACTATAGAAAAATACCTCTGACAGCAGGGGAAAAAGCTAAGGCATATTCTTTTGCTAAGTGTGGTTCAACTGTCCCCGTCCCACCCCCCCCAAAAAAAGGAAAAATCAGTTTTTAAAAGTTTCTCTAAAAACAAGTACGTATAAATCCCATCATATTGGTAACAAATCATACACAATACATACTAAAAATATTTAAAATAGAGAATATTCCTCACAGAGGAATACTTTTGAGTTTATATTTTTTCATTTTTTGTTTTTAGTTATTGTTAAAAAATAATTAACAAGTTCATACCTATGCAAGCTAAGCTGGCTGTTTGAAGAAAATAAAAAAACTGCCTTCAAATCAAAGGATTTAGTCCATCATGGAATGTTTCTTGACTGAGAATAATCTGGTCAGTTTTGAAGGGGTGCTGTAGTGCACAATGCATTCTGGGATATTTTTTCCTCTCTTCCATTCACTTTTAGCTTAAAAATATTTTTGTAAGTCTGGGGAACTGACACCATCCTTCAGAACTTTATGGTCTGGTGAGCTGTGTATAGACTGGCTGTTCCCAGTGTTGTGGGCTATGGGTTTGAGGAATGGAAGGTACCCCCGTAGTGTCTGCAATCGGGGTGTACATGGGCCTCTGGGTAGGGTTCATGTAAGTGAATGTAGAATAAAGGCTGGAACTCTGGCTGGCAGCATGGCTGTAGTAGGTATTGGAGCTCTGATGGTCTGTGTAGTCATACTGGGAGCGAGTGATGGTCGGGTAGGAAGAGCCATAGTGCTGGAGATTGAAGGAACTGTAGCTGATCTGCTGAGGTGAATGCTGCTGTTGGTCAGTGTAATGGCTGGGACTGAGCTGCTCGGTCTTAATATGTGTCCTCTGCTGAGGCTGACCTGGTTCACTACTCAGGTTGGTGAGTGTGTGCTGCGGCGGCGGTGGGGGCGGTGGTTGTGGCTGAGCTTGGGAGGGTGGCTGCTGAGAAGGCGGTGGCTGCTGCTGCTGCTGCTGCTTGGACATCCAGACATGCCCAGTGCCTGCTGGGGTAGCTGTGGTGCTACTGATCCCGTAGCTGCCTGTGTAGGTGACTTGGCCAGGCTGACCATGGGTGACTGGAACTCCTGGGTGGCCATTGGGTGGGAGATACTGATCAAACTCATTAACATCAAAAGTCTCAATGTTAGAGATGACATCACTGCTGAGTTCCCCAATGTCCACGTCTCGGAAGTCAATATGGGGTGGCTGTCTTCCTCCTTCTTGCTGTGGGCGACCTTCCCGCTTCAGGTCCTGCTTACCAGGCTGGACATCTGTTTTAGGAGTGGTAGGAGGAGTAGGTGGCCCTTGAGATTGCCCTGTAAGGAATACAAAGGAGATAGTAGTTATTACAAAGGGGACAGGTTCTCTTTGATGCCTTTGAAGTCACAGGGCAAGCAAGCCACACCTGGGTCTCTTTCCCTTCCGATAACAGGCACAGCCAGAGGGCCATAAAGCTCCCACCAGCGGCCACTTTTAATGAGCAGAAGGTGTTGCATGGCAGTGATAACTTAGCTAAAGATTAACTGTGGCTGGATGCAAAGGAGACGATGGAGAGCTTACCAATAAGAAGGAAATACCAATGCAGATTGTTGTATGTAGTTGAAAACTGGCTGCTTTAAAAGGCTACAATAACAGGTGTTTATTGTTTATAAGGGGTGGTAATACACAGAGATGAAAACTAAGACTAGTACTATTGGTGGAATGGCTTAGCAAAGCAATGAAGTTGACGCTGAACTGTTGAAGGATGACCTACGGCTATCTAATTCCCATGGGTGTGATGGGTAATGTTATTTGAAGACCTGTCTTGTAGGTACACGAAAGCTATTGCTTTTTCCCAATATTGTAGCTATCTAGCTCTTTTATGTTTCCTTGGCAAACTGCTCCAGAAAAGCAACAGACTGCTAACTGGACTGCCTTACTGATGCTCGTTTAGAAGACCTGTCTACACAGGATGATCTTCCTCATCTTCTACAAGGAGGGGAAGATGGCACACTCACCAGAATGCTCTCCAGGTGAATGTACTTCACTCATGCTGGATGAAGACTGGGGCGAATCTGCCTGCAGGGCCTTGAAGATAGCATTCGGAGAGATGTGGGTCTGCTCCGATCCTTCCTCTTGCTCAGCCTGTCCGTTCTTTACTGACTTTCTCCTTCGTGGCTGGTACTTATAGTCTGGATGGTCTTTTTTATGTTGCACTCTCAAGCGTTCAGCCTCCTCCACAAATGGGCGTTTCTCGCTCTCATTCAATAACCTAAGCAATTAAAACAAAGCCATGCATTGGTTGATTAAGTTCTACCCAAAGCTTAAGCTTCCCGATTTTACTACTAAGAGCACCTTCGATTTGCTAGAAATTTACTCTACATTCTGCCGCTGCACCTCTAGGCCAGCATCGCTGCAGGCAGCTGTCAGAAGCCCCAAATTTGGGTAGAATGAACTTCTGATAATGCAGAGGACAAAACATAAGGGGTATAAAATCCACCATAAAATGACAGGCACCAGGAAAGGCAGCCTTTAGCATTCTGCTATTCCTGAATTCCCCTCTGGGTAGAAACACACAGCAAACTTTCCCAGAGCCTCTTGCAAGAAAGAAAGAAAGGGAAAAAAAAAGACTCAAACCACTCCTTTCATATTTTTTTTCTCAGCAATTCTTTCAATCACTCTGGGGCCTTATTTTCTTCCTCGCAAGAAAGGAGAAGACACAAGAGAGCAACTCTTTTCCTCTTTTCTCATCCCAATCAAACGCTGTAGACACATGCAGCTTCAGCCACATGCAGCTTCAGCCACAGCTCAGATACCAGGATTCCTCTAGGCATTTGGGGAATTAACATCTAAACTCACCCCAAGCATTCTGCATCCACAAAAGTAGCTCCCTTAGCCTTTTTTTTTTTTTGCAAGTCATTAGCTTATGCTTCAGCCAGGTGACTCACTTTCTCTTTTCTCCTGCCTCCCCACCCCACGTTTCTCTTGCTAGTCATCCTTCTGGGCCATCTTCTTATTGGTTGGCACTTGCTAACTTGTGCCAATCATCATTACACCCAAGATGTGCTACTCCTGTTTTTCTCCAGAGCAGGGCTCAAGTTATTAACTTTGTCATTTCTTTTTTTCAACAGGTAGGCCAAATATCTAAACAGAGAAGCCTTGCTGGGCACATACAACATGATTTTCAGAGTACTCTTCCTATATTTTAAGGAATATTTGTATATTCTTTCAGGGGTATAAAAAGGCAGGCTTTCATGAAGCCTCGATCTTGTTGAGATTCCACAATGTTCTTCTCTAAAGCATTTCCATCTTTTTCCTCAGTGGTTTCTATTCTAACTCAGTGGTTTCTATTCTTTGTCCCGCCTCTCCGCTCCTAAACCAAAATTAGGCTGGATGAGAGAGGGGGGGGGGCAAGGTTTCGCCCCAGATCCCCTTTTTGTAAGCGAGCGACCTCCCCATCCGTGCCCCCAGGCTCGCCGCCTTCCTGCCCAGTTCCAGCCTCCTGCCATCGGACTAGAAGGTCGGCTTCCTGAGCTCAAGCCCCGCACGATTTCGGCTGTTGCTCCTGCGAGGCATCCCTCGGGATCCCGAGCCGTGCCCCCAAAGGGGCGCCGAGCGAGCCATCCAACCACCCAAGCCAGCCTCCCTAGCGCTCCTTCCCTTCCCTTCCCTTCGTCCTCGCTGTCCCCGCCCCTCCGGCGCTCGGCCGGCCAAGCCTGCAAGCCTTCGCGCCCTTTCCCGGGAGCAGCCCCGAGCCGCTTCCTCGTCGGTTGCCTTCGCTCCCGCCCCCCCCCCCCACTTTACCTCCAGAGCTTCCCCAGCGTCTTGCTCAGCTCGGCGTTGTGCAGGTGCGGATACTGGTCGGCCAGCTTCCTCCGTGCCGCTTGAGCCCACACCATAAAGGCGTTCATGGGGCGCTTGACGTGGGGCTTGTTCTTACTGGAACCGTTCACCCGGACGGGCATGGGCACCAGGGTCCAGTCGTAGCCCTTGAGGACCTGGCTGACGGCTTCTCGGATGCACACCGGGAACTTGTCCTCGTCGCTCTCCTTCTTCAGATCCTGGTCGCTCTTGGGGAAGGTGTTCTCTCGGGGTCTCGTGTTCTCGGTGTCCGAGCCGGAGCCCGAAGGGCAGGGAGACCCCGCGGAATCCTCCGACATGGCCGGGCTGGGAGCGCCGGACAGACACTTTTCCTGCTCTTCGGTCATCTTCACGAAGGGGTCGAGGAGATTCATAAGAGAAAAGGGCGAAGGCAAAATATGAGCAG
>QLTV01002260.1:4532117-4565904 GCA_003457575.1 Thermophis baileyi | reverse complement strand
TTTCATTTCAGTGTTGTGCAGACAAAAAGGATGCAGGTGTTTGCTTAAGTAAAAAATGAGTCATGATCCACTTTGCGGAGAGAAAGGATGTGTGTAGATCAGATACAGTTGATATATCTGAACCTGTGAATTATACTTTCCTGGATCATGACTGTAAATCATTTCTTGAGCATTGGATAATGACTGACATTCACCAACGTAGCCTTTTCATGCGACAGCCTATTCCATTTTAAAAAAGGAAGACTGGCTGAAATAGCATGGCCAGAGAGTTCATGAGTGAACTGAAGTTTGAGCCACTGATTTCCACTCATATTCTTGAAGGCATCGGAGACAGTTATGGGGGTTAGATGAATGTAGGGCTAAGAACATCAGACTACACTTCCAACCTTAAGCATTAGAATCAGCAGACACAGTAATATCCTTACAGCAGGGGTGTCAAATTTACAGCATCACATTGTCGTCATGTGACATATCGTGACTTTCCCCCCCTTTTGCTAAACCTGGGATGGGCGTGGCCAGCCTGCCTTAAAGCATACTACCCTGTAGTAGCAGTTTGAATGACTTTAGGGGAGATAAATACAAAAAAAATCTACCCTTTTATGACCTTGTAATCCCATTTAGGGTAGAGTTGGGGCGACTGTCTGAACTACAACTCCCAGAACCCTTGCTATTCATCAAAATGGTTGGGATGATGGGAATTGTAGTCAAAAAAATCTGGAAAATTATTTATCCCCCTTTAGCAAACATGCCAAATGCTCCTCCCTCCTCTTATTCCCCCCCCATAACCATAACCCTGTGAGGTGGAGTTGGGCTGAGAGAGAGAGGGGGACTAACGCAACTGGCTTTCATGCCTAAAACGGGATTAGATCTCACTGTCTCACTCACAGATTTCTAGCCTGATGCCTTAACCACTAGACCAAACTGGCTCCCAAATGAAGAGATTGGTGATCTGCTTGGACAAAGCAAGCCTGCTCTTCACAATTTCTGAAACTTCTTCCTCCATGCACTCTAAAAGTCTGCATAGGAAGCCTTCTTATGTGATTGCTGGGCAATCCATCAGAATACCTAACACTGACCTTTTTGTACTGCCTCAGTATTGGGCTGGCAATGAGGTGGAGGCTGCAATGTAAGAACGTATCTTCTACAAAGGACCAGTGAGCCTTCTTCATACCAAGTCCTTAGAAGGTACTTCAATTTTTGGTGGAATCTTGTTTTAAAACAAAGATTATTAATGTGAATGCCCTCATTTTCTTGAAACCTCCGGTTTGCATTGGTGGAAGAGCCACAATCTTCAAATTATTTCTTCAAAGTACTTCCTCTGACATCAGTGAGTCAACAATGTTGTACTGTAATAGTTCAAATATAGGTGTACAGGAACTTCTTTCCTGCAGCTTTGGTACATGCTCCTGCATATTGAAGAAAAGGCGCTTACTTGACGACGCTTCCTACTTATTTTGTGATATATTTTACATGTTCATACATCAGTTCCCCTTCCTACAAATCTTGATTAACATTTCCCTCCCATCTGTGGTTATAACAATAATGTGGATTCTTCCCCATTTCAAAATAAAATCTATCTATCTATCTGAAGAACAGGCCACACAGGTATAGGAAGAATATATGCCTAAATGTCTAGTTCCTTTGTAGTTTGTCTTATGGTGCAGGTTTTTGACTTTCATGATACAAAATGTGATTTTTGTCTCTGTTTTTGGCAATGGCAAAGAAACAGCCAAGGAAAAGTTTGTCCTTGCTCGAGGACACAGCCTAATGAATAATGAGACCAGCTTGCTGGCATAATTGCTCCATGTTTATATTTGAAATGAGATAGCATGTTTCTACTACAATTCCACCATCCGAGACCCCTTCCCTGCCTCCCCATAGAGATTAGATTTCTAAATAATCTAAGACATTAGAGAGAAATCAGTAGCTGATTAGCCATCCCACTTGACTGCAATCACACCTTTCAATATTAATTATCCACTCCTTGAGCCTGATGGCCCTGAGCATTGGCGACAAGCTCTGCGCGGTGTTTTGCATCATCAGTCTACAACAATGATTCAAAGGGACAAAATGACCTGGGGAGCAGGAAATGAGAGCGCATTTGGAATATGATTGGACTGAACCCAATCAGAATCTTCAGTACATACAGCCTGTGGTTGACCAGTCCAAGAACACGAAGCTATGGCAGAGTAAAGACTGCAGATACATATTCAGCTATGTAACATTTATTATTAGATGGATCAACATTACAGGCAAAGAAAGGACAATTTCAAACAGAACCATTCCTCCCTTGCGGAGATAATTGCCCACGTACTGAAAGAAAGTTGGTGTCAGGGCCATGCATTTATGCTTCCAGCCTTTGACAATGGTAAGATTAAAGGACTTTTTAGTGTTAAGCATATCAGCCGAGTGGAGGGCACTGGACAGTTGATTACGTTTCTTTTGCAGACTGGTGGATTTCTCTGCCAGGTGAATTAGGTTGTCAGCGTAAGCCAGACTGCCAATTTGTTGGCCAAGCTAAACGTCTAACTGGAGTCTACAGCACCGTGCATTCTTGGAGAATATGAGGTTCTTCTCTAATAGTAGGGGTGGGGGGAGAGAAACTTTTTTAACATTTACATTACACAACGACTCTCTGTTAAACATAAATATATATTCAACTGTATAATAATTTATTGTGTACAAACATAGACACACAGAGAGATATGGGTGAGTTGTTGTGCCTGTTCATGATATATTTCTATGCTATCATGCTAGTGATTATCATGAAGCACTTTTCTATTATGTCAAGCTTGCTTAAAGAAATTGATTAATTCACAGGAAATCCCTCCCTCCCTTCATCCTAGCAACTCTGTAAGCCAAAAATGGGAGTTGCATTTAAAAACATCTTACAGTAACAGTAACAGAGTTGGAAGGGACCTTGATGTCATCAGTTTAGGTAAGCTGGGCTGCAAGATGGCAAGTGGTCTAAGCCGTCATCCTGCGAGATTTATGGCCAGAATAATTTTATTTTTTTTATTACACTGGTAGCCCATTGCAATACAAATATACTGTACTGCTTTATGAAATAAGGAAGATCACTCTATGTTATGTTGTATTTCAATACTTTCGCTATTTCAGCTGTACCCTCCTATTTCGATGATGCTTAATATTTCTGCCATATGCCAAACAGAATCATCTCTAATCCATGTGATTCGCATAGATTTGTCTATGTCATAATCCATTTACTGTAATCCTGATGGTTTAAAATGCTTTCATAATGGGGATTTCTTGTGTTAGCTGCTTATTGTACTTGAAGTAATACAATAAATTACTTAGAATTAAACACTTTATTTTGTGCATTAGAAAGAGAGTGAGCAACCTGAAGTAATTTATTAATTTTCTAAATTTTCTTTAGTCTAGTGGTCTTGAGATGTATTGGATTTCCATAGTTCCTAGTTTCTGAAGTCCAGCTCTTCTGGAAGTTGGAGCAGGTTATTTTAATAAAAGGCTTTTGTAAGATTGGACATGTAGTCAGGCCAAGCACATAGAAAATTGTACTAGTATGTTCCGTGCCTTCATTGCTCAGACAGCTTGAAGGAAAACATGCACTCAGGTGTTGCCATTTAAGGATCCTGCCTGACAAATGTCCTGATTTTTAATTTCACTCTAATCTTTTTTTCTGGAGAATTTAATCTCAGGTTTGATGATAGCTGTGGCATACACAGTATTTCCCCCCCAAGAAACAGGCTATATTTTAAATCAGGGGAGTCCAACCTTGGCAACTTTAAGATTTGTGGACTTCAACTCCCAGAATTCCCCAGCCACAAGACTTGAAGTCTACACATCTTAAAGTTGCCAAGGTTGGGCACTCCTGTTCTACATAGACATTTAAATAATCTGCAATAAAAATAAAAGATAATGTAGTAGTTGAATCATTGGAGTGGCACTGTGGAGACCTAGGATTGAGTCCCTTGCCAGACATGGAAGATCATTGGCTGGCATTGGGTCAGGCCCTGTCTCTCTCAGCCCCAAGCACCCCAGTGTTGTTGTAGAACAGGGGTGTCAAACTCGCGTCGTCACGTCATCACGTGACGTATCGCGACTTCCCCCCTTCACTAAACCGGGGGTGGCCGTGGCCAGCGCATGACGCATTCGACCCACGGGCTGCGAGTTTGACACCCCTGTTGTAGAAGATGGATAAATCAGGAGTGTGAAAATGCAAGGCATGCCTCTGTCAAACACAGAAATAAATGGACCTTTTTTCTGATCATGGTGGTGAGGCATGTTTTTACGTACACATGTGCATAGGCAAATAGTAGTGCTTGGCTAAACATGGGTTGAAAGTTAAGCAGGGTTGGCCTTAATTACTGTAGAGCTTGTACAGAAGACTTCCAGGGAATACGCGGAGTCTAGCTAGACTGGTAAATCAAAACCATCCTGGAAAAAGGCAGGGGCAAATCGCTTCTGTTCTGCTCTATTGCCAAGATGTCAAGCTTGACTTAAAGGAAGCTTTATCATTCATATATATGACATCTGCACGCGCGCGCGCACACACACACACACACACACACACACACACACACACACCTTGGAGTTAATTACATTCCATGCCATTGACCAGAAGAAACAGGAAGGCAGGAAAAGGGAGCTCTGAAAAAAATACGTTAGCCTGGGGAAGTTCTTTGCCTCATTAGAAGAGGAAGATACCAAAGTAGGCATTTGTGTCACAGGCCTCTCATCTCAGACAAGGGCATGGGAGACTTCTCAGCTTGGCTTCTAACTGTGCTGTAAAAATTTGAGACAAACATTGGAGGTAAACTGACAAAACTCTGCGTTTTAATGCCCCATACTAGGGAGAAGCCGAGATTCCTCTCCCAGCGACTTAAAATGGGCATTTAGAGACTGGGACAAAGAAATTCAGTCTATTTCATCTTTGCATATATCAGTGTTACTGACAAATATAAGAGAGGAGGCTGCTGTTGATACGGAGACCAGTATGGAAATTAGTATTGGCATAGGAACCTTTTTCCTATAAGGAGAGAAATGGGTTTATTGGGATTGGACAAGACCCAATTCTGCTTCCTTCATTTCCCTCCTTTGCGTCTCTCCATTTTATAAACAGCACCCTAATAAATTTGAAGGGCTCCAATTGAGAAATAAACAAACGGCTCGATCTACGCTGAAAATAATTCAGCTTGAATGAACTGAGAGTCTACTGATCTCAGTTTTATGAACAAAGGATGCATTCTCCAGCCAAATCTTCCTAAACAATTCTGATATTAAATCATAAAATTACATGCTGAAATAAATCTCAGGGCAATGATCACATTTGCTCAGGTGATTCCTGAAGTAGGAAACCTATTATAAGGGTGTCTCACACTGTTTATTCATTCCAGAATTTTTCTTAAAAACTCTACAAAACTTAAAATCAGAGTGCTGGTTATAGGTTAGATTAAAAACATAAAATATAAAAATGTATCAAGGGAACAAGAAATCATACACCCTGTAGATCCCTTGTTTTGTGGATGGAGAATCTGTTAACTCCATGCAGGAGTTAACAGATTCTACAGTGAGGGTGAATGTTTGTTCTCCAAGCTTGTGGGTTGGTTTCCAAACGTTTCCCCTAAACTCCACTGAAGATGTTACCTAGCCTGGTAATGAAATGTTTGGAAACCAACCCACAAGCTCGGAGAATGAACCTTCACCCTCATCTTACACCCGAACTACAGATATTCACCATTGTTGCAGATTTTACAGTTTTGGGGGTATTTTAAACTAAAGTAGAACTAAAGAGATCAAAAGCCATGAGCATATTAAGTTATCACCTGGTCTAAGCAATCTTAGGGAGTTGTTGGTGATCTTTCATGAGCTCCCAGATCTGCTTCGCTTGAGATTACTAATTGACTCCTTTTATTAATGGGAAGTTTTATATCATCATCATCATCATCATCATCATCATCATCATCATCATCATCATCATCATCATCATCATCATCATCATCTGAAGTCTCAAACGTCCAGGGAAATATGGATAAAGCAAATACGCATGGTTGTTGCAAGCTTTAGCTGTCTGTCGGACTGCCTGTGGAACTCAGCTAGGACTTCAAAGCTAGATGGTAGACCGCCCCCTACAGGTAGTCAGTCAAACAGCCAAAGCTTGCAAAGACTCAGCATCCTCCATTTTCTAGCACAAGTTTCTAGTTGGAGATGAATTTTTTTTTACCTCCAGTTCTAGGGGGAAAAAATGTAGATTTTATCATATTGGTTCTTCCACTCTTCAGTCTGCAGTCAAGGTAAGTTTTTTTTTTTAAGGGGTAGAGATTGGAGAGGACAGGGGCAGTTTAGTTTTAGCACCTAATTGGAGAGGGGGGAAGATAAACATGCTTGTCCCTCTCAGTTTTTTTTTTTAAATTGAAGAAACGTAGCTTTCTGGGGGAGAGAGGGAGGGTGTTTTAAGCAAGAGAAAGTTTTGGAAAGCTGTCTTGAAGCTGCCTTGATGCAAGGGTCGGCTTCCCAAAGCCTAGAGCCATAGGAGAGCTTTGAAGCCTCCCGCTTGCCAGCTGATGGGGGGCAATTATTGGCACAGAAAGCTGGGAAAGCAGTAGCATTTTAGGGACTCTAAAAATGGCACTTGTTGCCAGGAGGCATGGGGAGCAGGCCTAAGCGCTGTAGGGGTTCAATGTGGGCAGAATGGGTGGGGGATAGACAGGCGGGGGTCACTGCATCATCCCTGTAGTCTGTCATTAGCACAAATGACTGGGGGGTATTACATCTTTCGTAACTTTAAAATTGGTTTGTTTGTAATTTTGGGGTGTCAGTCATAATTTTGAACGGTCATTAAATGGCTTGTTGTTTCTCGAGGACTACCTGTACTAATGTAACAACTGCAGTGATTCACTTAACACAGGGGTGTCAAACTCGTGGCCCGTGGGCCGGATGCGTCATGTGCTGGCCATGCCCACCCCCGTTTTAGCAAAGGGGAAAAAAGTCGCGATACATCACTTCACGACAATGTGACGACGCGAGTTTGACTTAACAACTGTAGCAAGAAAGGTCATCATATGGGGCAAAACTCAACAACTGTCTTGCTTAGCAACAGGAATTTTGGGCTCAATTATGGTTGTAAGTCGAGGACCACCTGTAGTCTATAGGAGCTTCTGGCATTTTTTTGACAGGGGGCTGCCTTTGATATTTTTTTGGGAGAAACAAAGGGCTCATGGTGCTGACAGAAAAATATGTAGTCGTGTTTGCTGTTTTGCTTGAGGAGTTCCTTAAATTATCTAGTACGTGTGCATTTTCTTTCATATTATAGTTATCGAGAAAGATAAGTATTCTCAGGTTCCAGTTAAAGGAAGAAAGAAAGATTTGCCAAAAAATACAGAACATTCTGTGTATTGTTGTTTCTTCCCTGATTAAGGGCTTTACATCTTGATACTTGCATGTGGTTCACTGCTTCTTCTAAACTGCTTTGTTTTCTTATATCCCTTAACAGGAAATTGAGTTTTAACTTCCCATCTAAATGTTGTATAGGAAAAGTAGGATACTGTCTCAAAAGTCATGATGCTACTAGGCATTCTGAGTTTTAGTAGATACTTTGTTGGATGTGGATCTCTTGGCTTCAAGTGCCATTTCACCTCAACTTTCAGAGGAGTTGAGGTCTCAGTATCCTTCATTAGCCTAAGTAGTGGCTATGCTAGCTAGGGACCATAAGAGTTGTAAATCCAGCATCTCTAAAAGAGCACCAGATCGGAGAAATATGAGTTAGGGATGCTTTCATGAAGACTTCTATCTCAGGCTAAGAATAGCTTCACAATGTCACCTACTCAATTTATTACCTCAAATCCTGTCCTTCACAATATTCATTCCTTGGCTGTTTGTTCTTTATTTAAATCCTGTCTGAGTGTCTTATTGAGTGTCTTGAATCAGTCACACTGTCCCCACCCTAACATACCTCTGTCATTCTTACATGGCTTTGGAAACTTTGGTCATGTGTAAATTTTGCATTGATCATGATATGTAGATCATACAATCAGAATGAGCTCAGGCAAAGTCAGATTTGAAGCCCGCCTAGTCCTTGGAGAAATGCTCCATATGAGGGTTGGTTTTCATATGAAGTGACCCGTTTGCCTCTCCTGCCTTTGTGAAGATGATCCATTTTAGGAAGCTGACAGCTTATTTTCTCCAATTCTCTGTTTCCCTGTAGTTTAGTATGAAGTGGGTTTTAGGGAATAAAGTTTAAAGCATAGTTTCAGGCCAGAAAGAAAAACATGACTTTCATTCTAAGTAAAGAGGATGTAATAGGTTATTTTCTCCTATCAAGATCAGATTCCTCTCTAGTGTGTCAAGCCTGGAGATTGTTGTTTGCTTTTCAGAGCTGCTACATTTGGGCTTGATATGGCAAAGGGCATGTTTTCTGAGTAAAGAACATTTTTAGCCTTGGTCAACCTTTTCACGGAAAAGAGGTAACAAACACGAAAATTACAGTGAACTCTCAAGGACTCTACCTACAGTGTCTGGTACCTAATTATTTGTAATAACCATTAGCATTTATAGAGAACTTTCAAGTGTACAAAGTGTATTGCAATCCTTTACAACAACCAAACTAAGTAATCTTTATTATTTTCCTTGTTGCAAAATCATTGTTTATTTAAAATAATTTTATTTACAATCATTTTCGCCTAGTTAAACTCAAACTCAGCCCATGTAGTCAGTTTGTGGCTGACTGTGTCAGGTGAATCTACAACATTTGTTTAATTCATTAATCCATATTTAAATTAATCCTGAGTAAGTATGACATACAATTACAGGCAAAGAGAAACTTGCCGAAGGCCTCTTTGGCTGTGAAAGATAATATTTCCAAAGATTTCTTGAGTTGCAACTCAATCTCTTAGTATAATATACTGCAAGAGATTATCAGTACTAAATATTGCACACTAGTTTGCAGAATATAACAAATGTTAGCCACATATTACATAGCTGCTTTACTATTGTGGGAAATTCTGTACTGGTAACCCTTTTACAAGAATAAAGATAATTTTGAAATTTCACAGGCTATCTTCACATTCCATGCTATGTTAGGCATGCAATATCTGGGTTGCAAAAAACTGGTTGACTACTAGATGGCAATAAAGTTAACAAATTTGCTGCCATCTAGTGATTGTCTATATTTTTGTAGCCCCACGTATGGTATATAAAATCACTGCCATTTTGAGTTTATGAATATCAAAATTACTCCAAAACTGTAGAAATGCTGAATTAGATGACACAGTAGGACTTTAATTAAAAAAAATCATGTCTGATTGAAGATGAGTAAAATAGCAGTACATGCAGCAATTAATATTCTAAGTAAACAAAGCAGCTTGGAAGATGATTTCATAGAGACAAATGACAAAGCTTAAAACTTTTAAATACTGGCTGCTTTCCTACTTCAAATTATCTTGGATTGTCCTTTTATGAACCTGTCATACTTAAACAAACAAACAAACAAACAAACAAACATACATACATACATACATACAAACATGTGGCTAACTCTTATTTAGACTTCAGAATACTTTATTCATGTTAGTATAGCATGAAAGAAAGGAAAGACAATCAGGGTTCAAGGTCTCCCATGGAGAAAGATGTCTTGATGTTTTTGAAGGTCTCCCTTTCACATTTATTGCATATGAGTAGACAAATTCAGCTAACATGAGTTAAGAACATGAATTAGTATGTTGTGAGGGAAAACAACGTCTTTCCCTTTTGCATAGGATAAGATTGTAACAATGGTTGTTTCTTGGCAGTTCAGGGTAGATCAATTATTCAATGGTATTCTTGGGGGGATCATCTCAAATTCTGTAGAAGGGATTGTGAAGGGATTGGGATTGTAGAAAATAATAATGATGATGATGATGATTATGATGATGATGATGATGATGATGATGATGATGATGTCATGGAATTATAATCTGCCTGCCCCTTCAACCCCTCTCCATGCACTAGCAGTTTTGGCTTTGCCTTATGTAGACAATTTGCAGATGTCTGTTCAGAAGTAATCTTAGCATCTCAGCCCTACCCAGGAAGGCTTGCATACATCATTTTACTTATAATGTCCTTCATCAGGAAGCTCCTTTAGACATAAGGAACACTCATTCCAATGATGGATCACCTGTCACTTCTCCCTACTGTGAAAGCTGTCTTTCCAGACTGAGTTGAGCTTCCCATCAAACTGACTCTCAAGTGCTGTCGGCTGTGGCTTTACCAGCTAAGGATGAGCAGGTGCAACTATACCTCTCATTGACTTGGCCTAAAAAACCCTAATGGTGCTTTCACCGGCTTTTCAGTCCTTTGAACAGAGATCTGTACGAGATAGAAACACCATTCTCTCCATGTGTTGCCTGCTAATGGGAGGAGAAACCTTGTGAAATTGTCAGCCCTGAAGTATATTGGACCAGAAAAATCACCTCTGGCACCATTAGAAAGTCCTTGACATGCAGTGTTACAACATTGATAAAAACCGATCCAGGAAAGTGTGGGAAAGTCTGGCAGATTGATTAGGCCTAGCCTCCTCTCTCTCCCTCCCCTACACATGGTCACCCAGGAATGCTGCTTTCTTGTTTGCACTGAGTGGTTAAAGTCCTTGTGAAGAATGAGTGGCATTCCACAGGGCCCTCACAGAGATGATAAATGAGTGTTGTGTTTGTATGCAAGAGAGATAATGATTTAAGATGAGGAAGATTTGATAAGATGGCTGTACTGCTGTTTAGTAATTATGCTTGGCTTAACTTGCCAGCTGAGCAAAAGAAGTAAATTGAAAGGGAAAAATCTGGCACATGAGAGACAATCTCTTTGAAATACACCTGTATTAAATTAAACATACATTTGATGGTTCCGGATAACCTTCTATTCATTTCATTCTTTTTGCCATAAACCATCACAATGAATCTAGCATGAAAATAGTTCTGGCATGATTTTCCACTCGTGTTCTCGTTGTATAAGGTTCTGTTAATTCTGCAAAAGATGCATGCAGGTTCTTCATTAACTAAAACCAAATTCTGTAATCCAAGAACATTATGTCAGCAATTTAAAACTTATATTGAACTAGTAATTATTAATCACATTTCAAAATTCACATTTTAAAGAAATGTAAAACGTTTAAATTGGGCAGAAGAAAAGTATCAGTTTGTTGCAATAAGATATCTCCTTTGTCTTTAAAGATCTAACAAATGTCAGCATGGTTTAGTGGAAAGAGTGCCAAGCCTGTTCCCCCCACCCCCCATGAGTCTCTGCTTTCCATATAGCTGGGGCAATTGAAGGCAACGACCACATTATCTAATTGCCAAATTTCACCTCAGTAGAGTTTCAGTGGGCTGTTCTGGCCGTTTAAGATTACCTGAAACTTACAGGAATAGGCATGTTTATTTTGTGAATCAGACATGCCTTTAATATGATAGCTAATTCAAATTTATACCCAACCACTGATGCAGAAGAGAATATTGTTGAGTTCTATAATCAATTTTAGTTTGAAATTAACCGAGCATGCAAGCAAGTTGTGTTGAGTATGGTTGAAAAATAGAATGCCAATATAGGTTGCTGCCAATCAAATAATTGCTTCATTACTAATATTTTATTCAGATAATCAAAATGACACCTGTGTAGATCAACATCACCAGACAGAGCACACAAAAATCAAACTGACTATATCATTAATACAAGGAAGTAAAGACCTCTGTTATAACAGTACAGACATGGCCAGGGGATAATTGTGGCACAGATCATGAACTATTCATGGTCAAGTTCCAGGTCAAGCTAAAGACGAAGAACAAATAAAGCAGTTTCCAAACTATAATTTGGAGCATATACCCACCATTTTCAAGGAGAACATCAGAAATTATTTTAAAATCCTGAACCTCATTGATGGGGAACCAGAGGAACTACAAGCAAAGAAGTTGTTAAGGACAAATGTGAAAGGAGACCAGGAAACATAAAAAACCAAACTGGATGTCAGAACAGATGGTGAAACCTGCCAAGAAAAGGGGAGAAGCCAAAGCCAAAAAAGACAAAATCTCTGGAAGGAATATCAGACATGTAAGAAGAGCAATTATTACAATGACATCTGTAAAGACATTAAAGATGGAAACAATATGAAAAAAATGAGGAAGTCTTCCAAAATATCTCCAAAGTCAAAAGAAAGTTCCAACTTAAATTGATATGTTAAAGGTTGCTAATGATCAGATAAGTAATCAATCTGAAGAAGATCAAAGATGGAAGGAGTATATAGAAATTCGCTATTGTCATATCCACACCCAAAACACTTTAAAAAACTCTACTTGAAAGAGCCCGATACTAGAAGGTTGCCATAGGACAAGAAGCCATACTCTGGATGGAACATCTTGAAACTGACAGGCTCCAAGTCAGCAAATGAGTGAAACAAAGCTACTGTATATGTTTCTTCAACCCATATGTTGATTAAGAGAAGCTGGATTGGAATCTCAGCATGATTTTAAAATTGGATGAATAAATACCAATAATTTTCTGTATGCTGATAACACTATCTTATCAATGACTATGTGACCTGCAACCTCTTGCAATGCAAGTCAAGGAACACAGTGAAGAAATAGGACTACCAGCAGCCAGCTTTTATAATTTGCTATAAAAGACACCAAAGTGATGGATAGCTTCTTTATTTTAGAATTTACTATCAATATTAAAAGAACCAGTACTGTTCAATGCAGTAGAAACAAGCATTTGATAGGGTAGCAATGAAAACCTTGTATAAGCTATTTAGTGCCATGACACATCTATACCTACAAAGATTAGCATTGTGCAGAAAATGATTTTTCTTATAGATTTGAAAGTTGGACTTTGAAGAAGCAGGAGCATAGGAAAGGTATTGATTCTTTGGAGCTTTGGACTCTTTGGAGAAGACTCTAGAGCAGGGGTGTCAAACTCGATTTCATTGAGGGCCGCAACACGGTTGTGTTTGACCTTGGGGGGCCGTGGTGTGCGTGGCCATGGTGGGCGTGGGGTGTGTGGCCAGCTTGACGTCACTTGTGTCGGGGGCACCTGTGGTGGCCCGAGTGCTCTGCCAGCGAAAACGGGCTCCTGAGATCCGTTTTCGGCTGTGATGGCCTCCTGCAAACCACTTCCAGCAAAAATGGAGCTGGGGAGTGCCGCCTGCGGCCCTCGCAAGCTCCGTTTTCGGTTGCGATGGCCTCCTGCAACCTTCTGCCAGTGAAAACAGAGCTCAGGAAGGCTGCATACAGCCCTCCTGAGCTCCATTTATGCTGGCAGAGGCACCACGAGCTGGTCCTTCGCTGTTTCCAGGGTGGCCCCACGGGCCAGATCTAAGCATCCCATGGGCCAGATACAGCCCCCGGGCCTTGAGTTTGACACCCCTGCTCTAGAGAATACTATGGCAGCATGGAAAACAAACAAACAGAACAAATCAATTCAGAGTTCTTACTTGAGGCACAAATAACAAGCACAAACTGTTACATTTTGGGAAAGTTTTGCAAAATCCAGCCCCGCTTGATTTTAGTCTATAATGCTAGGAAAAATGGAAGGAAAGAGAAGAAGGGAACAACCAAGAGCAAGGTGGATAAACTTGACTGCAACAATAATGAATATACCATTGAGAGACTTCAGAGGCAAGTTGAGGGCAGATCATCCTGGAGAAAATCCCCAATTCATATACACACTATGTGTGCATGTGTTCATTTGTGTGACAAGAACAGTGGTACAATAGCCCGTGGTTTGAAAAACAATATCTGGTATTGTTCGTTTTCATGAAAAGTGTCTTTGGGAAAGTTATCACTTTTGCTCTAGATCTTTTGATTCTGCCACTGCTTGGGATTACTTCTCTTCTTCATCTTGAGTCACATTTGTCTTTATCCAGTAGAGGCGACCCATCTGATATTTGTTGGTGATACTGCAACATCACACCTAATGTGATGATACTCTGAAAATGGATGACTATAAACAAAACCAGACATCGGCACACATGCACACAATCTGGTTAAGCAGCATTGAAGGCGATTTTGTCCGAGAACAAGGAAGATGGGAAGAAATACTAAATAAATGAAATACTGAAGTAAAAGTACCAAGTGATTGAACTACTTTTTGATATAATTTCAATTATTCCACTTTTAAAGCAAATACCAAATGACTGAACATTTGATTTAGTCCTTATTCCTAAAGTTATCAATCTCGAAGTCAGTTCAATATAGGAGAAATAAAAGTCCTGTAATAAGCTCAGCTCCTGAGAATTACATCCAGGCAATCTTCTGGGCAATATTATGCCAGAGCATTTTTTTTTCCATCTTCACAGTTTAGCCTTTAGAATACTATTATCTGTTAATCGGAGGGAGGTATCAAGTTGATGGCATTTGCTTATTTCTCTTTCTTTTACACTTGTGTCTGTAAATAACCTTTGCACTTTGAAGGCGGAACTCTATCATTCTTTCCTGCCATATATTCTCATTAGAAAGTTGATTGCACACTTGGCATCTTGAGATTACTTGGCATCAATTAATAAAACACTCATTTATAATACACCTTTTTTTAAAAAAAATATCTCTGGCAAATGTTTCTTAAACTTTCTTTAGATAGCTTAAGCCAACTATGGACAGCCTACATCAGGGCTGTCAAACTCCCAGCCCGAGGGCCGGATGCATCACGCACTGGCCATGCCCACACCCATTTTAGCAAAGGGGGAAAAAGTCCCGATACATCACGTGATGCCGCTGTGACGACGTGAGTTTGACACCCCTGGCCTACATCTTCCAGATATTCCAGGCAGATTCCCACTTTTATTTAAAATCAGCTTAATAGACATGGAACTTTTCCATGAAGGAACTGTCAGATGAAAATTTAGATCCAAAGGAGGCTTGAATTAATGGAAAAATTTACATTGGCTTTTATTTATTATGGTTCTTATATTAAAGAACACCTAGGAAACACTGTTCTCACAGCTATTTCAGCCTGTATACCTAAATTGGTTTAAAGCCATTACGAACCTAAGATTTGCTATATGATCTGGTAGGCACAAGAGTTTACATTCTAACCTTCTCTGTGCTCAGGGGTGGGTTCCACTTACCTTCCCCACTGGTTCGCATCGCGATGTTTTGCGCGCGCGCGCTCCAATTTGGCTTCCGCACATGCTCAGTAGCTTCAATCAGCCCGAAACACAGCTGAGGAGCTGATCAGCTGTGCTTCTGGCGAAGGAATAAAGGTCAGTTTAAACGCAGGGGCGGGTGGGAGGGCCCTTTTTCAAGCGGCAGAACAGGAAAAACCTTCCACACAGTAAAACAAATTCACTAAAAATTCCCCAAAAAAGATGGCGGCGCCCACGGACCGGCACCGACCGAACCGGATCCATGACATCACCAGCGGGTCGCTAACGGTTCAGGCGATCCAGTCCGAACCGGGAGGAACCCACCCGTCTGTGCTTCTCCAATGCTGGGATATGGCAGTAATGGAGCCATTCATTGGGTACAGCTACAGCCAATTTTCAAAATGGTGATCCAGCACTGAAATGGGTGTTTATGAGAATAAGCTCCAAGTCCTTAAGCAAAAGATCAGGTTCTTACTCTCCTTTTGATCCATGCAATTTGGGCAACAAGGAGAAATACAATTGCTCCCTATTACAACAGACGTGTTTGTTGGGGATTAGCACAACTATTATTTGTATAGTATCTTGTAGTAAATTTGGCAAATTGAAAAGGATCTGGGGGAAGGTTAGAAGATTGATCAATGTTCTGTCATATACAAATGTTTTAGTTAGGATACGTTTATCTTTGCGAGCTGGAGATAAATTATTGTAAAGACCTCAGGACAGGATGGGAATTGGAGAGTTAAAACATTCCCACTTCACTCGCATCAACAGCCTTGATGCAGCTTCTTGATTAGATATTTCCCCAGTCTAGTAAAGAGTGTTTGCTGCTTGAGGTACTATTGACACTTGTTTAGCTCTGGGTAAAATTTAAACAACACTTATCACAACTATGACACCTCTGGAAGGCCACACTGGTTTAATAGTTTGTTTCATATCACCTCCTGCTTTGAATTTTGCTTCTGTCTATCTGTCTAGACCTTGAAGAAGAAAAGGGAACAGGGAAAGCTTTATCTGGATTAGCTGATAATTTGCTGCAGCAGGCCAGTTTCTCTGAGTGTATTTACTACCTTCACTTTCTACAGGTATTTAATCTCAATTTCATTCCCCAATCACTCCAAAGCAGTTGGAAACTTCCATTATCTTTATGGTTGCTAGGCTCAAAATGTAGGGAACATGCTGAAATCACCATAACACAATTTGTTAATTAAAAAACAGCAACACCTTGAAATCCCTGATCAAGAGGCAAAGCAATCTAGATAGAAAATTGGCTAGGTTAGAGAGAGTGCACTCCTTCCACTTCTTCATCTTGTGTGGAATTCAGATTTCTTGGATCCCAGTGTAAAGAAAAAAAAATGTTAGAGAAATAAACTTATTCCTATGTGCTTCAGCAGCAAAGCAAGATTAAATGATCTCCCTTTGCAAATCACCTCCTTTCATTTAAAGAGCCACTGTAGCTGGAGGGAATAAGACTGCTAGGTTGTACTCTGAGCAAATATTTAAGACATATTTGTCTTTAACTTGCCTGAAGTCAATGAGATGCAATTTGCTTAATTCAGGGGTAGGTAGCATACATAAATCACCACACAAAATTGTTGGCAGAGGCCTACGAATAAACCTTTCAAGCTTCCCAAATGGCATGATGCCATCTTTGAACCGTATGTGTTTATTCAGCGAGTGATATATAATATAGACACAGCATCAGTGTGTTTTCCTGTTATAAACTCTCACTAAATAGTGTTGAACTAATTGAATTTTATGCCTCGGCTAGTATGATGATAATAAAAAGGGTAATGGAATATAACTGCAGCACCTCGAAAGCTGGTGTTATGGTGGCTCAGAAATTAAAAGGAGCTTTAGATACGGTAGCCCTTTTATCTGGCATCTGATAAGCAGAGATAGCCACTCTATTAAAAGTTTGCCATATTTGTCAGTGGAGGGAATAATATCCTGTATTTATACACTGGAATAAATTTAGCACCTAGGTTGTGTGCTTTTGATTTAAATTAGGTTAAACAAAACCAGTGAAGAATCTAAACAGCAGGCACTCCAACACAGGGGCGGGGGGGGTACTGGTGAAGGATGAGAGTGAACCAATAGAGTCAGATCATTTTAGTCTGAAAGTAAGAAAGCAGCAGCAGCTCTCCTTCTCTGTCGCATCTTATTATAGAACATATATCAATACAAATTCTTTATAACAAACGTCTTAGTCTTTGAGGGTGATCGTTTTATTTATTCTTTTTTCCACTAATGCTTTGCTGGCTGGGGAATTCTGGGAGTTGAACTCCACACCTCTTCAAGTTGTCACGGTTGAGAAACGCTTCTCTGGAGAGTTTTGAAGAGACATTAAGAGTTTCAAGGGTTATTTCTGTATTTTTTCAGACTAAAACAGTGTTTATCAACTTTGCCAACTTGAAGAGGTGTGGCCTTCAGTTCCCAGAATTCCCCAGTCATTGTACCCAGAATTGAAGTCCACACATCATAAATTTGCCACAGTGAAAATGAAAGTTGCATTTTAGCTAAAGGTCTCAAGCTATTTTACTTACCAGCTGAAACCTATGTGGCCAGGAATAAGCACCCCTAAATTCAATTGGGACTTAGCTATGTTATAAGTTTCAGTTCTAATAAATCATATACTTCAAATACAGTTCAAAACTAACTTTTATTTTACACAAATTGCATATAACCTATATTTATTAAATCTGATCTTTAAAAAAGCTAATATTGATCTTTCAGGTCACAGTTTGTGGATTCCAGTTCCTTTTGTACATTCTCAATAATGTCTGGAAAACATGCTTGAATTCTTATTGATGATTTGCATATAAGTAAAGTTACTTGATCTCCTTTTATGTAGATCAAAATAGTCTAATTACTGCAATACATACTTGCTTGAAATGCAGTTCAAAGGACATCTTTGTGCCATTTTCAGAGTCAAGGGACTTACATTTTGAAAGAATATAATTCTGTGAATAGGATGTATAGTTTTGTACCATGGTTTTCCTACCCTTAACCTGTGGAATTTCATCAAGATTGGAAGGTCAACTTGATATATACTGGCATTGCATGTAACATAGGAATTCCTATCTTTTATAATAATTCCTGATCATGCAGAGGGCAGAGAGGGTGGCCTTGAAGGGCAGTAAGAAAATCCACTATCAAAAAAGCAATGATCAGATAAGGATGGCTTAAGTTCATTCCAAGAAGCTAATTTTTTAAAAATGCCTCAGACAGGCTCTCTAATTCACCTAAAGATAAAGTGAGGAGAGAAGGAAACATATTCAGACCTGCAAGATTCTGTTATTATAGCTATTTAATAAAAATGTTTAAGATCTACATGGCATTTGTTTCTTAGTCTGATTTACCCTATAGCCGTGATGGTGAACCTATGGCATGCGCACGCTGGCCAGCTGATTTTCGGCCTTGGGGAAGGCCGTTTTCATCCTCCCCAGGCTTCAGGAGGTTTCCTTGAAGCCTCCGGAGTGCGAAAAATGGCCCAACGGGCCTACCGGAAGTTTGGAAACGGACTTCCAGTTTGCCCATTGGACCGTTTTTTGCACTCTGGAGGCTTCATGAGGCTTCCCTGAAGCCTCCGGAGGGTTAAAAATGGCCCAATGGGGGGGCGCATGTGGGGGGATGCGTGCATGTGCAGTGCGGCACGCGTGGGGGGGTTGTATGTCACTAGCGTGCACGCACACTCCCATTTTTGGCACACAAGAAGAAAAAGGTTTGCCATCACTGCCCTGTAGGGTCAACAGAGAGGTAACTGCTTATGTGTATCCAGCCAGTAGGTGTATAGATTTTATTGAAGTTTTTTCAATGAATCAATGGCAACCAGAAGGATAGGCAATGATTTGTCAAAAATTTCACAGAAAAAATAAGAGTAAAACAACTTACAATTGGTAAGGTAAAATGTAATTATCTGATCATTTATCCATTTATGTATTATGAAATCTAGGAAGAAGTGTTAAAAATGCTACATAAAAATATCTCTAAAAAGAAATAATCCTTACCTGCTATGTGATAAAGTGAGATGTTTGAATTTTGGAATTGAAATTAATTATTTTTTTTAATAGGGAAACATTTAGTGTGAATGAGTTATATATATTATATTTAGAACTTTTTCTTAATTGTGAATGGTAGAATACCATTCCACTAGAACCATTTTTCTGCAAGGATTTAAATACAATTTTCTAAATTTGTTCATTTACTTTTGAATATGTTTAAAAGGTGGGTTCAGCCAAAATATTTTGGTTTGTCTTTTTTAAAGGCTTTAATCTGGGAATTTATAAGGCAGTTACTTTGCTGATCAATAGCATTCAAAACAGATTGTACCTGAAAGCCTCAAAAAAGAAACCTATTTTTAAAAGCCATTAATGAGATAGTTATAAATGCTTTGAAAATATGTATTAGCTTCTCTCAGTAAAAGCACTGGCGCAAGAGAGTGCGAAGTCTTTGTGCAGAAGAAGTTGTTGAAGCCAAAAAGATTTTAATAACGCTGAAGTGTAATTAACAAGTGTGGTTCTCTGTCATCATATATTGTCCCCTCCTTGGATAGCTCTAATTATGTTTTGTGCCTTCTCTTTCAACTCACATTATCTTCTCTTCTGATCCCTTTTGGATGGAGGAAGGGTCAGAAGTTCTCTGAAGGCTCTTTGTTTTCCTCACTCAGGTATTAAATTGATGGCACAACAATCTTGCAGGCTATTTGGCTCGCTTTTCAGGTCTATCTAAATGTAGGCCTTGTATTACCTCCTGCTCCCCTCCCTCCCTCCCTCCCTCCCCCCCTGCTCACCGTTCTTCCGCCCAGTGTAAATCTTATGCTGGGCACCCAAAGAATGGGCTGGAGGAATGTGCTAGAACAGAGACAAATTGTTCAAACTGTGCGAAGAAGGAAAAAGAAAAGAGGAGGGGAAGACGGATCAAGGGGACAGCTGGGAAAAGAAGAAAAGCATCCCTTGTCAGTTGAGGTCCTTTGGAGATATGAGGAGAATAGCAAAGTTCATGCTTAAAAAAAAAAAAAGCCGGGTGGGGGTAGAGGGAACCTCCTTCTAACAGGAGCATAGCTTTGCCTGCACAGTGGCCTGCACAGAAAGGTGACATTTGAGAGAACAATTGCCGGGCTGTTCCTCCATGTCTGCTGCTATGAAAGAGGCTTAAGAAAAGGTGTCCTTGGACTAGTGTTAATAGTCATCTTCATCATTCCTTCCTTCATGTGCTTTCTAGCAAACACGGCCTTATGAAATAGGGGCACCCAGCTAATAAACAAAGCACTATAAAAGATAGATGGTGGGACTCACCAGTCTCATTTCCCTGCTGCTAGCAGTGCAGCAACAGCCTGCTGACCCCAATGTAGCTGCTTACTTCCCTCAGATCCCAACCTGGTTGGGCTTGATGAACTCACCCCTCCACCATTTTCAGGATTAGGGCTTTGTGAAGCTCAAGGTTTTTTTTTTTCCCCTTTCCTCTTTTTGTTAGAAAAGTAGTTGATTGAATGAGTAGAGGAAGTTTGGTAAGGGTTTTGTCAGAGTTTGCTTTGGAATAAGATTTTCTTTTTCTTTTTTGTTTTAAAATTGCATTGTTTCAGCATCCATCTTGCAAGAGCTGGCAATGTCATCCCAGGCCTGTGGAAAGTGTGTGTTGATGTATTGGCCAAGCAAGTTGTAGCAAAGGCCTACATGGCGCCATGTAGGTTGTGTTGACCACAGTTTGCCTTTAGGAAAAGTCTGTCTATGAAAAGAAGAAGCCAAGTTGGTCTTATCCCAAGAATGGACAAGATTCCTGCCTCTAGAAAAGTGAATTCAATGGGCCATTTTTCACTCCACTGAAAAGGCTGGAAATCAGAAACCATGGTCTGCATTCTTCTTTAAAGAACTCAGCATGTTGGTGAAAAACAATGCATGTTTGCTTTGTTCTGGGCATCTGAAAAAACATCTCTTATCTTTTCTTCAGATCCACACTTATGCTGACATTAATGTACCTAAAGGTAAGAAGAAACAATGGCTTAACAGCAAACACAGGACTGCTCTTTTGTCTTTGCATCTGAAGAGTTTTGCTTTAAATGAGTTTTTTAATTCAACTTCTGAAATAGCCCTTTGCCTAGGCAAATTATTCTTAGATTCTGCTGAATGAACGTTATAGAGAGTATTGTGTATAATTTGTGGCTGGTATCTCTCCTGCCATTTTTTGGTTGATGTCTTTTGACTTCTATGAAGTGAACAAGTCAAAGGTACTTTAATGCTTAATACCTTATAGAAAGGTTGGTTGTTATGAATTTTAGACATTGAATAGCTTTCTATCTGCAAATGTTAAAAACTGAAAGGATAGAAAATGCAGCGTCTTCTGTCCCACTCCCCAATCTCTCTCTCCCTCTCCCTCTCTCTCTCTCTCTCTCTCTCTCTCTCTCTCTCTCTCCTAATATATATATATATATTAGGTATATTAGTTAAAATGTTTGGTGGGAATTTTAACAAAGTTTTCCCCAAAGTTCCAACTTGCTTAGTTAGTTATACAATTTCCATGAAGTCCAGCAAATCTGAGTCTATCTTTTGATGTCCTTTGGAGAATAAGGAGAATAGCCAAATACTTTTGGATGGTTTTGAGATTGAATCCTTTGTTCCAAAGCTCTTGACTGTGTTATATTGCATAATCTACTTCTACCCACAATTGTTTATTACCAAATGTCTTGCAAGTACTTGAACATGCAAACTGGAAATTTGCCATTATTTTTTATTGCTAATTGAATTCCATTATCCTGTAATTCTTTCAAAGCAATCTTTTTTTTTATTCATTGGATTGCTTCAGATGTTGCATAACATTTTAAGAATCAGAAAATGTATTCCAGAGTCCCGCTATTCAAGACTGAAGGGTTCCCTCTCCCCTCTTCTTTTTAGGATTGAGGCCCATAGAACAACAAAAGTGACAGAAGTGAAGCTCACCAAGGTCATTAGTGAATTGTCTAGTTTTAGGTTAGGGGGTATCATGCCACACAGGGTATTTAATGCCTTAATATAATGAACTTGACTTATCTGCAACTTAAAAAAAAATACTTGCTTGTCTTAGCTATGTTAGGTGTTCTATCTGATGATATTTATCTTATCTAAAGATGGCAAAATTGCTATCCTGGGTCATAATTCCATGCATGTAATTGCAAAGTAATCTGGAATAACAATTTGAGGAAGCCCGGCTATTTAGCTTAATACTCTTTTTGTTACACTGCAAAATATCATCAGATAGAACACCTAACATAGCTAAGACAAGCCAGTATCTTTTTTTTAAGTTGCAGAGAAGTCAAGTTCATTATATTAAGGCATTAAATATCCTGTGCGGCATGATACCCCCTAACCTAAAACTAGACAATTCACTAATGACATTGGTGAGCTTCACTTCTGTCAAAAGTGCTGTTCTATGGGCCTCAATCCTAAAAAAGAAGAGGGGAGTTAGGAAATAAAAGAGGAAAATGTCCTCTTTCCTTTATTTATATTGAGAGGCGAGGACACTGATCCATTTTTGTAAAATCAATCAGAAGTCTTGTAAACAATGTCCACTTTTTAACTATGATTTATAATAGGATTTAATGAATAAATATATTCCAATTTCTGAGTTTCCTAGACCATTGTTCACTGCTTTAAGATCTTCATATTGAAGTCACACTATCTGATCCTTACTGTCGTTTGCAGAAGAGGAAAGAAATGAGAGTATATGAACAATGCACCATTCTTTTAAATCCCCAGCAATTGCTTTTTGCAAAATGCCAGGGTCTGAAGAAATCAAGAATGGGCAAAAACTAGTTCATTAACAAAGGTTTCATTAACCACACAGAAACTTACGTGGCAGTTGGGTTTGCTTGAGGGGATGAATAGCAATGGTGGTATTTGAAAGCTGAATGGATTGTAGTTACAGATGTTGCCAAGAATTCTAATAATGTTTCCCATGCAGTGTTTGTTTGTTTTATGTGATAATGGAAGGACTATGAATTTGAGTTCTATTATAAGTCGTTTCAAGAAGTATCCATAAATGAAAGAGTTTGAGCTAGGTCATTACAAATGGATTTCACTGGATTGAGGTAGAAGATAGACAGCTTCATATTGCATGCTAGAGCTTTGCTTAGTGTAGCAATTCAGATGTTTTATCTTACAATTCTCATAGTCCCTGTTCATTTACCATGTTGGCTGGGGCTCATAAGAATTGTCATTCAAAACATCTGGAAGGATCCAGATGAGGAAAGGCTGATATGGAGCAAGGATTTGGAAACCACGGTGAGCCTTGAACTGCACCATTCCACTTCTCTCTTCTTTCTAAGAGCCCAAGAGCGGACCATGGAAACATTTACAGTATTTAGGCTGTTAGTCCTCTTAGATTTCCTCTGTTGTAGCAATCCAAATTATGGCTAATACTAATCACAGCCTGTGGATGTTTTAATATGAGATTACTTTAGAAATAACTGCTAATAACTTGTTTGTACCCTGGCCATATTTGCTTCTCTTGAGGGATTCAATTCAGCCTGGTTTCTGAATTCATGGAAGGCATTTTATACAATAGCATATAAACATCTCTTCTTTTCCAGGTTAGTGATGATTTTCATTTCATTTATGAAAAAGACAACATTTAAAGTTTCAAGGCACAGAACTGATTTTATTTGCTAGCAATTTGGTATGGGTACTAGTAAGATAACAATTTCCATTTATAGAATGGATTACATATATATCCAAAATGTGAGGAAGACTTGTGTTAGAACCAAAGCATCTGGATGATACAGTATTTACCTCAGTTAATAAGTTAACAGATCATGTACAATATCTACACATAAGAAAATAAATGGCTGTTTTCCAATATGACAAGAAGAAAATTAAGTAAAAACTTAACTTAAAGAACTTACCTATCTAGATTTTTACATTCAACAGCCTTTTCCATTCAGGAAAATCAGACTCAACAAAAAGGTGGAACTAAGAGAATGTGAGCCAAAGATTTGCTATCTCACAAGTCATTTAGTCACGTGTATCTAACCATGGAACACATTTTTTTCCTGCTATATCCCCATGGAGTGCCTTCATCTTGTTCCCAGCCCATGAATAAGACTCATTATTTCACACACACCTTATTCTAACACTGTCCATATAGCAAATAATCAGTCATTCAAATTCTACTTGAATGATATCTTTATGGAGCAGAGAAAGTAACTTTGCTATTTCAAAGCTAAATCGTAGTAAAATTGAGCCTACTTCTAGAAACAGGGATGTGATACTACATCCTTGGAACATTTAATTATTATTTTTTTTTCTCATGACTGAAATATAAGTGACAAGATTGTGTATTTTTGTATGGCTAAGGCTCATTGTAGGGATACAAAGTATTGTTTTTTGTTTTAGCTTTAATATAGACTAATGAGACTCCATGTGACCAAAAGGCACACCAGTCTGAAAGCAGATTTATTTCCTTGATCTGAGGAATCAGATTCTCTCCTGGTTACAGAAAAGGCCCAGATACTTAATTATAAATTCATGCTGTGCATCTGGAGGTATGTCCCTGGCAGCATCCAGTTGTGGAAGAAGGATTGCTATCAAGCTTTAGAACATAAATTTAAGTCTTGCTAGTTTTTGTCTAGGTCCACTAATCTGTATTAGTGGCGCAATGGTGGCGCAGTGGTTAGAGTGCAGTACTGCAGGCTACTTCAGCTGACTGTTCAGCAGTTCAGCGGTTCAAATCTCACCGGCTCAAGGTTGACTCAGCCTTCCATCCTTCTGAGGTGGGTAAAATGAGGACCCAGATTGTTGGGGGCAATATGCTGACTCTGTGAACCGCTTAGAGAGTGCTGTAAAGCACTGTAAAGCGGTATATAAGTCTAAGTGCTATTGCTATTGCTATTGCTATTATTCATGCAATTTATAGGCTCCAAGCTGGTTTCTAGTGCTATAATTTGGGGACTTCAACACCCTGTGTAGCCAAATGTTAACCAATTTAGCTAAGAGTTAATAGTCTTAATTTTATCTATTAAATGGATAAATTCAGTTCGGTTCCATTGGTTGTCTCTATATTTCTCTTAAAAGTCACTGAGTTGTTGGAGAAAGGATATTGTCTTTGATGGTCAGTGGAGGGTTTAACTCAGATAGTTTTGTTCATTTGTGAAGCAAGCTTCCTCTACTCCAGCAGAGAATGTGTGTATGTGGGAGAGAGTGCAAGAGGAGAGAACTACTACATGATTGAAATGGAGCATGCATGGAAAGAGCAGGTAGGTGACAGTCTGAGCTAACTGAGTTCCTTTTTTCTGCTCTCTTTAGATTAGATTTTACTCAGCAGGGTGAATTGTTAATTAGAGCTGCCCACGTCTGCAGCTGCAGGCCTGTCCTTCAGACCCCTGCACTGCCTTCTAAAATTTCACGAGGGAAGTTGTCATACCTTATTTCCTGAGCTCTAATATCAGAGTAGTGAGCTCTGATTTCAGGGGGAGGAAGAGACATGTAATTTAATGATCTTTATTAGATTCTGGGTAAAGAAGAGGGCATATTGGAGAGATCTTCTACTCGAGCTTTGACTTTTCCAGTGGCCCTGAAGAACATCTGATAGCTCCATCGATAAGAAGACCAGCTTGCAAAACTAAATGATGCATTTCTAGTAAATAGACATTTGGTATAATTTAATAGATTCAGTCTCTTCTCTTATTTTTCTTGCCATGGCCTAAATGAGACTTCTGGAAATAGATATATACATCATGTATTTATTAATGCCCAGCTGTGATTTGAATGTTTGGACCTTTGACTGTTTGACATGCAACTCTCAGTGGCCCAAATTTATGAGCAGATGGCTGCAGAAAGGTGATACAGATTTTTTTTTAAATAATTCTTTTTAGCTTGGGTAAATTTATCTTACCCCTGAATGAATGTAAAGTGAAGAGGAACACATATATTTTACTCAGTTGTAATCTGCTGATTTCAGAGGCAATGTTTCAGTTTCATGATTGCGAAAGACAAAATATTTAGTATCATTTAATGATTCTGAAGATCATACTGTGAGCTTTTTCCTGTGATGAAACAAAAGGAAGTCCAGATATGCCAGGTTGTTGTTTTAAGTGATTGGAAAACATTTTGATTTCTCAGCAGTTAAAAACAGGAACACAGAATCATTCAAATGATTCCATCTAAATGGATTACTCTTCTGTTTTGCTTATCAAATGAACAACATTCGAGTTAGCCTTAAACAACACCTCTATTTAAAATAATTATTTTTAATATTTGCCCAATATTAGGCAAATGTACATTTTATGTAAGGATTATTGGTATAGTTATTTTTAAGGCAACCCAAGCAAAATTATGACTCTTATTATCTTGCCATGATTATTTTAACAAACACTGCTGTTGGTCTCAACACTATGTAAAAAAGTAGAGTGTTTCCCCGCTTCCCCATTTATACTAAAAGAGAAATCTGAAGGCTTTCATACTAAAGTACGTTATAATGCTTTCAGAAATAACCTCCTTGAAATGAAGACTTTTGTTAAGTTGTGCGGGAAGAATAGCCGAGACGTAGGAACGGTTCAGCACCTTTATTGGAAACTGCAAAGGACTAATACGGACTGGCAACTAGCAGCAGGGAATCTGCTTTTAAGGGCTTCCCTGCCGCCTGCTGTCCACTGACAGCAGTTTATTTCTCTCGCCGCTGACTAAGCCAATCAGCGGCGGGTATGCAAATACGTACTCCATTCATCAGTACATAACACCCCTCCCCTCTTAGTTCAGCAATTGTCCAATCCAGAACTAGTGTCAGTGACGTAGTTGCGCAAGTAAGCGGGGCGCCGTAAAGTCCTACTGGGCCTGCGCGATTCAGTTCTTCTGGAGTTCTCAACAGGTGCGGACATGGTTCTTGTTGCTCCGTCTCCGCTTGATGGAAAAATCTGGAACCGGCCTCCAGGCATGGCGGCTGAAACTTCGGCTCCACCATCCTCCGATCCCGGTTGACTTCGCTGGACCTCAGCGGCTGCAAGTAGGTGTTCGCGCTCCTTCTCCGGGTTTGAGATAAGTGTCCTCTGGTGTTGTGTAGCTAGGGCCTGGTCTTCGCCATTGTTGTCTGGATTTCTGTAACTGTATGGTCAACAGGGCGGAGACCCGCGTTGTTCAGGATTGACTGCTGGAGCTCCCGGTGGTGGCTCGCCTTCTGGTTGCCATAGCCAGGAGTCTCCTACTTGGTGTCGTAGCTGGTCGATGTGCCGCCTCCACACTTGGCCGTCGTCCAGTCTGACCCTGTATGACTTGGGGCCGGTAATGTCTATGATGGTCGCTTTAACCCACTTGGCGTCCCCAGAGAAATTCTGGGCGAACACTAGATCGTCACTGGCTAGTGTACTTGTAGGCTTGCTGGAGTCTAGAGGCTTGTCCAGATTGTAAGTGGGATTCAGCCTGTCCAGTTGGGACCTCAGTCTTCATCCCATCAGTAGCTCAGCTGGGCTCCGGTTTGTTGCCGTGCTCGGGGTTATGTGCTGGGCCAACAGGAACTGATCAATTCGTTCTTGCCAATTCCCTGGGCCCATTCTGGTGAGCGTCTCCTTTGTCATTCTCACCATTCTTTCTGCCTGGCCATTGCTGGCTGGACAGAATGGCGAGACAAGCACATGTCAGATTCCGAGGTTTGCTAAGAATGCTTCCATTTGTCAGGCTGTCAGTTGAGGGCCGTTGTCTGACACCAAGACATCTGGCAGCCCGTGGGTTGCGAATAACCTCTGCAGTGCTCGGATGGTGGCTTCTATAATCGAGGTCTGCATGTTGACCACCTCCAGCCACTTTGAATAAGCGTCCACTTCTATTAGGAAGGTCTGACCCACCATTGGTCCCGCAAAGTCTATGTGGACCCTTGACCACAGGGCGTTGGGTGTCTCCCATTCAGACGGGGTTGTTCGTGGTGGAGCCGGTCTGGTTTCTTGGCAGGGCTGGCAAGTTGTGACCCATTCTGTTATGTCTTGATCCAGATGTGGCCACCACAGGTAGCTCCTTGCCAGCGCCTTCTTTCTCACTATCCCTGGGTGCCCAATATGCAATGTTTTGATCACTCTCTTTCTGAGGTTTTGGGGAATTACAACTCGCTCCCCCCATAATAAGCAACCTTTGAGTACTGACAGTTCCATCTGTTTGTTTCTAAATGTTTTAAATTCCTCCCCTTTTTCCTCCTGTGGCCACCCCCTCAACACCCAGTTCAGTACTTTGGAGAGCACCCTGTCTTTTGCTGTGTGCTCCGCCATGTCCCGGGATGTGACGGGGCTCGTTCGCTCTATGTCGACAAGCAAAATCTCAGCCACAGGAGCTGGGTATTCCACCAGGTCGAGTTCTGGGCAGCGGCTGAGGGCGTCTGCATGGGCGATGCTCTTTCCGGGTTGGTGGATAAGTGTATAGCTGTACCCAGAGAGGAAAATGGACCAATGGGTCAGTCGAGGTGACATGTATTGTGGTGTCTGATTGTTGCCAGCAAGTAGACCCAATAAAGGTTTGTGGTCAGTGATTAGCTCGAACTTCTGCCCATATAGGTATTCATGGAAGCGCTTGATGCCGGCCACTGCTGCAAGCGCTTCTTTGTCCAATTGGCTGTAGTTGCGTTCAGCCAGGGATAGGGTCTTTGAGTAGAATGCTATGGGGGCTTCCGAGCCATTGGGTAGTTTGTGGCTCAGTACCGCCCCCACTCCAAAGGGGGAGACGTCACACGTTAACAGCAGGGGGAGGGTCTCGCTATATTGCATCAGAACACTGTCCAAGGAAAGTAAGTCCTTTATGGTGGCAAAAGCGTTGGCCTCTCTTTGTCCCCATGTCCACGTGGCCATCATCCCCAGGAGTCTATGCAGAGGCTCAGCAATGGTAGCCTTCTGTTGCAAGAAAATAGCATAAAAGTTTAGCAGTCCCAAGAATGTTTGCAATTCTGATTTATTTCGGGGCGTTGGGGCATCTTTGATGGCCTTAATCTTTTTATCTGTGGGTTGGATGCTGGACCCATCTATGAGAAACCCCAGGAATTCGACGCTGGTGACCCCAATCTTGCATTTGTCTTTCTTTACTTTGAGTCCCCGTTCCTGAAACCGCTGTAATACCTGTCACAGCCTGTGCATTAATTGATCTCTGAGTCCCCTGAGATGAGGACATCATCGAAGTAGGGAACCACTCCGGGAATGCCGTTCAACAACCGTTCCACAACCGTGCATTGGAATAGGCCAGGGGTCACGCTGACCCCAAACTGCAGGAGGTTGCACTTGAAAGCCCCCCTGTGGGTGACTATGGTTTGAGCTTCCACTGTGGTTGCATCTACAGGCAGTTGCTGATATGCCTGGGCCAGTTCTAATTTTGCAAATATTTTCCCGTTGCCCAGCGAGTGTAGTAGATGCTGAACAATGGGCACAGGGTATGCATTTGGCTGCAGGGCTTTATTAATGGTCCTTTTATAGTCTGCGCAGATGCGGACGGATCCATCTGGTTTCATGGGGGTGACGATGGGGGTTTCCCACGTGGCGTGCTCTACTGGTTCCAATACCCCTTGGGCTATCAATTTGTCCAGTTGCTCATCGACTTTAGGTCGGAGTGCAAAAGGAACCCTTCGAGGCTTTAATCTTATGGGAGTTATGCTGGGGTCTAGGTTAAACGATATAGGCTTACCTTTATATTTACCTAGACTCCCATTGAAGACGGTCTGGAAGTATGTGAGGAGTTCATCCAGCTTGTCCCCTCTGATTTGGTGTAGCCCGGTGATGCCAATGTTGAGCGGCTTGAGCCATTCCATCCCCATCAGCGTTGGCCGGTGTCCTTCCACTACGGTGAGAGGCAGGTTCCCTTTGAAGTCTTTGAACTTGACTGGGACTTCTGCTCGGCCGAGGACTTGGATTTGATTCCCATGGAAATCAGTCAGGCGGATGTTTTGCGGTTGCAGTTGCTGTCGGTTGATCTTGGGCATCAGTTGTTTCAGTGTGCCCCAGGCCATGATTGTGAACACAGAGCCGGTGTCTAGCTCCATGTCGCAAGGCAATTCATCAATGGCCACTGTGATTACGAATTTCTCTCCCTGGTTGGCATTGGCGTGGCCCACTGTAGTGTGGTAGGTGCCCTTCACCTCTTGGGAACTGTAGTCATCCCATCTTCTGCCCCTTTGTGCCCCGGAACAGTTTTGGGATTGCCTTCCTGGTCTCATGGGTGGTCTGGGTGGGAGTAGGCCCGTCGGGTATTGGGCTGGTTGCGTGGCTCTGCATGCCTCCGCTATGTGGCTGTGCTTTTGGCAGCGGCAGCAAATGGATTCCCTGAATTTACAGGTAGCTCTGGGATGGCCCCCTAGGCAGCCGGAACAACGGGGCTGCCTTTGATTAAAGTCTCTGGGGCTTACCCTCCTGTCCTACTGTATTCGGTAGACATGGTCATCGTCGTAGTTGTCGTCGAATTCTTCTTCGGCCTCTGGAACCTCAGTACGCCAGTCCGGCTGCCTGTGTGCGTGGTGGACCCCACTGGTTCGCCGGACGTTGGCTGCAGAGGTGTCCGATGATTTGGCGGCTCTTGCTTCCTCGACCACGTCTTCGAAAGTGGTGCCCCTCCTGATTAATAATTTCTTCTGGAGATTGAGATCCTTCATACCTAGGATGATGCGGTCTTTCATCATCTCCTCCAGGTTGATGAATTCACATCTGGAGGCGATCTTTTGGAGGCTGGCAATGAAGTCATTTACTGTCTCTCCCTCGTGTTGGCGCCGGTGGTAGAATTCGTTCCTATTCACCATCGGCGGATCAGAGGGGGCATAGTGCTCTTTCAATGCTGATTGCAGCATGGACCAGGAGATGGACTCGATGTCTGTGGGTGCTACCAGGGTCTCTGCCAATTTGTATATCTTGGGTCCGCAATACGTGAGGAAGAGAGCCCTCTTCCTATTGTCCGGCAAATCCTGGAAATTATTCGCTTCCAGGAACATGCAGAATCTGGACATATAAGTCTTCCATTCTTCGGTCTGTGGGTTGAAGAATGCTGGTGCAGGAGATTGTTGGTGTGCCATCCTGTCGGTTGGCCGGAGCAGGTCGGAACGTGCTTAAGATGGCCACGGATTGCCACGAGGTGCCTTTGTTCTGTTGTCCTGTTGTCCTGTTGTCTGCTTCCCCAACCCTCGTCGCCAGTGTTAAGTTGCGCGGGAAGAATAGCCGAGACGTAGGAATGGTTCAGCACCTTTATTGGAAACTGCAAAGGACTAATACGGACTGGCGGCAGGAAATCCGCTTTTAAGGGCTTCCCTGCCGCGTGCTGTCCACTGACAGCAGTTTATTTCTCCCGCCGCTGACTAAGCCAATCAGCGGCGGGTATGCAAATACGTACTCCGTTCGTCAGTACGTAACAACTTTATCTTTACTTCTAAGGCCAAAATTTATCTTAGAACTGGCTTTATTTCCATAAAACATTTGCACATTTAGGCTCGGTAATGAAATGGTATTTGGTTGTTTGGACAGAATGCAAGTTAAGTGTTAAAGTGGCTAAATCCTTCATATGGAAGGCAGCAAAAACTAACTGAATTTGAAGGCAAGAGAAGAGAAGGAAAGAAGGAAGGAAGTGTTAGCTATTTATTGTCAGCGTTCCAATAAACACCCCCAACAAAACAAGACTCCGAGGCTAGAAGTTCCTCAAAGTTCCAATTTATTAGAGATGCCATGTTGGCAACATCTGGGAAAACCCGAATCTGAAAGCTTCCAGGTTTTCCCCACCCAAACGAAATTTCAAGTCCCTGCCCAGCACCCACATGTCCATCACACGATCCAATCAGGTACCATCCAAAACTGAAGATGCCTCCCCGTCACTTTGTCGCAGCTGCCGGCCACAGTGGCCTTGACTTTCTGGAAAGAATGTTATTTAGACTACTACATATCACCTACTCCATATAATCCCCCCTCCCATTTTCCCACAGTAGAAAATGTGGCAGGCCTGAATACAAAAAGGTAAAAGATGGCTTCCAGGCCTGACACTTATTTCATTAATTTATATAGGTGCCTATCTCACATATGGGTGGCTTACATATGTGTTCATATGATGCAGTTGTTAACAATCAACTAGTACTTTGCTAAAATGCCAGTCAATTCTCCTCTCTCCCTGACATTCCAAATATATCCAATTTTGCCACATGATGCATCAGAATTTCTCCTCCAGCATTAGAAAGAAGACTCTAGCTACAGAGGAAAAAGTCTGATGCCATTTCTGTTAATCTAAATTGTCAGCCCTTCCCAATTCAGAAATGTGGTATAGACTGAAACAGAGATAGAGCAAGGATTGGGAAGGCAGTGGGCTCAGGAAGGGTTGTTGATCCACCAGATGTATTTGTTTATTTTTATAAGATTTATCAGGCTGCCTAACTCCACCAGTGTAACTCTGGGCACCCTAGACCCTCCAACTCTTTCCCGTCTCTCACATTAAGACAGTATTTAATATTTAAGGTAGTTCGCTTCCTCTTTGCATTAGAGGAAAATCAAAATTTGTAAATGAAATATGCTTCTCATTCAAGCTCCCTCAAGATTACTGTTAGATCAGCAGCAAAGCTCTCCCAATCTGTAGTTTTGATTTGCAAGCTTTGGAGTAAGACTGTTGACCATGGGCAGCACGGCTGCCTCTCCATTGCTGAAAGCCAATGTACCATCACCTCAACCACAATCTTATGCAATATTTTGCTCAACTCAAAGGGAAAATTATTTACTCTATTTAGTTGTTAGATTTATATTCTCCTTTTTTACTCTATCGTGAGGCTAGGCAATATGGACCAAATTTCCTTAAAGCTCAGATTGCTTACCTCTGTATTACCCTGTTTCCCCCAAAATAAGACATCCCCTGATAATAAGCCCAATCGGGCTTTTGAGTGCATGGCAATAAGGCCAAGCGCTTATTTCAGGATTCAAAAAAATATAAGACAGGGTCTTATTTTCGGGGAAACACGGGTAGTACTAAAGTAAAGTGCCAAATTCAGTCCAAAACTTATACATAGTGTAAGACAACATTAGGAGTTATTTGATTTATAGCTATCACGTCTTCTTCGAAAGGCTTCTTGCATGGATATTTTGAGGCAACTATTCTTTCTGTCTCTCAGCTCTCGGGATTCCACTTTAAAAAGCAGCTGAGATTGATACAGGTTGTTTTGACAGTTTGTGTGTCAAGACATAATGAGCAAATCTATAGAGCTTGCAGAATACAGACAACCAATATGCACTTGAATTTCCTGGCCAGTAATTAAATAGATAAATCAGTGAACAAATGTCTGCCCCACCCCCAGTAACATACACGGGTTTATTTTTCAAGACAGAAACCTAAAATTAAAAAAATGAAATAATTGTAATCTTACTGGTACTATCAAGCCACAATTTTCTTCAGATTTTGAAATTCATTCCAAAAGTAAGAATGTGTGGTGAAATCCATAGCTACTGGAGATTTTCAAAGGTAGCAAAGAAATGTTACATCTAAGCTTTCCTTCCTTCCTTCCTTCCTTCCTTCCTTCCTTCCTTCCTTCCTTCCTTCCTTCCTTCCTTCCTTCCTTCCTTCCTTCCTTCCTTCCTTCCTTCCTTCCTCCCTCCCTCCCTCCCTCCCTTCCTTCCTTCCTTCTTTCCTTCCTTCTTCCCTCCCTTCCTTCCTTCTTTCCTTCCTTCCTTCCTCCGTTCCTTCCTCCCTTCTTTCCTTCCTTCTCATACCCTTCTTCTTCCTTCTCCCTTCTCATTCCCACCTCCTTCCTTCCTTCCTCCCTTCCTTGCCA
>QLTV01002260.1:4502433-4532097 GCA_003457575.1 Thermophis baileyi | reverse complement strand
TCATCAAAAAAAATAGCCTCCTCCTCCTCCTCCTCCTCCTCCTCCATCTCCATCTCCATCTCCATTCTTTTTTTTTTTACATCAACTGCATGATCCAAAACGTGACTTCAGGACTCTAAAGTATTGTAGAGAGTGGACCACAGTCTAGAAATTAAAGGGCAGAGGGTAGAAATTAAAAACAGAAACTACTTTTGCCATCATGTCTTCAGGTACATAAGTCGAGCTGTTATTTATTAAAGCAGGAGTCTCTGCTCTCCTCTGCACATATCCTCAATGTGAAATTGAGAGGAAACTTTATCTAGGGGGATCTAGCCATTTTGAGCACATTACCTCTCCCCTTCTTCTCCCTCCTTCCTGAAAAGGCAAGACCTGCAGGAGGAGGTAGAAAAGGAAGAGAGGGAATCCGGGAAGGTCACCTTACAGCGCCCTGGGAGGGTAACCAACCCCATAGAAAGGTCCAGGTTGATCTCTCCAGGGTCATTACTGCAAAAGCCTGTGAAAGGTTAGGAAGGAAAAGCTTTTCGGAAGTCTTTGCCCACTAATTGATTGAGAGGAACGGAAGGAAGTATGTATCCAAAAAGAAAAAGAAATAAAAAGGAGAGAAAACAGGGAGCAAATGAGCCCCCTGCCATTTTCCCCCCTTCGCTCTCTGAATTGTATGATATTAATAAGCTTGTAACTTTACCTGTAACGGGGCAGAAGGGAAATCAAATCCAACAGGCCCAGGGTTTTTCTTTCATTCTAATGACAAAGCTGAAAGACCCCTTTCCCTTTGGTATAAAAATCAAATGTGAATTTTGCAACAACTATGAAAGATGAAATGAACCCCAGAGATACAGTCTTTCACAGACAGCCTCAAGAGCATCAGCTGTGGCTTGTACAATAATATAAGGAAACGATAGTTTCATGAAATTTCATCTTTCTACTGAGCTTAGATGATAAAAGAGTCTTTAAAATATTTTTGTTTACATTTTTTCTATAATAACTGAGATATCTTGAGTTACATATATATTCATCTTGAAGTATGCTTATAATTTTGCTGACTGAATGTTGGCTTGTTCCTTACCTGAATATTTAACTTAGCTAAAACTGCTCATAGTCTGGGGTCTGGCATTATATGTAGAAAACAGTTTCTTTTCCAAGCTGTTTTGGTGATCGATCTTTCTGAGGTTATCTATGTACCAAACTTTTTCTTTTTTCTTTTAAATAGAATATTTAACAAATGTGAATAAATATAATATTTTACTTTGCATTGCTAGCAGTGTGATAAAAACAAATATTACTAAAAAACATCTCGGTAGTCAAATTCTTTATGAAGAATCATAGAAATATTTCTTTTTATATAGAATAAAGTCATTCTAATACATGTGGTTGTCAGGTTTTGGACCACAAGGTGCTGCGTCTCCACGCTCTAGTTTGCCTGGCAACTAGCTGCTGAATTGCTATTGGCTACTCACTGACAGCTCAGCCGGCGGGAAGTTCCAGCCCCGCCATTGGCTGGCTGTTTTGACAGCCGCTATATAGCGGCTGACAGAAAGCCGGTTGTTCTTGTTGCCATACTTGTTACTGTTCAGTTGCTGTTATGATTAAAGTGGTTCCACGCTAACACCGTCTTGCCTCAGTTCATGACTGGTTGTTCTGCCAAGCTAGAACATTGGCGACGAGGATGGGATTCCTGTGAGACGGTTTGGAACCGCAATATCGCAGTTAAGCTAAATATTCTTAACTGCCCATTCGCGTAAAAAAAAATGTCCTCTCTGACGACATTCAACCCCTTCCAGCCTACAACGGAGACCTGGGATGAATACCTGGACCGTTTCGAATGTTATCTCCAGGCACACAATTATACGGAGCTGGCCAGTGACAGGAAACGCGCCCATTTCCTCACGTCGTGCGGTCCGCAAATTTTCGCCACAGCCCGAGCCCTGGTGGCCCCGCAACCAGTTTACACGGTGCCATGGGACGTTTTACTTAAGAAATTAAAAGACCATTACTCCCCAGCTCCTTCCCGCATTTCGCGTCGCTTCGTTTTCCGCCAGAGACTACAACGTGAGGGGGAAACCATTAATCAGTATATGGCTTCCCTCAGGACAGTAGCCATTCAATGCGACTTCCATGATCTCGAGGACTCCCTACTGGAACAACTGGTGTGTGGCGTGAGGGACTTGCGGCTGCAACGTCGCCTCCTAGCTAGAAAAGACCTCACCCTTCACTCCGCTATCGATGAAGCCTGTGCTTCTGAAATGTCCGAAAAGTCCACAGCCGAAATGCACCGGACATTGGCAGCGGTCACCCCAGACCGCACGGTGGTTGTCCACCACGAAGATGTCGCGGCCGAGAATCCAACAGACGACGAGGATGAAGTCAGACGCCTTAAAACGCAAACGTTCAAGCAGAGGGACCGCAAACCTTCTCAAACGAATTGCCGCAGTTGCGGTGAGAATCATCCCCGGTCTACTGCCGTTTCCGATCTGCTGTCTGCCGCCAATGCGGAAAGATGGGACACCTAGCCAGGGTCTGCCAATCGGCCACACAACCGGAAAGTCGCCCATCTAGAAGACCTACCTACAGATCAACCTCAACCAAGCCAAGAGATGACTGCTACACAATATCCAAGGGAAACAACAACCCTGCAGTGTCCACCAGTCACGCTTTCTCAGACTCTAAAAAAAATTTTTTTCTGACTGTCCTACTTGAGGGCTCTCCCTGTAAATTGGAGTTGGACACTGGCTCCTCTAAGTCAATTATAGCCTGGTCCACTCTAAAATCCTTACTGCCACATATCAGCCAGGCTGATCTGAAACCTTGTCCAACCAGTCTACGGGATTATCAGGGAAATGCCATTCCCATCCTGGGCAAGGGTAAATTCCTCATTCAAAGAGGTCCCTTCAAAGGGCATCTCCCCTTAGTGGTAGTTAAGGGAAACCTTCCAAGTTTTCTAGGGTTGGACTGGTTCCAGGATCTAGGCCTCAGTGTCATGGGTATCCACACCACCCAAAATGATGACCTCGAAGCCGTAACCTCTGAATTTGCCTCGGTTTTCGACAACCAACTGGGTAAATATACGGGAACTCCCATCTCCCTTAACCTCGACCCGACAGTAGCCCCCATCAGACTCAAGCCCAGGAGGGTGCCCTTTGCACTCCGTCCCAAGGTGGACGTGGAGCTTGATAAGATAATATCCCAGGGAATATTAGAGCCCACTGACGTTTCTCAATGGGAGACCCCCATAGTGTTGCCCATCAAGCCTGATGGTTCTATTCGCATTTGTGGGGATTTCAAATGCACTGTTAACCGTGCCTTGCAGGCCCACCCGTACCCAGTCCTGGTGGTACAGCACCTCCTCCACTCCTTGGGCCCGGGCTCAATTTTTGCTAAATTGGATATGGCCCAGGCCTACCAGCAGCTCCCTGTGGATGACGCCACGGCTGCTGCTCAGACCATCGTCACCCACAGGGGTGCTTTCAAATGCCGCTGCCTACAATTTGGCATAAGTGTGGCTCCTGGAATTTTTCAGAGCCTTATGGAGCGACTCCTGCATGGCATCCAGGGTGTCATCCCCTACTTTGATGACATCCTGGTGTCCGCCACCTCTCGCTCTCAGCTTGTTGACCGCCTACGGCTGGTTCTCTCTCACCTACAAAAGGCTGGCCTCAAACTCAAGAAATCTAAGTGCCAGATTGGGGTACCCAGAGTGGAATTTCTGGGATTTTTAATTGATGCCCAGGGTATCCACCCGACGTTATCTAAGGTAGCAGCCATAAAGCAGGCGCCCACCCCCTCTTGCAAGGCAGAGCTACAGGCCTTTTTAGGCCTTCTGAATTTCTATAGTGTGTTCCTGCCTCATAAGGCCTCTATAGCTGAACCCCTGCACCGGCTACTTGACTGCAAAGCCCCTTGGGTTTGGGGCAAGGTCCAGGCTACGGCATTCTCTGCTGTCAAGGCCCTGCTTACATCAGATGCTGTTCTGGTACAGTACCATGCCCATCTTCCCCTGGTTCTGACCGCTGATGCTTCTCCTTCTGGGGTTGGGGCTGTCCTAAGTCACAGGTTCCCAAACGGCCTCGAGGCTCCCATTGCGTTTTTTTCAAGGACTCTTTTGTCTATGGAATGCAACTACAGCCAATTGGACAAAGAGGCCCTGGCTGCCGTGGCCGCTGTAAAGCGTTTCCATGACTATGTTTATGGTCGGTTTTTCCACCTTGTCACGGCTGCCGTGGCCGCTGTAAAGCGTTTCCATGACTATGTCTATTGTCGGTTCTTCCACCTTGTCACCGATCACAAGCCACTGCTGGGCATCTTGGCCTCTGACAGGCAGACACCCCAAATTTTGTCCCCACGCATGTCCCGCTGGTCAGTTTTCCTCTCGGCTTATAACTACCAGTTGGTTTATCGGCCTGGCAAGGACATACCCAATGCCGATGGCCTTAGCCGATGCCCCCTTCCACAACCCGTCCAGGACCCAGCCCCTACCTCCTCTGTCCTTTTGATTGAGGAATCTACCATGCCTTTGCTTGCTTCTGACATTGCTTTTCACTCCTCCAAGGATCACGTCATTGCCCAGGTTCTTGACTGGGTGAGAAGGGGATGGCCAGGGGACCAAGTCCCAGAAGTTTTTTGGCCCTTCAAACGGAGGCAACATGAGCTATCCGTCCTAAAGGGGTGTCTGTTATGGGGAAGCCAGGTAGTGGTTCCACCACCCCTGAGGTCTGCAGTACTACATAGCCTACACGAGGGTCATCCCGGGGTGGCCAGGATGAAGGCTTTGGGCCGCAGTTACGTTTGGTGGCCCAAGCTAGACACCACCATAACTGACTGGGTAGGGTCTTGCCAACGGTGTCAGCAGTCCAGGCCAGCCCTCCCCGAAGCACCAACCAGGGAATGGGAACTACCCAGAGGCCCTTGGTCACGGTTATACATTGACCTAGCCGGGCCATTGCAGGGGCAGACAATTTTGGTAGTAGTAGATGCCTTTTCAAAATGGGTCGAGTTGGCACTCATGCCTTCCACTACCTCAGAGTCCATCAGCAGGGTATTACAGAGGTTATTCGTGACCCATGGCCTCCCTGACATCATAGTGTCTGATAATGGGCCTCAGTTTACCTCGGCCACATTCCAGATGTTCTTAGCTGGGCTGGGCATCCGCCATGCACTGGTGGCCCCCTTCCATCCTTCCAGTAACGGATTGGCGGAGAGGGCAGTGAGATCAGCCAAAGAAGCATTAATCAGACTTGAACCAGGGAACTGGCATGATAGGGTCAACAAATATCTAATGGCTCAGCACACCACCCCAATCCCTAGTTCCAACCGCAGCCCAGCAGAATTACTGATGGGTCGCCGCCTGAGAACCACTCTAGACAGGTTGCACCCAAATTATGTGCCAGACTCCCCCACAGACTCTACCAGCAAGGTCAGGACCTTTAAGGTGGGGGATGCAGTCTATGCAAGAAACTTTGCAGGAGAGCCCCGTTGGGTCCCAGCACGGGTCCTCACGGTGGCAGGGCCCTACTCATATAGAGTAAGCCTGGAGGATGGGAGGCTATGGCGCCGTCATATTGACCAGCTGAGGGGCCGACCTTTTGCTTCCACTCCAGCCACGGCCGACGACGAGCCTTTCGCGGTGGACCACTACATGACCTTCCCTAGAAACGACCGCCCCGGCATTCCCGTAGACCAATCGCACCCGGCGCCTGTCTTACCAATTTCTGAAGAGCTCCAGCCGTCCTCCGGGGTCCCTGTCTGTACTGACCCAGCGCCCGTGGCTGATCCCAACCTCCAGGAACATCTTCTCCCAGCCGAGCCGCGATGATCAGTGAGACAGTGCCGGCGCCCTGTGTATTTACAGGACTACGCATGCGCCATCTGGGAGGGGAGGGGTGCTGCGTCTCCATGCTCTAGTCTGCCTGGCAACTAGCTGCTGAATTGCTATTGGCTACTCACTGACAGCTTAGCCGGCGGGAAGTTCCAGCCCTGCCATTGGCTGGCTGTTTTGACAGCCGCTATATAAATAGCGGCTGACAGAAAGCCGGTTGTTCTTGTTGCCATACTTGTTACTGTTCAGTTGCTGTTATGATTAAAGTGGTTCCACGCTAACACCGTCTCGCCTCAGTTCATGACTGGTTGTTCGGCCAAGCTAGAACACAAAGATTGATTAAAGATTCCTGGCTCTGGACAAAAAGGGGAAGATTCATTTGGAAATCTCTTCGTGTCATCCCTGTCTATATGTTCAAGATGTAGAAATTGAAAAGAATTGTGTTCTGTATCAGAACTGCAGCAACAACAAACAGGATAAATCTTTTTTGTCTAACACAGAAAATACCCTCCATTGATTAAAGTATAATCCATTTGGATTAAAGTATAATCCATTTATTATATATCTGCTTAAAGAGCATGCAAAGCAGTTAATAAAACATATATCAACTTTGATTAGAAGCTATTAAAATCATGATTAACTCACTCAAATTGAGAAACTTTGGTTAAAAAGGAAGCTCTTGACCCCTTTCCTAAAAATGACAGGAGAAGCAGTTGGTTTGTAGTTGGGGAGCAAAACAAAACATAGTTAGAATAAAATACTAAGGATGCAGTCTGAGCAGTCAAATGTCATCTCAAATACAACGGTTACTGCTATTATTGCATTTTCAGAAATCAAGAGAAGATCTTATATATAGGGCAACTCCACCTGCTCTTTTATTAAGTCTGTTTTAAATAATTGAAATCCCTCTAGCTGTATATTCCATTTGTGGATTTCATCAAGTTTGGGTAATGACAATGATATCATATCTGCCCTCATGTACTTGGATTTCAAGTTCACCATGTTTGTTCCTCATACCGTACTTTGTGTGTTCGTGTTATAGGCATTTGAGTCCTTTTTGACTGTACTCTGTGTTTGTTTTCTACATAACCTGTTATGTGTCTGTTATGAATCTTGAAGACCACACTGAAAAACGAGTTGGCAAAGTTTCTCTGTGTCTGTGTATTCACAAGTTGGGTATGCATCTGTGAGGCAGCCCCCGGTTCTGATTATCAACTGTTGGCTTTTCCACTGTGATGAAGAGCTCAGGAAAGTGCTGGTATTTAGTTCTGATCTTGCATTCTAGAGGGCCTTGCAGGGAGTTGGCAATAAATGAAGGAGAAAGTGGAGAACTGGTGGGAAGACCTAAGTAAACCTTAGTAAAGAGTGTCATGAGGAGGTTAGAAAAATAAATAGATGTCAGATTTCTGTGAACAGAAATTTCAGAGTTGATGTTATAGTTCTCATTCTTAAGATGTCCATTCTGAAAACTGATTTTTTTCAGATCATTTGCTATTAGAAGAAAGCTGAGTGTTGGCTCTACTAAATATTCATAATAATAATAATAATAACGATAAGGTAATAGCAATTAAAATTACAGGAGCAGGCAGCAATGGCAAAAAAGAAAAGAAAATGTATAGTGCTCAGAATATCAAAAGGTTTGCAAAAAGGAAAAGAAATAAGCATTCAGGGATGAATTCTTAACTTTGACTTCCAGGCAAACCGTATGAAATGGGATAATGATAGGACTTCTCATTTCAGTTTTATATGAAAGTTTTATTTCAACTTGTAATGGAGATGGTAAAAATCTTAAATTTCTATGGCTACTGGCACTTTGCCTAATATGTGCTGATATTTTTCCCCCTAATGAAAATAGATTCCAACTCTTCTGTTCTCCTTCTCAGCCTCCCAATATCTAATATAAAAATTGGAAAGAGTTACGCTTGCTATAAATAGTGCAGGATGTAGGAGATTATTCTTGTCAGATAGATTCTATTCACCTAGCTGTATAATTGCTTCATTAGTTTCCTTCTAGGATTCTAAAACTATACCTCTATGTATTGCTAGAGTAACTAAGGATGCCCTAATTCCTTGTCACTGTTGAACTTATTCTAAATTGCAGGTGCAGAATCTAGGCACCAGAGCTTTTCAGAAGTCATGGCCATGGCCTCTAAAGTATCTTCAAAAGCTGATTGCATGTTGTAATATTTAATGTCATTGAAGGAGAAAATTGTTAGTTAATGTGGAGAGGGAATCATATTAAATGGATTTAATTAATGTAATTATAATTACTAAAACTTTGCTTTAACCCAACTTTGGTTCTGGCCCTAACAACTTGGTACAGAATAGTTCTTACTTTACTATGCAAAAGCCAAATGTTGCCTATTCCTGTTATAATGGCAGAAATACATATTGTTCCTTTTCACTGATGAACATCCACTTAGACCAGGGGTGTCAAACTGGCGGCCCGTGGGCCGGATGTGTCATGCACAGGCCATGCCCACCCCAGCTCTGTGAAGGGGGAAAACGTCGCAAAACATCACGTGATGGCAATGTAACGCCGTGAGTTTGACACCCGTGACTTAGACTCTTTAGACTGTTTTCAAGAAGTGATCTTCATGCCAGTGTCTTTAGATTAATGCCTCTGATATTTTTTAAAGACATAAGAAAACAAAGCTGGTCATATTTCAGAACTCTGGGGGTATTATGATGTGAATTCATAATGGCATATCCCATTCTGTGTAGGGATCAGACCAACAAAAGGCAAAAGCAATCCAAAAGTCCTTGGATACTAGATCTTAAGAAGTAAATATATTATTTATAGTGTCTGGAATAGATTTTTTGGAGATATGAGAGTGTAAATCAAAGTAGATTAAATGTTCTTCTATATCTGCTTGGGGCTTCCTCCAACCCATAATGGAGGCAATTTAAAATTGTCTTTAACTGTTCCAGTGTTAAAAACATTTCCCCCCCTTAAGGAGGTGATTAGTTATGTCTGTTTTGTTGTGGCTGTTATCTCATGTGCTTCACCAACCATTCAGTCAGTGTTGCAAATCAAGTGATTCCTTAGATGAGATTGTTGCAGTCAAGATGATCCCTAGCCTAGAGACCTAATCAGCCTGAACTGCAGCTGATGAGCAGTGATAGTGGAGAGCAAGGTTTGCATAGTGAAGTACGATAGACCCATCTCTACTGTTTCATGGTGCAGCTCTCCCTGTGCCTATTAGTGGTTGTTGTGATTGCTTTTGAACAACAGGTTTAGTGCTGTTCTAGGATAATGTTCAGTTCTGGTTTTGGACAAGCACTTCAAAGGGAGCTCAACTTAGCATCTTCATAAACCACTTGCAAAGAAGCTGAATGAGTTTTGACTGATGTCTAAGCCTGTGGGTCTAGCCGTTTGTCAAAACCTGCCTTTCTGCCCTGATCTAACCTAGTGGTTCAACATTGTTTTCCTTCTAACTTGAGACCCTTGGTGGAAGGTGGGAGAAAAAAAGGTGGGGGAATCCAGCAATCCCTGCCCTTAAGATGTCCTGTATGCTATATATAAAAACAGTCCCGTTTGCCAATGTAATGCCTGCGGCTGTACAAGAGACTGGGATTGCAATTCAGTATTCATTTTCCTGAAAATAATCTCTACTGATTGCAGAGGATCTGCTTTTATGCAAATCTATATTAGATTGGACTATGAATTTAGAACTTTCATACTCTTAATATACTAATATACTTAATATGCTATGGAAGGGATCTTCAAACTTGGCAAACTTTACGACTTGTGGACTTCAACTCCCAGAATTCCTCAGCCATCATGGCTGGTTGAGGAATTCTGGGAGTTGAAGTCCATAGGCCTTAAAAGTTGCTCAGTTTGGAGACCCCTGTACTACAGCATGAAATGTATCTATGTTTCTACTGTTTGAAATGAAAGCCCTTTGGTGTATGTGGTAAATGGGAGATGGGGACTGATGCTGAAGATGGATGCAGTCACAGCAGCTGAAGTTGAGCAGGGGAGGAAAGGACATTTGAGGCTCAAGATTTCACTGCAGAATTCAAGGAACTCCTCTTACACAGATTTCATATTCAATTGCCAAAATAATGCAAAGAAATATATTGGTTTGTGGTTACTTTAAAAAAAAAAGTGTAACCAGAGATATAGGTGTTTCTGAGCAGAGATCACATGTGGTCTGCAATGTTGCAGACGGATAAATGAGTGGATGACACATTTCCGTCTCCTTTTCCTAAATGCTATCCCTGAGTGGTTCATGTGGTTGGTGTGAGTTGTTTGTTCCACAATAAATGAATTCATAATTCTAGACAAGGCCGCAGCCAAGTGATAGAAAAAGTATTACAGAAATCTACACCAGTTTGCCTCTTCTACATGGGTGCTTAAGTGCAGCCACCTACTAGATTTTACAAACAGCAGCTCTCCACAGGCAGAATTTATTTTAAACATATGTTTCTTATTTTAAAATGTTCAGATCAAAAACTTCAATCATCTGACACCTAAGGTTTGCTGTATATATGAGTGTGCAGTTTGTTTCTGGTAAAGGCTGGACCTCATCCATGGAAATAATGGATAAAAAGCATTGCTTTCTGTTAAAAACAAACACACAAACAAACACATCAGTTTAAAAAAAAAAGGGGGGGAGCAGCATCAGCAGAAAGCAGCTGGCGCTTATTTGATTTCACAGCAGGAAACAGATGGAGAGCTAAAAATCTGAGGGGGTTCTAAATTCAACATAGAAGTCTTTGGAGAATGTATCCTCTTATTTTGGAGATTACTTCCCCATGACTTATTGCTTATAAATTAATATGCCTTTTGAAGAGGACGTATTATTTTCTGTTGCAGGGCTAGAGTGCCTGATCTCTCTCTCTCTCTCTCTCTCTTTCTCTCTCTCTCTTTCTCTCTCTCTCTCATATCAGTCCCCTCCCTCCTCTTTCTTTCTCTTTTCTTTCTTTCTTTCTTTCTTTCTTTCTTTCTTTCTTTCTTTCTTTCTTTCTTTCTTTCTTTCTTTCTTTCTTTCTTTCTTTCTTTCTTTTTTCCTTCCTTCCTTCCTTCCTTCCTTCCTTCCTTCCTTCCTTCCTTCCTTCCTTCCTTCCTTCCTTCCTTCCTTCCTTCCTTCCTTCCTTCCTTCCTTCCTTCCCTCCCTCCCCCTCTCTCTTTCTCTCTTTCTTTCTCCTCAACTAAACACAGGCAAAAAATAAAAATCTGAGGGTTCAAGACTGTCTGCAAACATATTTTGAGAGCTATAAGATTACACATTCATTCCAGACATATTGAGATTCCACCTGAAAAAGATTTACTCACATCTGTACCAGTTCAGAGACCCCTTTCCATATTGCCACTTTTTGGCAGCCTCCCCCCCAACCCCTCCACTGCCAAAATTCAGTGGCAATGCTCATTTTTAAAATGAAAATAAACAAAATGAATGCATTATGCTTTTGCGTGACCTAACCTTCATTTTGTTACTACTTATTTCCTTTAAACTGCCAACCCCACAGAGAAAAGGGGAACAACCCCCCCAAAAAAGCCCTGCTCCTCCTGTTGTATTGCCACCATGCCCTTAAAGACTGTGAGATCTCTTATAATAATTTTAAAATATAATTCTTGGCCTCCAAAAATTGCTCATCTCTGTTATAGCCTTTCTCCAGTTCTGCAAAACATAGGAAATAACTATCAAATTACTTTTATTTGAGAAATATGTCTGGTCATTTTTTTTCCTGCACATGGCTAATAAAAGTATTTGAATTAGCCACTGCGTCAGATGGTATAATACCCTTATTTTGGGGGATTTGGGGAATAAATATAAAATGGAAAGCACAGTTCTTAAACTTTTGGAAAGTTGATTTGTAATATAATGTTCTGATTTAAGTCCTGATTTTAAACAAAGACAATGAATGCTCATACTGAAATAACACCCTTGATTTGCTCCATCAGAAAAGTTACTACATTTCTAAATATTGGAAATTAGCTGAGACTTCAAACCTTAATCTTTTGCCCTTTTAGTTTTTGTTTTTATGTTGTTGGTTTGAGCTCCGAGCTTGGCGATATGGTTGCAAACGTTTCATCCCCATTCGAGGAGACATCTTCAGTGTGCTTTGGATTGTCTAGGGGAGTACTGGCCTTTAAATATTATTCTGTTTTGTCCCAGCTGCCGAACCGAGAAAAACAACACAAGCAACGTACAAACAAACCTTGTTTAATACTCTTTAAACTACTAATGCTCTCTTAGCAGTCGTGTTTGTTAAAGTCCATGAAATCATAAAGAAGTCCTTTTGGTGCACCAACTGTTAATTAACGTCTTAACAGTTGGCAAGAGTCCAAGCACAAAGAATCCAAGAAGTCCAACAAATTAGGCTTAACTGATAATAGACACGAGAACTTACTGAAGTTGGCAGAAAGCCCAGACTAATGAGCAGGAAAAGTAATGCAGATTTGAATCAAGAGCCGGTCAGGAGTTTCAAATGTTTCCTGCAATGTAGTTGAGCGTGGTCACTACTTAAATAGGCTAAAGGTGTGGCCAATTAGTCCCAAGCCTTACTCCCGAGGAGACCTCCTCCTGAGGAACCATTCCTGCCTCTTGACAGCTCTTCGTGCCCGTGCATTAAGAATAGGCTCCTCTTCTTCCTCGTCAGTGATGGGAGCTTCTGGAGGTTCTGAAGGCCCTGGCTGCATCTCTGCCTCTGGCACCAAGTCCCCACCAGCCTCCTCACTGTCCGACTCAGGTACCAGCTGCACAGGCCACCGGTGTATCACCACAACAGCCTCTTCGCTGTCGGAGTCCACAACCAGCTGCACGGGTCACTGGCAGGCCACAACATATTCCACCAGACAAGCACAATCCAAAGCACATTGAAGATGTCTCCTCGAATAGGGATGAAACGTTTGCAACCAAATCGCCAAGCTCGGAGCTCAAACCAACAACATAACTACCAACCCAAGCTACTAATATTCAAAGACTTTTCAGTTTTTGTTTCCCTTGTCCTATATGTATCTAAATATGGCTGTCTCAAAGGTGCTTTTTCAAAATTTCCCTGGAAGAAGAAGACATTTTGCTTGTTATCCAAGAAGTTTCATCAGTTCTGGCTGGATGGTGTGTGGAGGGGAATGGAAGGATTAATTTGGTTGACAACCATGACTTGGATGACTGAGAATGTCCATAGACATAAGTATGGCTGCAAAAATCTGGATGATTACCAGATGTCAGCAGTGAATGTGGCTTTTGTATCTCTCTGTTGCCATCTAGAGATCATTTGTATTTCTGCACCTCATAAGAAAAGAGCCACTTCTTAGAATAATAGGATCAATTTCCATCTGCCTCTTTATAATAGAAGTTGAGAATGACGTATAGTAAGAAAGAAAATATGAAAATAGTTGGATGTCTCATAAATTTAATATTAATCTGTGTTAGCTAATCTGCAGTGGCATTTAGTAAATTCCTCAGTGTGTGTTTCCAAATTTCATTCATTTTATTCATAAAGTTTTCTTATCAGGAAATGTCCCCTTGAAGGACAGCCAGATTGGGTCCATAATTAGTGAAATAATCTGTCATACTGACAAAGTTACATTACTCCATTCTGCAAGTGGAAGATTGTTTGTATAAATGCTCCAAAGGTTAAAAAAAAAAAAGATAGATCTATTAAAGTAGCATATTGGGAAACGTAAAGCTTATATTTTCAATGGCAATTATTGTTTTCTATATTTTACCAAAACATAATTTATGAAAAACGGTCACATCTATCTGTATTCAATAGCAGTTGAAAACTCTGTCAGATTAGCCACAGGGAAATATATTTATTTTTCTTTGAAAAGTTTTATTCCTGCATTATTATCATCACCGACTGGCTTGCGTTCCCTGGGACTTGGTTTTATAACTACTGAAAGAAAACTTAAAGTATTTTGTCATCTCTTGCCAAGTGATTTCTATCTCCCTTAAAAAAACTTGCTATTTCCTGAAAACCTACCACTTTTTCTTCTCTAAATATATTTTGAGCAATGACTCAAATGCAGGTAACCTGATAAGGAATGAATGAAAACAAATGAATTCCGGCACGTTGGGAAGAATGACAGTTGTGCTGGCGAGGGAAGTGATTTTGTTGTCTTGGCTACAGAAACCTTCAGAAGTTCAGATATCCAGTTATACAGCTTTAGCTCCTGGTCTCTTTCAGAGTTGTCCGTACGTAGAAAACTCTCTGCATGTTTCTTAATGCCAGCATTGCAAAAGGCAATTTTGAATGAAGGATGTGATGAGATTATATGAACAATGGTTTCATTGCAGGTTTTTTTTTTTCTTGTGAAAATTAAGTACTGAGACCTGGCTAGGGTATTCTGATTCCCTAGTGAAACTATAAACGTCTTCCCTTTGCTATTATTCTCAACTTAAGAAAGCAAAAAGTGAAAACTGAAGTCAGATACTCAGTCCGCAAGCCTACATTCTTATACTTGCAACTAGGAGAGTGGGAGGTAGTTATAGTTGTCTTGGCCTTGGAGACAACATCCTACCACAGAGGTAGTATGTATGATTTGCCTCAACAAGATGCTTTGTGTCATGTTAAAACTATTCCCTTCTGTTGAAATTAGCAAAGGATGTCTCAAAAAGGAGGCAAGGAGACTTGAAACAGCTTCAGAGGGATATTCTGTGTGAACTTAGTTGAAATGAAGCATCGTTTAGAAGCTTTGCATAATTGCACGGAGAAGTAAGCTTCAGTAAAATCAGTGATAGTTATCTCTGGAATAAAAATGTATAGGATTAAGCCTTTGAAAAAGATAACTTCATAAAGCACACTATCATAAGTGTAAAATCTGTTTTTGAAGTGCCAAAGCATCTGCGTATTCCAGAAGGCTCAATAGAGCTGAATATCTATGTTGCAGAGGTTAATTTGTCAAGTAAAAAGGGTCTCACCAATAAAGGAGAATATTTGTAGCTCAGGGTTGATATGAAGTATCCTTGGTCCTCTCTGAGCTTGGTTGTTTTCTTGCAGACGTTTCGTTATCCAAACTAGGTAACATCATCAGTGCTAGTAAGGAGTGGGCTTTGCTGTCAGTTTTCTAGTGGCTTGTCCTGTCAGTGCTGGTAGGAGTGGTTTTAGAGGTTATTTAGTTGGTTGTTTACTGTTTGGCAGTTCCTTGATTGGGGCATTGTTTACTTCTTGATTGTTGGTCTGATGTTAATCTTGGAATTAATCTATGCTCATCTGGATGTTGATTGCTGGTGGGAAGGTATTTTGGTTCTTTTGTTCTCTTTTTGGCTTGTTGATTGTCTCTTTTGCACGCTATGTAGATGTTCTTTATGTGTATGTGTCTATTGATGGCTAATTTGTCAGAGTACTAGGCTTCTAGAAATTGTCTAGCATTTTTGGATTTGGACCTCCTTTTTCATTACTTCCAAATGCTGTTTCTTCCACAGAGCTAATATTGGTCCCCACTGCAGTCATCAAGGATCTATAGCATATCTCTTTGACTTTCTTAAAACTTTTTTTTTAAAATATTGTTTCTGTTCAAGTGGAAGAGCAAAGAATTAACTTGCTGATCTTACACTCTTTGGTGATTGGACCAGGTCAATAGCTAACATTGTTCATAAAGCCCTATGTTAAGAAGTGGAATGGATAGTAAAATTGTCTCCATCTCAGAGATCTTTCTACCTTCAAAGGCATTATAACTGGAGGAACCAAAGGATGGTGAATTACTGCAATAGGAAGTCTATAGAGAATGTTCTAGAACAGGGGTGCCAAACCCGATCGCATCGCGGGCCGTATTGTGACATATCGGGATGCTTTTTGCCCTTGTGAGCCGGGTGGGCGTGGCCTGCCTGGACCGTATCTGGCCCACGAGCCATCAGCTTGACATGTCTGTTCTAGAATGCGTTCTGGAATAGAGTTCAATTTCAAGATTTCATGAAATGGATAGATAACCACTAGGGTAAAAAAAGGTTAAAGTCTAATCACATTTTTGAGATAAGTTTTTTTTATATCAGATGAAATGTTTTACTGTGTACAATTTTTAAATTTCTATGAGCCTGGTACATATATATTCATACTTTTAAGTTCCTCAATTAAATAGTGTATGTTTGAAACATGCTTAATTTCTTCAGCTGACCAAAAAATAAAAATAAAAATCAAGGGAACAATCTTTTACCGAACTAGAATTTACTGTTTGCTTGTATAGATTTTAAGCAGATCTATAACAAGAAAACTTTCAAATCCACAGTATGATACACTGGTTTATTTACATTTACAATATGGCCCAGTTTGGCTTAAATAGACAAGGACAACAATTTTGTCTTATTGATCTCAATGGGTAGAGATTACCAAGCAGGTATCCATATAGGAAGACATCATCTAATTTTGGTAAAGCATCCAGAATACTGATGGAAAAAAGTGTAACTTGATGTCATGCACATCATAAATCTTGGATAGCTTAGTGATAAGGACTTTATGCTTGTTTCTGATTAAAAGCAGAATATGTCATAATTACATTTAGCAAACGTTTGCAAAATACTGAGTACTTTTTTTTTAACTTTTAAGTAGTTAGGAAGTTTATTTTTTGAACGAGTCACTATGTGCATTCATTTTTTTCCAAGTGCTTTTCCATATTTCAGTTTAGATTTCTGTTTACCTTGAGGCTTGGAATGTTTCTGGTTAGGGACACAGAGCTTTGATTGGTATAAAGCATTTTGTGAGATACAACTTTCCAAAACTCTGCATTATTTTCTGAAAGTATACCCCCTGCCCCATTTTTTTAAAAATACATTTTCATCTGTACTTTCTTTAGAATCCAAATTAGATGCCAAAACAAAAGTGTGTGTGTATGTGTGTGTGTAGTGATGAAGGAAATCAAGACTGTCAATAAGCACTAAAAATATTTAGTGTGGCAGCTTCTGTATTTTCTTTTTTGTGAAATACTGATTAATATTCAGTGGTTGGAAGTTAATGCACCATTCATTTTATTCCCTTTACATCCTTTGCACAGCAGTTGCTGTTCCGATTTAGACTCATAATTCCAGCAAATCTGGTTCTAATCAGTATATTATTAACTCACTGAATAAGCTCTGTCTGTGTGTCTGTGTATGTGTGTGTGTGTGTGTGTGTGTGTGAGAGAGAGAGAGAGAGAGAGAGAGAGAGAAAGAGGAAGAAGAAGAAGAAGAAGAAGAAGAAGAAGAAGAAGAAGAAGAAGAAGAAGAAGAAGAAGAAGAAGAAGAAGAAGAAGAAGAAGAAGAAGAAGAAGAAGAAGAAGAAGAAGAAGAAGAAGAAGAAATGATACAATTGTGAAAACCTATCTTTAGGACAATCACAAATGCTCATTTCACTCGCCCCTGCCATAAAAGAAGAAATGTTAACCTTCAGCATTGGGAGAGGAGTCTTTCATATCCTTATCTACAAAGTAGAAGGACATTTCATCATTAGGTCAATGAAAAACTGCTAGAAATGGGGCCATCCACTTTTGTATTTCCTTATTAATTCTGGCACAACAGCAGCAGGAGTTTAAGTTGAGAGAAAGGCAGGAAAAGGAAGATTTTTTTAAAAATGGACTTGCAGATGTTTTTTATTGGTGCTGTAGATATTCCATCAAAATTCTGTATCTTATTAAATGTATAATAATGAGGGCAAGGCATTTTAAGGAAGGGTAGATATTCCAAACGCAGCATCTAAAGGTGGCCAGAGATACATATGGTGGATGTCTTCTTCCAGTTCCTGCTAGTAATTCTGATGCTTCTGGTACGAGGCAGTTTATATTTCGTACTGGACTGTGTTAGATCAAAATAGTTGAAGCTAATGAAAACTCCATGTTTGAAAAGGAAAAGGAACAGCTGGCTATATCCAGGCTATCTCCAGGTGTATTTGATTTGGATCTGGCATTCTAGCCCTAAGTCCTAAGAAAAATGCTTGAGCCTAAGCACAATTTATTTGATGGTCATTGTTGATTTATGGAGTTTGTTGAGATGGGGGTAAATCGATGTCCTTCAAAACCCTGGATTGCGTATCTTACAGCTTGACTAGTTCACCAACAAGGCTGTCCAATGAATCATTTGTTTGGGAGAATGCATCCCTTAAATTCTACTCCAAATTACACATGAGCAGCATAGGAGAGCCAGTTTGGTGTAGTGCAGCGGTTCTCAACCTGTGGGTCACGACCCCTTTGGGGGTCGAACAACCCTTTCACAGGGGTCGCCTAAGCGCATGCTAGCCCACCACGCCCCCTTTGTCACCTCATTGCGCGCGGGGAGGGGGCGGGGAGGAGGTCGCGGCGGCGGAGCAGGGGTCGCGGCATTAGGAAGGTTGAGAACCACTGGTGTAGTGGTTAAGACACCAGGCTAGAAATAAGGAGACTGTGAGCTAAAGAAGCTTCTTGAATGAGAACCGAAACTTCTTCAAAGAAAAACCAGAAAGTCCAGTTGCTTCTTGAAAAAGCACCTTTGGGACAAGGAGATCATGAGTTCTTGTCCCTCTTTAGGCACGAAGCCAGCTGGGTGACCTGAGACTGGGTGACCTCAGTCTCTCTCAGCCCTAGGAAAGAGGCAATGTCAAACCACTTTTGAAATCTTGGCAAGAAAACTGCAAGGACGTGGTCATACTGCCTCCAGAAATCAGACTGACCTGAAGGCACAAACAGCATAGGAATGAACTGATCAATCTAAATCTGGTCTGTGCAAATAGAATCCATTTTTGTTTTCTTGCCTAATTTTATTTTAACACTGGAAAATCACCATTTGTTGTAATTCTTATTTTTCCTTAATGTTTCAGGATTTGTGTACCCGGACTTGCTATAAAACATGATTTTTAAAAACACAGCTGCCCCGATAAGCATTTTTAAAAATGCAAATCTCAAACATGTTACTGGGTCCAGTCAAAATGGTGACAGACCAAAAAATGGTGACAGACCAAAAATGCAAATCTCAAACATGTTACTGGGTCCAGTCAAAATGGTGACAGACAGCTCAGGAACCAAATCTGAAAAACTATCCAATTCCAATATCACCTAAGTGGTATGCTAAGACCAGGTGGAGAGGACTTTATTGACCCACCAATGGCCGAGACTTACTCAGTGGTGATTTAGAGATTGACTTCCTCAGTGATAGAGTCCTGGTTATGTATTCCTGGCCCATATACAGTACTTTTTAAGTTTAAATGAAATTTTGAGACATGTTTGTTGTTCTGGATTTTGCAGAATAACATTTGTCTCAACACCAAGCTGTCTTTAATATTGAAATGGGGATTATGTTTTAGTTTTGATAAATGGCTTGATGTGTTTTTTTCAGCTAAAAACTGGACTTTAATTATTTTTACTCTTCTTTTTTTACCACTGATTACAAATATTGCTTTGGGCTTTCCTTTTCTAGCTGCTGTTCTAGATTATTTTCAGAATAAAAGTAATGCATAAATAACTAACACTATAACAATACTGGTGCATCTTTCCTAAATATAACTTTTGGGGCATACAATAACAACTTCTTTATTATTTATGGCATATACTCTATTATTTGAGCAACAGTGGAATCCATTGTAGCATGCTCTGTTCTTTTGCTCCCATTGAAATTTAAAGCTGATTTATTTAACATCTCTAATAGAGTATTCTGCAATAACTGCTTCATTCATGCGTTTAATATTCAGGATGTCCTGATTTACATGATGTTCTTTTGGAATTCTTTCTAAATAGTAGAAAAGGCTTTCTACACTTCAGGAGATGGGAAGATAACAACAACAACAACAACAACAACAACAACAACAACAACAATAGAGGCAAAAGAACCTATCTGTATAATAGACCAATTATTACTCTGACAAAAGCATGTCCTACTATGAAGTGGATAATTTTCAAGAATCTTGACTTTAAGGAAGCTGATTGGGCGGGGGTTGAACTAGATCAGGGGTCTCCAACCTTGGCAATTTTAAGACTTGTGGACTTCAACTCCCAGAATTCCTCGGCCAGCTTTGTTGGCTGAGGAATTCTGGGAGTTGAAGTCCACAAGTCTTAAAGTTGCCAAGGTTGGAGACCCCTGGACTAGATGACCTACAAGGTCCTTTCCAACTCTGTTAATCTGTTAAAAAACCTTGTTATTCCATCAAGCTAAGGAGATTAGATTGTTTTTATGATCTCTTGGTTGAGACAATGAGATTCTTTTTATCAAGAGAATACCATTAACATTGTTAGGGGTTTGGACTAAAAGTCCTCCAAGGTCCCTTCCAACTCTGTTATTCTGTTAATGTTTTTAGATATGACTCCTGGTTACATAGGGATATTTTTAGTCATTGTTTCACTTGATTGTATGAATTAACCTAGTTATGTACTAGGGACCTGTATACCACTCAGAGTTGGCAGAATAAAATTGTTATAAGATCTGCCCATACATGTATCTTAGATGCATCTTCTATGCTAGACTTCCCCTTTGTGGAACATATTTCATGTTCTCCAAACAAGCAAAATTTCAACAGGCTTCTGCAAAAATTGACCACAGAGCACAAGTGGGCTATGTATATCCAAATGAAACATGGTATTTGAGTCTTTTCATCACCTTTTTTTCCTCATTACTCTGAGGATGATTTAAATTGGAGGCAATAACGCAGAGAAAAAAAGTCAAATAATAATAAAAATCCCTAGCAAAATACATTGCAAATTAATTCTCAGTACTTTAAGGTTTTGTACTGAGTCTCCAGCAACATGCTACTATGCCATTAAGAATTTATCCCATAGTTATAATAGGGAAAAAATATTAAATGGCAACTTCAATTTATTATCTCCAAGCATAAACTAAGCATATTTTTCTGTTAATTTCTATATTAATTTTCTTCATTTACTAAATTTGTATGCCTTATCAATCAAAAATTCTAAGTAGAGTATGAACTAACATGATAAATCAAGCCAAACAAAATCATCATCAATAATGACCAAATCAATAGTTCAATAATTAGTATTAAGAAAAATAAGAATAACAATGCAGTACCAATCATCTTATAAAAATATATTTGATAACATTTCTTGAAGCCCAGAAATAATAGTGATATTCACTCCTTGGGAGTGCCACAGTAAAGCAGAGTTTTAATTGTATTTTGTGATTGAACAGTAAAAAAATGGCTAAGCAGAATTGAGGAACTGGCATTTACTTTCTGCAAAAACTCGCTTGGTTTTCCCCCTCTTTCTCAAGGTATAAAAGAATTCCTCACAGAATCACAAAATGGGGTCAAAATCAAATACAATAATCTGCCATTACCTTAGCAAAAAGTCTTCAAGCTAATGGGTGGGCCTAGCTTACACAAAGTAGTAAAGCTGTTCCAGAATTGTATCATGTCGGATAGTGGGTGTGGAAATCACAGATATGAATACTTCTCCATAAAGGAAGAAAATTCCTTCATACTGAAAATCTGAATACTATAGGCATCTTTTTTGCTTTGCTATCCTAAATGTTACATTTTGTGTGTCCTGATCTTTTTATTTCAGGGTTGGACCAAATTTTAGATAAGGGGAATCATTCTGAAGCTCACTAGAATTTCAAGACATTTTGGGGGGATTCGTTCTGATGAATATTGATACAAAATAATAGCCTAGGGACCTCTTCCCATGTCCTATTGCATCTTTGAAACAACAAAGAGACATACCATAGAATGAATTGCTTAGGTGGGTGCAGTCCATGATTCTCAGTCCTCTTCACAGACGTCTTTGGACCCAACTATCTTGACTGGAGGAAGAGTGGAAGAAAAAGTGGAACTGCCATCTTTGCTCCTTGGTGCATTACCATCTGGCTTGAATCTCTCCCACTTTGACACAGAGTCCACCAAGCCCCACTGCCTTGTTCTATTTTCCCCAAGAAGGTGGCATCTTCTCAGCTTCTCTGAGCAGACCCTATTCACCATAGAGAACCATTATGGTCATCTTGAAACATTAAGAACTAGTATCCAAGTTATTTTGCTTTCTTTTTCCTTCATTCAGCATTGTCTCTTTTTAGACGATAAGTAGCACAATTGTCTAGATTTTATTATAATATAAATCATTCTGAAGCTGAAGGAGGAGACAGAAATGCTCCCATTGCCCCCAACCCCCATCTAATAGTGTTTTACCACTACCCATACGTTGGAATCCAGTAACAATTTTAGCACTAAAGTATTTTGCCTGAAGACCTCCCTGCTCGAATTTCATTAATATTTTAAACAGGCAGCCAAAGAGGGTTGAAAAAAAATCATTTTATTTTAAATTGCCACTGATGTTTTAACAAGCCAGGGATAGCATGCAGAGCACAGCTTTTGGGATTCCTTCCAACCCCTTACCAGCAGTGGCCTTATAAGGTGTCTGGATTTCTTCTGTGCAATGAAGTAACATGTTGCTCCTAGTTTTGTGTGTGTTTCATCTCTCTGGGGACTAATCAGGGTATGTGCATTTTATTCTCATCCATTCTCCTCTCTCTCTCTCTCTCTCTCTCTCTCTCTCTCTCTCTCTCTCTCCCCCTCCCTCTCTCCCTCTCCCTCTCCCTCTCCCTCTCCCTCTCCCTCTCCCTCTCCCTCTCCCTCTCCCTCTCCATATGTACTAGGGGAGCCTGTATGATGTAGTAGTTAAGGCATCAGGCTAGAAACTGGGAGATCATGAGTTCCATTCTTGCCTTAGGCGAGAAGTCAGGTGGGTGACCTTGGGCCAGTCACTTTCTCTCAGACCTAGGGGGGAGGCAATGGTAAACCACTTTCGAAAAACCTTGCCAAGAAATCTGCAGGAACTTGTCCAGAAAGTTTCCAAGAATTGGACACGGTTGAACAGAAATTTTAAAAAATGCACTGGGAAGCAGAGATTTAGCTGTAGCCACCTTTCTGGATTATTGGACCAGGAGTGGGAGGCGAGGACATTTAGAATGGAACATTCAGTAATAGTCTGAGTTGCTTTTCAGCAGCTTTTCCCATAGAGTTCCACTGGGGGAATTATAGTATTTCTGAAATAGCAATAGCACTTAGACTTATATGTTGTCCATAGTTCTTTACAGCACTCTGTGAGCGGTTTACGAATGACAGCATATTGCCCCCAATAATCTGGCTTCTCATTTTACTGACCATGAATGGATGGAAGGCTGAGTCAACCTTAAGCTTGTCAGGATCAAACTCCTGCAATACAGCATTCTAACAACTGCTCCACCAGGGCTCTATACAGAAATATTTTTCTGTACTGATCTGACCCATTTTCAAAGCTGATCTTTCTTTTGTCAGCTTCTCCCAACACCAAATTTGGTCCCTGTTCTCATTTTACAGAATTAGCATGTTGAGGACCAGATAGACTGATGGACAAACCAGGCTCTGACCTTCTTTACTTAATTTCTTTCAGGCGTTCTACAGGGTTAGAAATATTATTAGAACTATTTCTCATATTATTAGAAATAATAAAAATCCACTTTCACGCCCTGGTTGTAAAAGCTGGATGTAAAACATTGAGCTGCAACCCATAGCATTATTATGATCATGTTTTTACCTTTTCTTGGCAAGGATTTTGTCAACTGAGACAGAGGGAAGTCAGATTTGCAGCAAAAAAAGTAATCCGGGGATCAGAGAAAACATTTGGTTCCCCCCCAAATATTACCTTTCACTGGAAAAATAAACTCAATGAAAATTAAGTTCAGCCCAAACTGCTTGCTGTTCTGTTTGGGCAAACATGAAAAGTACTACTCATAGGAAGCCTCATTATACACTAATAAGATTAATGAACATCAACCCGTCTCCAAACATAAGAAACACATGTCCAATTCAAGACACTCCCTTTAACCCTTATAGGGTTTAGAGTGACTGTGACTTTAGAGAAACAAACAATCATGTGCAAAACCAGGTAGGAGAAGAAAACAATTTAAAAATATACCAACACCAACATTATTACATTGGCACATTTACCAATAAATATTTTATTTCTTGGTAAAACTGAGTGAGAACATGTATAGAGATTGGATGTGCAGCTATTCAGAAGCCCATTCTTCATGGTTAGGTTGTGCTGTAGAATTTCCTAAGCAGATTATAGCGGGTCTGTCTGTCTGTCTGTCCCTCCATCCCTCCATCCCTCCATCCCTCCATCCCTCCATCCCTCCATCCCTCCATCCCTCCATCCCTCCATCCCTCCATCCCTCCATCCCTCCATCCATCCATCCATCCATCCATCCATCCATCCATCCATCCATCCATCCATCCATCCATCCATCCATCTATCTATCTATCTATCTATCTATCTATCTATCTATCTATCTATCTATCTATCTATCTATCTATCTATCTATCTATCTATCTATCTATCTATCTATCTATCTATCTATCTATCTATCTATCATCTACCTATCTAATCTCACCCATCTCCCCCTCTTTTAATTACAGAATTCTAGTCGTTTCACTCAGATTCACCTTATGCCCTACCATTTGAAACTTTCAAATTTCAAGTTTGAAGACAATGAACATATCTGCTACTCCTTCCTCCTCCTATTTTCCCAAGAAACATCACCCTGTGAGGTAAGTTGAGCTGAGAGAGAATGGCTGGCTTCCATGGCTAAGGCAGGACTGGAACTCACCGTTTGCTGCTTTCTAGCCTGGTGCCTTAATCACTAGACCACACTGTCTCTCTCTTTTAAATTTTAAACACTCTTTTCTCTCTTGAGCATAATGCCAAAGAAAGTTTGAACTACTGAATATAACTTCCGAAGATTTAAAACAATCAAAAGCCAGAAATGATCTAATAAGGAACCAAATGTAATGTACCGCTTTCTTTCAGTTATATTCCTTACACTGCACAAACAAGTTGAAAACAGGAGGTTCCTTCTAAATTTGTTCTTGTCTGGAACTGGGTATTGTAAACCCAGCCTATTTTCTGTCTATGCCATCAGGATATGCTTAGAGTGCTGAGGATCTGAGCTCCATTTCAACTGAATGGGAGTTCCTTCAGGGTTCTATAAATAGCCTCCAGTGTACATGCTTCAGTGCTGTGGATGGAAAACATTAGGACTCTCTCATTTGTTGCAGCAAATCTTCCTCATAACTTATGCCATAAACATGTGGTTGCCCCACACTGCGCCAGACACTCTGTGACATCAGCAACCCAGGGAGCCTTTCCAGAGTCTTTTCCATACAAATTGAAGTTAATGAAGACTGATATAATAAGCAGATGGAACTTGGTAGTCTCTGGCTGCACCAGGGTGTGGGCATATATTTGTCACCACAAAGGAGCTCCCTGAGGAGGTTTCAGGAGACCTGCCAAGGAATGGAAATGGTGCCAGCATAATCCAATTTGAACCCGTTTGGAAGGATGTGGCTCACTATCTCTATGTTGCCAGGCAAACCAAGTGCCAGAGCAATGGGGATGGCACTAATGTGTGTCTGACATTCCCTTTGCGAAGGCATAGAATGTAATTTCATTCCTAAAGGGCTGTTCATATAAAGTATAAAGCTTAAACAATCAGGTAAAAAAAAACCTATCTCTGCTTCCGTTTATGGAGATTTTCAACAATCCAGGTCCTGGTTGTCCCAAAGGTGCTTTTCCAAAAGGCAACTGGACTTTGTTTTTCCTTGAAGACATTTCACTTCTCATCCAAGACACTTCTTCAGTTTTCCAGTTCTCTTCTTCAGAACTAAAGAAGCTGCTTCCACCTTCAAGGAAAAACAAAATCTAGTTCCCTTTTGAAAAAGCACCTTTGGGATATCTCTGCTTCTCTTTTCATGCTTTGTTCCCAATTTATCACAACCCAAAATATACTGTTTCACAACTTTTTTCCCTCTCCATGTATGCTATTTATGGGCAAACTCTAGGTATCCCCATTTGAACCCATTCAAGTACAGTTGAAATCAGTGAAGGTGCCTTCTAAAGGATGATGTTGGCTTGAGATAGCAAATTGCCAGGAAGCCTAGTTATGCACTATTGAAGGAGTAAGTATCCAGGTTCAGCCCATAGCAGAAGAATAAAATAGTAGGGATTAGCTTGGTTTTAGCAAGAAAGAGAAGCACAAAGGAACACCTTCTGAAAAAGAAAAAAGAAAAAGGTTTTATATTGGATGTTGATGAGGAATTTCATTATGATATACATTTGCTCAAGAGGCAGCACAATATCTTTTCATTTTCATGTTCATTTCATTTTCTCAGTTATATTAAAGGATGCTGAAGATAATGTTCTTTTTAATGTCTAGGGCAGGGGTGTCAAACTCAAGGCCCAGGGACTGGATCTGGCCCACGGGGTGCTTAGATCTGGCCCTCCTGAGCTCCGTTTTCGCTAGCAGAGGGTTGCAGGAGGCCGTTGCAGCCGAAAACGGAGCTCGGGAGCCCGTTTTCGCTTGCAGAGCACTCGGCCCACCACAGGTGCCCCCGACACAAGTGATTCCATGCCCACCCTGGCCATGCCCACCCCAGCCCCCTGAGGTCAAACACAACCCTGATGTGGCCCTCAATGAAATCGAGTTTGACACCCCTGGCCTAGGGCTTTTCCAAGTATTTTGAGTTGCAAATGTTTTGCTGTTACAAACAGTCGTGGACTGAAGTGGTTCACTTCTCTTTAAAAATGATCCTTTTAAAATGAAAATGTCAGGTGTGATGCCAAAGGATGAGGCCATTTTAGATATAAATAGCTATGCTATTTGTATAAAGTAGTTGTTGAATTAATTTCATTATGTTTTCATTTCAAAGAATTTCAGCTAACAAGGCTGAGAAAGAAGCATTGTTTAAAATTGTGTTTAGTATTGGAGCAATTAAAATAGTGTGATTATAGTAGACATCCTTAGTGTTGAAACTGTGTGTACAACTCTGAAAATAGATATGGTTTCTTTTAAACGTAGTATTTTCCTTCATAGTAAAAATGTAAGAAACATTCTTAAAAAATGTTTTACGTGTTGTTTACTGCTGAATTTTTGTCAAAAATTACAAATGCATTATCAGATCTGATAGTTTTAGTTGCAGAAGTTCAAAATTCTGTCGTCACTCCAGTATAAATTTAAGCGCCAAAGTCTATGAATGCAGCATACCTTGGCTCTTATTAAACAACTGATTAAAACAATAGCTTAGCCCCACGGGTACCAAAACGGTCAATGCAAATATGTGCTATGGTTTGTTAAGTAAGGGTAAACATTGGTTTTAAATCATGTATTTAAACAATGTTGCCTGTAGCCCTTAAGGTAAATGTCAATGCTGCATAAATCAGAGTTCCTGCTAACAGAGAAAGTGAAATAGGAATTCAGAACCCTCGGTTCTGTGATTACCATCCTGGCAAATAGCTAACTTAGACCAGTTGTAAAGCAGATTTTCAGTGCTGTTGGCAATTCAAATGGTTGCTGAACAGGGCAGTCCTTATCCAAGACCACCTGTGCAGGTAGTCCTCGACTTATGGGCACAATTGAGCCCAAAATTTCTGTTGTTAAGTGAAACATTTGTTCAGTGAGTTTTGCCCCATTTTACGACCTTTCTTGCCACAGTTGTTAAGTGAATCGCTGCAGTTGATAAGTTAGTAACCCGGTTGTTAAGTGAATCTGTCAAAAGGTTGCAAAAGATGATCACATGACCCTGGGACATAGCAATGGTCATAAATATGAACCAGTTGTCAAGCATCTGAATTTTTATCACATGATCATGGGGATGCTACAAAAGGTGTAACTGTGAAAAATGGTCATAAGTCACTTTTTTCAGTGCCATTGTAACTTTGAACATCACTAAATGAACTGTTGTAAGTTGAGGACTGCCTGTACTTACAAGCATTCCTAGGAAGCAAAGATCAAGATGGATGCGTTTTATTTTTCCTTTTGAAAGCTTATTCACTTTTCCATTTGAAAAGGAAAAGTACATTCCATACATCCCAGTAATAAGCCAATAGAGTCCCAGTCTGACATAGATGGGTAAAGATTTTGCTTTTATGTGACTTGCATGATCAATGTCTATGTTTGAGAACCACTGCTATGCCCAAGTATTGATGGTTTGTTTCCCCCAGTTCCAGATTGTCCTAGTTGTCTCCGGGGTTAGTCACCATGTAGAAATGTTTCATCAGCTTTGCAAATCCTTGGCCTGCAATAATTAGCCTCACGTGGCCCTTCTGATGGGCAACATGTGGCTGACACCCAAATCCTAGCTTTAAACTGCTTGTTATTTCCCAAACATGGTTTGATTTCAATTTCAAACTGTTTGGGCTTTCATACGTATTCTTAACCAAGAGTCAGAGAGAGGGGCTGTGTCTGTAGTTCTGTCTCCCTGTCCCTCCGCTGCCCTCATTTCCCCTGAAAAAATCAAACATGTGCTGACATGCTTCATTCACATTTTGAAAACAGGAAGATAGCAGAGATTATGAGTCTTCTTAGCATTATGTCTCCCACAGGCGATCTTTGTAACTATTTTTGTTTCGTTTTGCTCTGTTGCACAAAAGGAGGCACCTCTAAGCCTGAGAACTATTTTGTCTATATATAAATATATGCAAGGTAAACACTACAGTTCTAGTCAATCACCTGAATTCAGATTATAAATTCTATCCTGGGTTGGGTACTTCATAAACTATCTAGCAGTTATTAAAGATGTAGAAAAACTTTCATGTGGGGGTTTGATTTAGGTTTTTTTTCTAATCCTTTTTCTTATTGGCAACAGAAATCCAATTAGACAATAATCCTATCTTCTTTGAAATCCCTCACCACAGCATCACACGATATTAAGTTGTGAATGTTGTGACTGTGATGGAACTAGGAGCCAGGCAACAGCAAATGACTTTGTTGATGTGAGTAGCAAAGAACACAAATATCCCAAGGCTATGATCTGTTGCTCTTGACTACCCTAGGACTATTAGGGATAGTAGACATTTGCTTAGTAATTGACTACTAGGAATAGTAGAGGTTTGCTTGGGCTAATGTTGGATTTAAAGCCGTGTAATTTCATAGATGCTTATACTTAATAACCTTTGTTGTTTGGGAGGAAAAATAAAAGTGACTGGCTCTAACATAAAAACTAGAAGCTGATTTTACATTCAGCAAATGGTCTGTATTTTAATATGTTGGATTTAAAACAATGACTGTGGTATTGAAGAAATGGAAGGGATACATTATGGGCCCTGAGAAAGCAACTAACATAAAAAGGTAGATTCCAGAATCAACATTTGTACCCCTTACATTCTTGTTGTAGTATTATGTGTATTGTAATAGTATGTGTGTCATCTATTGCATTTCATAAGATTTTTGTGTGTGGGTGTACTTGTTGCTTTGGTTTTGTTACGCAGTGTGATACAATAGTTTTATAACCCACTTGTTTAAGAGAGATAAAGGTGTGAGCTTATTGAAATATAGACGCAAGGGCATAACACTCTGTCTAAGTCAATAGATATACTGAGCAAATGTCTGCTTTTTAAGGTTTCATTCAGTGATATGGGAAAAAATCTAGGGCACATATTTAAGATTTTCCATTAAAATCCATGGGACTAAAATACACATCTTGACTGGGTTGTGCCTAAGGGAGTAGTAAAGGACCAATGAAAATGAAGGAAATATGTTCTTGAATTGGGAATGTCAAATTCAGTTATGTATTCGGTTGTACAAATAATCAAATTTTGTATGCAAGCACAATATGGTCAATTTGTTTCAGCTGTATGCCCCATTTCCTCATTTATTTCAGGCCAAATTGGAAGAAGTCTGGAGGAACTAATTAAAATATGGTGTTATGTTCTAACTGTTTCAACTGTGTTGCATGGTTCCAACCAGGTCCAGCGTTTGAGCGGGAAAAAGCTCAAACGCTATTGGCTGGTCTGTCTGACAGCTCCCTATAAAAGGGCAAGCTGTCAGACTGCTCTTTGCTGGTTGCTTACACAAGAGCTGAAATAAAGAGCTGCTTTGGAAGTCTGTCTCCTGTCATCTCTACCCACTATCTAACAGTGGCGACGAGGGCTTGGGCCAGGAGCGGTCGCCCCAAAGGAGACAGCCCCCATGTTCAAAAAG
>QLTV01002260.1:4441761-4488702 GCA_003457575.1 Thermophis baileyi | reverse complement strand
CTTCCCCAAACCCAAAAAACTTTAACCTTAGACTGTCTACTGTCGACCTCACCCCATTCCTAAGAGGTCTGTAAGGGGCGTGCATAAGCGCACCAGCGTGCCTACCGTCCCTGTCCTACTGTCCTATTGTCTTCATCTATCTGTATTCACTTTGATTATGTTTATGATTATACCTATACCTGCTATNGATCAATGCCTGGAATTCACTACCTGACTCTGTGGTTTCTTCCCCAAACCCAAAAAACTTTAACCTTAGACTGTCTACTGTCGACCTCACCCCATTCCTAAGAGGTCTGTAAGGGGCGTGCATAAGCGCACCAGCGTGCCTACCGTCCCTGTCCTACTGTCCTATTGTCTTCATCTATCTGTATTCACTTTGATTATGTTTATGATTATACCTATACCTGCTATCTTGTACATGTTTGACAAATAAATAAATAAATAAATAAATAAATAAATAAAATATTTATTTCTCATGGCATATCTCTTGCCATGGAAGTTTCTATTCAAACCTTAGGCTTTATTTACTTGGCCCATACATAGAGCCAGCCATGGTTCTGTTTCCTGCTCAGAGATGAGTCTCACACTGTGGCTTGGAGCATTTAGGAATATGTAAGCATCCTGGGACTATCACTGAGAAGGACTAAACTGCTGAAAGAGTTTCAGCTGAAGATTCATAAAGAAATCACACATTTTGTGAGTCTTTGCTTGAAGATGACTTGTAAATTCCTCTCCTTCATGTTCTTCCTCAAGACCCCAAAATCTGTGATGGTATGGGGCAAAGAAAAGTGGAGCGGGGAGTGGGCATGGAGGCCCTAATGCAGTATCTTCAGAGACTGGCAGGTTCAGGAGCTTCAAGTCCACATTTTTTCTCCTGATGTTTAAAAACAAGAGGCCTCCTCCTCCTCCTCCTCCTCCTCCTCCTCCTCCTCCTCCTCCTCCTCCTCACCCCTCTATCCCCGAAGATTGATATTTATTTTGCTCATTCACTCAGTCTCCCTGCCCTGGCATAGGTATGCCTCACTTACAGCTTGCTGAGGATTATATCCACTCAACACTACTCCTAGTGCACTGCCAGCATCCAGTAAAAGGCAGCCTGAAAGCTAGTGTAGCATGCTTAACACTTTTCAAATTGTGATGCCTTCAAAATTAGTTGGCCCACTATGGGAGTGTCCCCTTCTGTCCAGTTGCTGGGTTCTCTGCATGTTCTGCACAGGGTTCTAACTTACCTCGCTGCCGGTTTGCTTCCTCCCGTGCCATGTGGCTGCGTGCGCATTGCGTGCCGCGTGGCCGCGCCACGCGGGCGCACATGTGCAGTGCCAAAAAATCCCCCAAAAAAGGAAGCCAAAAACAAGATGGCAGCGCATGCGCAGTGTCGGGGACTCAGCTTCTGCGCATGCGCAGAAGGAAAAAAAATAGTAAAAAAAAAATCCCCCCCCAAATCCCAAAAAAGATGGCGGCACTGACAGAACCGGCTCCATGACATCACCAATGGTTTGCTACCGGTTCTATGGAACCGGTGCAAACCGGGAGGAACCCACCTCTGGTTCTGCATTGTTGTTTTGGCTGCAAGGGAGACTGGAACCCTGACTTTTGCAGCTACTTTCTTTGGGTCACAGACTGTACAACTCAAACACCCCACAGGTTGACACTATGAACACTTACACACCACTCCGGCATTTGAACATCTCTTCCATTTATGCCATGCTATAGAGTGAGTGATCGACGTAGGTGGACAGGAAACTTTTATCAGCATTTAGAGTGCCATAAGGAAGGACGGAATTCTAGTTACCACATCCGTTCTGTTTGCCAGTCTTGTGATTTGGCCATAAATCTGATTTGGGAAGCTCAATAGCAGTCTGGTGTTTTGGGTGGGAACATTAGCAATCGAGCAGTGATAGAGAGATAGTAGGAATATACCCTCTGTTCAGAAAAGGGAAAAGGTGAAGGGAAGGGAAGGGAAGGGAAGGGAAGGAAAGGAAAGGAAAGGAAAGGAAAGGAAAGGAAAGGAAAGGAAAGGAAAGACAACCCAAAAGCAAATGGAGCAATTAGCTATGAAGTCTGCTACAATAGACATTCGATCCAAAGCTTTAGTCAGAGGGATTGCTTACAGTCATGCTGAAAAAAAGAAAGAAAGAAACCACCCACTTCCTGTATATGACTCTGAGAAATGTGGATCCAGATTTAGATTGGGCTCTAAATCCTGCATTAAGTTTCAGCTTGTGCTGCCAAGAGCACTGTACACCTCTGGGCAAATATGAAGAACAAAAAGCGGAAACCTCTGGAGGGACCAAATCCTTCTCTAACCTTTCAATTAGTCTCTAATCCCTTTCCTCCTCTAAAATCTCTGCTCCAGGCTGCCTGGCTTTGGAGATTCTAAGCAGCCAAGAACCTCACCTCCCTTCTTTCTCTGAGGTTTTAAGAGGGAGAGACCTCTCCCCTCTGCCCTGCACCACACCCCACAGCAGATTCATGCTGTTGCAAAGGCTGTTCACAGTGCCCTTGCTTCTGATACAAACATTTTCCACCTGGCTGAGTCAGATTATTTACAAAACATTATAAATAAGGATTCCCTCCCTTTCCCCTTTCCTTCCATTTTGTTTTAAACTGCTGGTGGAACTATTTTTAAAAGCATGACACGGACGATTGTGACACATTCGGTGTTCTTAATGAGTGGGTGCAGTTTTATTTCATGTTGTTCTTGTCACCGAGCCTAATATTACAAGTGTGCCCTTTATGAACAGAATCTGAAAAATCACAGGGTTCATGACAGCCCATTCCCCCAAAACAGTATGGAATTTTGTTTACTGTGTCTGTGTGAATACGTATTCTTTGTTAAAGAGCCATAGTAAAGGTAATCCGCATAATATTTTACATTGAAGCAGTTGGCTGGTGTATGAGTGATTCTCGGTTTTATTTCAATTTGTTTCTCTTCACAGTTTCTTAGGTTTTAGAACTATTTCTATTGTACTATTTGTACTTGCTGACGTTTTCAAAACAAACCATGCAAAGTCTATAGTTTTCGTTATATTCCCAAGATATTTGGTGCTTGTTCAGACACAAGGCACAAAGCCAGGTCAAGTGCTTAAGTTGGAAAACAGGAATATGTTTCTTTTCCTGACTACCACATGGCCTAAATTTTGCAGCATGCCTTTCCCCTTTGTTCAGGCACTTCGAAGGTGCCATATTTTCAGTGGAGAACTGCTGCATAGTTCCTTATTACTTCTAGGTATGCCCAATGGGATGGTACAGATCTGGTTGGTTTCAGAGTTGAAGACTATTTGAAATGATTTCATTTCTATCACTAATTGCCAATCCACCAGTGATTAGTGAGCCATCATTCAAATTGCTATTGAAGTTAATGTAAAAACTGTTTGGCTGTTTTCTGACTACCACATGGCCAATGCTGTCAGTCCTTAGAGGTAGGCCAGATCAGGAAACAGAAATTGCAAGAATTATGAGAATGGTTCTAGGGTATAATAGCAGAATCATAAAAACCTACCAGTGTTTCTTCTACTCCCTCTTATGCCAAACAGAAGGACTTATTTTGAATTTCTTTCTTACACCTTCTCCTTTCCCTTGACTAAGTTGCCTTTTATTTTTCCTTAATAGGTCCTATATACTTTCACCAATGTTATCTTTATGCTGCACACGCTAATGGCTTGTGCATATTCAAATAAATAATATGTAAACAACATGCTATAAAGCCATGTGCATAGAGTGATTCACAGGAGCGATATGAATCATTCTTGTGCAAGTCTCTATGGAAGCTCCAACTTTTAGTAGTAAGCTACATTAAAAAGGCACAAAGTCAGAGGTGGGTTCCTCCCAGTTCGGACCAGTTCGCCCGAACTGGTAGCGACCCGCTGGTGACGTCACGATGACGTCACGGGTCCAGTTCGGTCAGTGCCTCCATCTTTTTTTTGGATTTTTTTTTGGGATTTTTTTTCTTCTGCGCATGCGCAGAAGCTGAGTTTCTGGCACTGCGCATGCGTCGCCATCTTGTTTTTGGCTTTTTTAAAAAAATGTTATTTTTTTGCACTGCGCATGCGTGCGCGCCCACGAGGCACTGCCACATGGCGTGGGAGGAAGAGAACTGGCAGCGAGGTAAGTTAGAACCCACCCCTGCACGAAGTATATTTGTTCACTTCCTCCTGATAAAAAGCGAGAAACTCATATGGTCAGAAGCTACTGCTTCTTTCACCTGAGAAGAAAATACTTGTCAGTCACTTTGTGCCAGCATGGTCTGTTGTTGGGATATTGATAAGAGGTTGGACGGTCAAAAGCAAAGCTCAGAAAGATAAGCATCCTGAAAGAGATCTGGAAAATTGATTCAAACATTTTAGAACTCCGAAGTCTGTTCTAGCAAGGTTCTTTAAAGATCTGTTGGGAGCATTCTATCACAGCAAGGGAGCATTCTATCACAGCAAATTTGGAGGGCTTCTGGTTGGAAAAAACCTGTTCCTCATGTCACATCTATTCACAAAATTGGGATCCTAGAACATCATGGCAGTCCGATCACCTTCATGCTGAGCTCATTGTATTGTCTCATCTCAGCGCATGTATCACACGGTAATTTTGCATCTTCTTACCATTTTTACCATATCAACTCTTCCAAGGAACACCTGGAGGAAGATGTATAATTTTGATCAGAATGTGGAAGATCCTTTGTCAAAGAACTGTTGACATGCTATGGTTTCCTTGTTTAGGAGCCCAGAAGAATGTGACTCAAACATAAAGCAGCTTCATGTGGAAGATCCTACTTTGCTTTTTCTTGGAGTCTCTTTGAAAGATGCTAGAAGAACAAACTAATAGCCCACATGTATACTCAGATTATAATTAGGCAGCGGCCTTGATGGTGTTGTTTGAGTCAATAGCCAAGCCTGGAATCCCTTTCCAACTTTATAAACTTGTATTGAATGTGAACTGTTGGTTGTATAGTCCTTTAAGAGGCAACTTATTACATTATTCTGTTTTATCAAGTTCAAATGGATAGAGCTGGCTTGGTTTTCTAAAGCTGGGTACCTCCTCTTGGGTGCTGACTTCCAATGATGTCAAAAAGAATCTGGTTGGGATTTCCAGCATGCCTAAGGGAAGAAATAGCTACCCATGGCCAAACCATCAGTAATGAAACTGTTTCCAGAACCTCTAAAAGCTTTCTTGGCTTCCCTATATGGAGTCTGCACAATACTTGGAAAAGCCTCTCCATCAACAAGCTGACCTATCTTTAACAGGAACCACCCTGGTCTTGCTTGGCTTTTAGTTTCACTTTGTCCTATTAACAAACGGGACAACCCTGATGGGAGTTGACTCTAGATAGATAAGGGCTTCTTTAGATGCCCTGGTATTCGTTCAGCCTATGCTATTTGTTCTCCTTCTGGATTTTGTTTTGTAGTGGCGAAGAAATCTTTCCCACTCTGTTTAAAGGTAGCTTATGTTCTGGTCCAAGCCCTCCTTGCATTTTGAACTGCAAAGTGAAGGAAACGAGGATCCTATTCCACAAAGGTTTTTTGGATATCAGAATGAATTTGGAACACACTTCTTAATTTGGCAGTAATGAAATGGCATTTGGCTATACTGATACAATTTACCAGTTCTTAGATGACAAAGTTCCAGTTCTCCTGTTGACTTGTGGGAGTGTAAATTAAGTTTTGATCAAAATCGCTAAATAGGTTTCTTGGCTAGTTATATCTAACTGCCATGGGTAAACTTTTAAAAAGTTTTGTAAAAGGGAAAGAGAAAAACAGTCATTTTCTTTGGCTTGCCAGAAGAAATATTTTTATTTTATTTATTAAATGTATTTATTATTCATTAATTTATATTATTATCTGTCCATCCACCCAACATTAATACAATAGAAAAAAAGAAGAAAAGGAAGAAAATAAGTTATTTTTATTTAATTTATATTCTCCTTTTCTACCCATAGGTTACTGAAAGTAATTAGTGAGGTAAAAGTTAAAGATTGCTCATACCTTCTAAAGAAAACACATTAGAAAAAAAATATATGTATATTCCCAAAATACTTTTTAAAAATAAGCAAATAAGGAATCAGTCCTCATGCCTTTGAATAGCAGTGAGGAGATTGTTTATGTTGTATTTTCTGTTACTTTTTTAATAATTAGGTTTGGAAATATAATAATCACATTGATATCTTCTGCCTTCTTACTAAATCTCATTCAGCTTTTGCAACAGTTACAGAAAACAATTTGCCACACTGACCATTCTCTGCAAGTTCAAGATCTCAAGCACCAATAGCTATCTTCTTATTTATTCATCAAAATATTTAAGAACCATTTTTCTGTCCAAAAGAGCACTCAAGGTAATGAAAAATAATGCTACCTTTAAAAATAGAATTGAACCGATGTATTTAAATCTTTTTAAAAAGTTTTATTAAACAAAATAGGCTTCCTGATATGCCCTAAGGCTATACAAAGAATGAGACCCAACACAAGGGATATGTACAAACCAGGGGTGGGTTCTGGATCCTTTTGCTGCCGGTTCGCTCAGGGTTGCGCCGTGCACAGAAGCAAAACCCACGGAGACACCGATGGAACCAGCTCCATGACGTCATCGCCGAGCTACTAACAGTTCTAAAGAACCGGTTAGAACCGGTAGGAACCCACCTCTGGTACAAACTCCATTGATGTGTGCATGAGTGTCTGAACATTTATTTATTTATTTAATTCATTTCACTTTGGTGCCACCTGACTCCAGGCTGACTCACAATAGAAAAACAAGAGAAATACAACAAAACAAATAGGCATACAAATAAGGGATACAAATAAAATGGTAATCCAGACAACTAACACAAAGTCATATGTAACACATGATAAATATATTTAATAAGGGGTTTCCATTCCCCCTATCCCAAGGCCTTGGGGGAAAAAAAATCAAGGTTTTTAAGGCCCTCCAGAAGATAGGCGCCATCCAGATTTCATGGGGGAATCTTATTGCACCAGGCAGATGCCACACTTCCTGAGTCCTGAAAGATCACACTCTTTGATCAAGTGATCCAAAACGTGCTTCCTCAGTTGCTTTTTGAGATATGTAAAAAGAAATAGTGATGATCAGAAGTTAGTTTTTTTAAAAAAAAAATCCTTCCATCTTTTGACCAGATCTGCAAACAACAAATTTATGAATTGATTCTGAGAATTTTGTGTGGACATGATTCAACTGGAATTAAGAACCGCATTCCCACTGCTTTCTAGGCAAGAGTTTTACATATGGTTAAACACTTTCCCCTCCGATTATAACACAGGGCCCATGATGTGAAATGCTCTGTTCAGGGTTCTTTTTATGGTGAATTCAAAATAATATATTCCAAAATTAAAACGCACAACCCTTATAATACTTTATCATGAATTGTGAGTCACAATTTGCCATTTCCTAGTTTGCAAATTAAACCCCGAATGTTTAAGGAAAAAAAAAATATCCACTGGCGAAGCAGTGAACTTTCCCTCCTTCTTCTTACCTAAAAGCAATTTAGATAGTAGATTAATGTTCTAATCCTGATTGTTAGTGATCAGGCTTGAGGCTTGGAGCAGAAGGAATTACGCAGCAGCAAAATTTATGACTGGACAATGTACATACCTATCAAGAAGTAGAAAGTATGGGGAAATCCATTTCACAAATTTCCCTCTCTGTTTTCATGGAAATGACAGGGAGTGCTAATACAGCTTCATCAATATCAGCACATAACATCTACTAGGCAGTAGTGGGTTCTAAACCCCTTTACTACCAGTTCGCGCTCGCGTGCCTGCGTGATGCTTCTGCGCATGCGCAGAAGCATCCCGGGTGGGTGGGTGGAGCCTCCCGCCGCCACCACTACCAGTTCTAAGAACTGGTCCGAAACGGGAGCAACCCACCGCTGCTACTAGGTAACATAAGGTCTCCAAATAATCAAAGAACAAATTGTGAACTGTGCCGTAGGAATGACATAACATATTCAATTGCCTTTTTTTTTTAAATGAATTCAGCTTCCTCAATTCTTTCAGTGCAGGAAGAGGACATGTTTTTCACAAATTATATGCTTTTTGCATAGGATATATTTTAAGGTCCACTGGAAGATAATCCCATTCAAAAAGCTGGTTTATCTTATTCACATTCTTCAGGACCTCCAAAAGCTTTCTCTGTTCCCAGATTTCCAATAAGATTCCTTGGACCTTATGAACTTCCCACTGAGACAGACACAGTTGAAAGATTACTACCCAGCTATGCAATCCATAGACAGGATAACAGTTATACAGTATGATGAAGTGACCTCGCAACTCATATTTATTGTCTCAATATGGCTTGAACTATTAACTAAAATAAACCACAGACCACAATTATAGTACAATATTTTATAGCAGATATGTTAGGGTCTGTAATCAATCTCTCGCTAACCATCAGGTTGCAACTCTATTGTCCTCATTTATCTCTTTGTATTTGAAAAAAAAAATGTCTTCATTGAGTTCATTCCCACTCTTGTTCTTTAGAGTTTTGAGAAATATTTTGTTGAAATATTTTTGACTTAATAGTATAACAAGAGATATCAGTAGTTATTTTGTTATTCCAGTGTGATTTAAATGTGCAAAAAACTTACACAGAAACATAGAAAACTAATGGCAGAAAAAGACCCAGTTGCCCATCGAGTCTGCTCTTTGAGTTTTTTGTTTATTGGTTTTTGTTTTATTTATTATTTATATTTATTATTTTATTATTTATCTATTTTTGACAGATGATGGACATGTGTTTATCCCAAATATGTTTAAACTCAGTTACTGATGATTGACTCACTACCTCCTTTTGTGAAGTAACACTTTCTAACATTACTTTTGAACTTCCCTCCTGTCAGTTTGAGGTTATGTGCAGATATCTCTGAAATATTCCTTCCAACATTCCCTCACTTCAAATTATTTCATTACTTTTATTTTTAATTTCCTTCACTCTACTGCAGTGCTCAGTCTTCTTCCAGTTCCTAATATATTCAAAGCAATGTCGCTGACAAGTCTAGGGTGGACAGCAAATTTCAGGGCATATATTTAATGTATGCAAAGTCAGGGTCCCATCTTCTCTGCCTGCTTCAGTCTTACCTCCCTGTAGATCATGTAGATCAGTGATGGCGAACCTATGGCACGCGTGCCACAGGTGGCACGTGGAGCCATATCTGAGGGCACACGAGGCGTTGCCCTATGCCAGCTCGGTCAGCTGATTTTCGGCCTTCTGGAGGGTGGGGGGAGGTCATTTTCACCTTCCCCAGCCTTCAGGAAAGCCTCTGGAGCCTGTGGATGGCGAAAAACGGACCCAACGGCCCAATGGGAAGTTCAGAAACGAACTTCCGGTTGGGCCGTTGGGCCGTTTTTCAGCCTTCCCAGGCTTCCGGAAAGACTCCTGAAGACTGGGGAGGGTGAAAACAGCCCAACGGCCCAAATGGAAGTTCGGAAACAAACGTCCGGTTAGGCCATTTGGCCATTTTTTGCCATCCACAGGCTCCAGAGGCTTTCCTGAAGCCTGGGGAAGGCGAAAACGACCTCCCCCCCCCGCCCTCTGGAAGGCCGAAAATCAGCTGGAATCCGTTTTTCGCCATCCACAGGCTCCGGAGGCTTCAGTGAGTCCTGCGCACATGCGCGGGGGAGGCAGCGGGGGGGGTTTGCGTGCATCCATGGGGGGCATTGCATTATGGGTGTGGGCACGCACATGCACGCTATCGCATGCGCACACACCCTTTTGGCACCCAAGCAAAAAAAGGTTCACCATCACTGATGTAGATCAAGAAAGGTTCAAAAAGATCAGGAGAGCATCTAGCTGAGTTCACTGCCTCCCAGTGAAAAGGAGTCTTTTCAAAGTTTCTAAACATGGAAGTGTTCTATACGCAGTCAGCCCTTCATATTGTTCTCTATGGGGAAAGGAAAAGCACTAAATGTGGAGAGTGAATACTATTGCAAGGGCATTAATATTTCATGTTCAGGAAAATGGGAACCCTGAATAAGGCCTACAAAGTTTTTGATTGCCTATAGAGAAACCCGATAGTTCAAAAGTAAAGTTATTTACATGTGGTTTAAACTCCATCTAAAGTCCATACATTCTTCTTTTTTAAACAGAAAGAAGGCAGTAGAACACTTTAGTAGACCTGGAGATTAGTTTCCAAAGTCACTCTAATTTTCCCTGTAATTAACATTTCTTAAGTGATCTAGAATAAATAAGAATAAATTGGGTTTTTATATCACACAAAATGATAAAAGAGTTTCGTTTGGCATTGTGTTGTATGGACTCCGCCATTATGTTCACTGTGGTTTATGATTTGGCATGTCAAGCAAACCAAGCAATGTCATTTATTCATTGAAATGTCATTTCCTTATTGAAATGATCATGCACTTACTTTTGTTTATTTGTTTGTTTGTTTACTTAATTATTTATATTTATTTATTAAATGTATATGCAGCCCATCTCACAATCAAGTGGCTCTGGGGTGACTCTATGTGCACAGACATCTGTAGAACATTATATTAAATTAACTGTTTGGTTACTTCTGCCAGATTGTGGTGCTTTACACACCTTGATTATTATGGCTTTTCCCATAAGAGATGAGAACCAGCCCACTGGGAAAATAATAATATACACTGTTTTCTCAGAGTCTGCAAACTTCTCATATCTCCATGAACTCTCCCTGTTGAGATGGCAGAAGGCCTGTCTGGCTAAAACAGCAGACTCTGCACCCTGCAGGTGTTGCTGTAGCATACAGCTGTGGATTTGCATTGGGTCAAAAATTATGATGTATGTTTCCTTTGTCAATGTTCCTGAACATTGAAGGAGAACGGGGAATAGAGAGGGACAATAACAAGCAGGAGTAAAAGCAACTACTGGATCCAGATGTTCCACATACAGGTTCATGGTAGCAGCAGCTTAAATTCTTTGCAAGCTTCCTACCCTGTTTCTAATATTGTAAGAATGCTTTTAATTTGCTGTTATTTTGTTCCGTCGCATGTTTTTGCTGATCAGCGATTGTAGTAACGTCTGATGTGAATCATGTCCATAGAAAACCTGTGCTTCATTCCTACTCCTCCTTGTCCCATTTTTCTTGTTTTAAAGTAAAATAGCTTCAAGCATTTCAGACTGTTTGGAAAGAAATTGCAGGATTGGAGAAATAATGGTATGCTGATCTGTATTTTGCAGCATCTCTTGAGCTTGACCATGCTGGGTAGAATTGCTAGAATTAAAGTTACGAACATCTGGAGAGACACAGGCAGAGGATAAAGGAAGCAGAATAGGTGGAAGCAGATTTTTACGAAGTCGGTCAAGGTTTATTTTTCCTTACTGTATGCCCCCAGGCTGGTTATAAATTCAGCAACCAAGACCCTGACTGTGAGAACACCATAGATTTAGAGATTAGGACAGACATTCTTGGCTGAGCTAGAAGAGTTATACAGGGTCAAGCCTGGTTAGTACTGGATAGGAGACCACCAGGAATTTCCAGGGCTGTCAATAGAATGGAAACTCAAACTTATTCTGGAAGAAAATAATGCCAGCACTTTCTCAAACGAGACTTTTCTATCCAGGAGTTGCTAATATGCAGCTCATGATTCCCCCCCACCCTGCCAGCAGTCATATGAATTTGAAAGGAAGGAGTGCCAAATAATACAAGCACATTTTATCCTTATTTAATGCAGTCTGTATCTACTTTTCCTCAGAATGTGTACTTGGGAACAAAATGAGGCATGAAAAGAAGCCTGGCTCCCCAAACAACTGATTCATATGTTTGCTTTAAGAAAGATTCATCTTTACTAAAGCAGGAGTGAGGTTGCTATTTTTTTTTTTAGTTCCTTTTTAAACAGATCACCATTCTGTAAATCACTATAGATTTACTACTAGCTCTGCTGTTTTATTTTGAATACACTGTTCGAGGGATGTGACCTTCCCAGGGAAATGAAGGCTAGAAATAATTGAAGAGAATTTTCAGATAGGGAGATAGTTATTGTACATGCCTATCGTGACTAGTCCACCAAACCCGGAGTGTCTCTAGGTTTTTATGTAAACATCTGTACATAGTCATCTGTGTGTACCTTGATGATGCTTCGCTGTTATCCCAGAGAATTAATAATTTTAAAAAGTTAACAATATGGAAGCAAAGAAGTTCTAAAGTGTGTTAAAACTATTTATTTGACTTAGAAATAATGTGCCTGTTTCAGATGGCTGGCTGGCACAAAGTCAATATTGCACAGGGTGTTTAGCATTTTGTACGAAAATGGTTAGATTTTACTTCCCCTTAAGGCTAAATTAACCAGTATTTCTCTCCTCACATCCAGCCCCTCATGTTTCTGACAGTGTTTAAGATTCTTTTTCACAGAATCACAGAATATAAACGTTGGAAGGGCCTTGGAGATAATTTAATCTAATCTGCCCAGTGCAGGTATCAGCTGCCACAGAATTTCTAACAGGCTCTTTCATTGCTGAATAGCTCCTATCATTAGCAGATTTTTTTCTATGTCCAACCAAATTTACTTCCCTGTAATTTTAATCCATTTTTATTGTCCTATTTTCCCGACCAACTCTGAACAGTTGTGCTCTTTCTTCTACATAAACAGTCCTTCAGATACTTGAGGACAACTATCATGTCTTCCAACAAATCTTTTCTCCCAACTAAACATACCTAACAACTTATAACAGCCAATTATTTTGGATAGGTTTTTTTTCCTTCCAAGTACTTTATCTTCAATGGTCTTCCCAAAATGAACTGCTAGAATTGGATGCAATATTCTAGATGCATTCTGACCAAGGCAAATAGAGAGGGGCAGTATGTTTTCTTGATTTTGATGCTTTACTTTTGTTGATGGAGTCTTGAATTACATTTGCTTTTTGAGATTGCCTCACTCTGCCTCTGTTTCCCATGTAGTGATCCACATCTTTTTGGCATGCATTGCTGTTCACTAGAACACAGTCCAAGTAGTCCCATCTAAATATAGGACTTTTCAGGTGTCACTGTTGAATTATTCTTGAATTCCAGCTTGCCAATATCTTCTGAATCCTGATTCTGTCCTTTGCTATCCTTTGGTTGCCTGCAAATCTAATATTCTACTGCATCATCTGACTCATTCATAAATATTTAAGCAACAGATGGAATACAACACAGCCCTGCAAATTTACACTTTGCTCCAGCTTGACACAGAGCCATTGGCATATATATACTTTGGGAACAATTATTCAATCAATTCTTCATCCATGTAATGGTAGCCTAGCCCCATCTGATTGTTGGCCTCTTTTTTATTTGAACCTCATGGGAGACTTGTCAAATGCTTTGCTAAATTCAAGGTACACTATATCCTCCACATTCCTGTGGTCAACTAAACTGGTCATTCCAATCAAAAAAGGAGATCAAGTTGGTTTTGCAGAACTTATTGTTATTAAACCATGCTGGCTCCTGCCAAGTGATGCATTCTTTTCTTTTCCTATTTAATATACTTAATAGACATTTGAGAGAAAATACACACATAAAGGAGACAAAAAGAACATAATAAAGGGATACAAGTATAGGATACAAGTGAGTAAAGGATTTACAAAGATTTTAAAAGCCTGAAAATTGCTATTAAGTTCTAAGCAAAGGATAAATATCAAGAACCTTAGTCAGCACAGTATAAATCATAAAATTAAATTATAAGATACAATAAATTCTCTCTTTTCCTTTTTTTTCTTCCTAGTGTTTTTCCATAATTGCAAGATCTGCTGCTTTTTCTGGATCAACCAAGAGTTGATCCATGGGTTGTGACAGGAAATGACTGACTGGCTTGACGCCCGAGCCTGATGTCGGCTTACAGACTGACTGGCTCAAAGTCACCCATCTGGCTTTCATGCCTAAGCTGGGACTAGAATTCACAGTCTCCCGGTTTCTATCCTGGTACATTAATTACTACATCTCTACATTTCTAATTTAGAAATCTATAAAATTAAAATATAGACTTCATGAAAAATTAAAATATAGACTTCATGTACCATATACAATTTTTTTTATATGGTACAAATATATGCATCGAATTGTAATCTAGCCTTCCACAGGTGGAAGATTTAACCGTTTACTTATTTCATTGCCAACTATATCAGTAATCTAGAGATAGGTTCATCACATCCTTGTTAATCCAACTGAAGCAGTCCAGTTTAGAAGGAAAAAAATATTCAATTCAACTTTTATAGAAATTTTGTTTCATTCTAATGTGAATCATTTTTTGATTTTATAACATTGCTACCAGATACCGGTAGGTAAAGAGGATGTGATATTAGCACTATATTACCAGCAATTTTTAGAAAATTAACTGTCCATTTTAGCAATTAGAACTGGGATAGCAATAGCAATAGCAATAGCAATAGCACTTAAACCTATATTCCACTTCATAGTGCTTTACAGCACTGTCTGAACAGTTTACAAATGTTAGCATATTGCCCCCAACAATCTGGATCCTCATTTTACTGACCTTGGAAGGATGGAAGGCTGAGTCAACTTTGAGTCAAACTCCTGGCTGTGGGCAGAGATAGCCTGCAATACTGCATTCTAGCCACTGTACCACCAGGGCTCCTAGAACTGGAATAATATTTACTGGAGGAAGGAACATCAACAATCTTCAATATGCTAATAATACAACTCTCCTTTCAGAAACCAAAGGAGGCCTGAACATTGGATGAAAAGAATGAAGAAAGCAAGAAATTTGGTCTCTTCCTGAGTGTCAAAAAGACTAAGCTCATGGCCACTGCGAGGAATAGAAATGTCAAAACAACAATTGGCAGTAACGAGATCGAATGCGTGCAAGAATTCACTTTCCTAGGATAGCAGATTGATCGAAACAGTGAATGCAGTCCTGAAATAAAGTGTTGGATTGCACAGCAATGATGAGCATGAATCAAGCATGAAAAAGCAAGGACATCAGCCTGGCAACTAAATGCAGATTATGTCCATGCTATTGTGTTCAGAAAAGCAGCTAAAATAGCAAGCAAATGAGAGGAAGCAAGGAAAATGAATATGAATTTCCAAAGAGCAGCAAGGAAAAACAATGAAGTTTATTGGGACCAGTGTTGGTTACAAGTAGACTGTGTGAATGGGCACACCAGGAATGCATTTGCGCAAGTCAAAAGGATTTGAACACCATTTGCTGCTCATAAAAGAATTATCAAAAATAAACAAGGGAAAGAACTATATGACCAACAAGGTGTCAAGAACAGATAGCATGGAAAAGCAAGGATATCAGCCTGGCAACTAAGTACAGATTAGTCCACACTATTGTATTTCCTATAGCTACCTCCAGTTTTGAAATTTGGACTTTGAAGAAACTAGACAAGAAGAAAATTGATTCATTTGAGCTGTGTTGTTGCGGAAGGCTCCTATCAGGCCCAGCCCAAGAACGACATAGAAAAATCCAGCCAAAAATTCAGTTCTTTATTTCCTTATGCAATATAGACAGAATCTTGCCAGACTAAACCTATGCAATGCTAACCCTAACAGATACACCTGGGAGATTCTAGGGAGTTGCTGTCCTAAATCTCTTCCTCTTTCTGTGATCCAGCTCTGGACTGTCTTGCCTCTTGTCTTGCCCCTACCTTGGAATGTGCTCCTTCCTTCTTGGGAATCTGCCACTTCACTGTACAGTAGTCCCCAATTTACAAACATTAATTTAGCAATCATTCAAATGGCAGTGAAAAAGCAACTGGTCCTCACACTTACAACTGTCATAGCATCCCCACAGTCACATGATCAAAATTTAGATGCTCGGCAGCTGGTATATAGTTAGAACAGTTGCAAAGTCCCATTTCATCATCTGAACAACATTTGCGATCTTCCAAGCTGACAAGCAAAGTCAATGGGAGAAGCCAGATTTCCTTAATGACGGTGGGATTCACTTAACCATGGCAAAAAGGTCATACAATCAGTTGTGACTCATTTAACAACTACTTTGCTAGCAGTAGAAATTCTGGTCCCAATTGTAGTCCCTCACACCACCTCCCCCTTCGTAGACACATTTCATCACAGCTCCTGAGCATTCCTTGTACAGTACAGGTGACAAGTAGTGGAGCATATAAAACCAGACATATTGCTGGAAGGGAAAATTACAAAATTTTGCCTTACTTATTTTGGCCATGGCATAAGATCAAGCTCACTGGAAAAGGTAGTTATGCTCCAAATGGTCAGCGGTAAAAGGAAACACAGAGACTGGATACCATCAAAACTGACACCATCCAGAGCATAAATTGAAAGAAGACACACAAGATTGGAAAATGTGGAGAGAAATGGACCACAGAATCTCCCAGCAGTCAGATGTGATTGAACCGATAGAAACATCATCAATATATCAACAGTAAAACCCTTTTTTCTCTAATATCCAGTATACATTTAATATTCTTCTTCTATTGAAATTCCTGTTATTGCATATCTGTTACAATATCTCAATTCTGCATCTGTTTAATCATATGGTCCTTGACCTACTCAGGTTCTGAGACATTCTTCACCAGCAGTTTACAAGTAAGGTCAGGCAAATGTTTCAAGTTACATAAGATAAGATTTTTCTCCTTGCTTCTGTAATTCTTTTATATTAAGCTACGCATATGAAGGGTTTTTTGTTCCAATTTCACCTTTATTGTTTTTACAAATACCTCAAGATGGTGAACATATCTAACACACCTTCCTCCTCCTATTGTCCCCATAACAACCATCCTGTGAGGTAAGTTGATCTGAGAGAGTGTGATTGGCCCATAGTCACCAGCTGGCTTAGCTGTTAAAACCAGTCAGATAGACCAAGCCATTTTGAAGTAAAGGTTTTGCCTTTGTCTTATTAATAATTAAACTTTGCAATTTCAACAAATTATTGTCTGTCTGCTGGGCAGATTTTTGTGCTTTCGTCTTCATAAAAATAAACATGTAATAGTAAAGCCAGAGGAGGAAAATGCATTGCATTATTTTCTAATTGTATTTTTCTTCTTGGGTATTCCTTTAGTGCAAGCACACAAGAACTAACACATAAATAATTCTGAATATACCTATCAGAGTTCCCACATTCTTAATTTAGATAAACTGTGTTAGGAATAAGAGCATAATAATTTTGCTACGTCAGACCAAACATGTTTCTAAGTACAAATTCAGCTTCCACAGTAGCTCACTAAGTCTCTCTCTCAGACATGTAGGTAGTTCTCGACTTATGACCACAATTGAACCCAAAATTTATGTTGCTAAGTGAGACATTTGTTAAGTGAGTTTTGCCCCATTTTATCTTTCTTGCAACAGTTGTTAAGTGAATTACTGCAGTTGTTAAGTTAGTAACAACTAACTTAAGTGAATTAAGTGAATCTGGCTTCCCCATTGACTCAGAAGATCACAAAAGATGATCACATGACCCCAGGACACTATAACCATCATAAATATGAGCCAGTTGCCAAGCAGCTGAATTTTGATTATGTGATCTGATCATGATCAATGCTGCAATGGTCATAAGTGTGAAAAACCATCATAAGTGTGAAAAATAAGTCATAAGTCACTTTTTTCAATGCCGTTGTAACTTCAATCGGCCACTAAACAAATGGTTGTAAGTCAAAGACAACCTGGTTTTGCTCCAACCAAACAAAATACTTATATTTTCAATTTCTAATAAAATCTAGTTGGTAGCTGCTTCAAAGATGGAGACCCTCATTCCTAATTCAATTAATGTTAGAGAAGCATTCCACGCCAGGAGCACATTTAACCAAAGCCAGTTTTCAAGGCAAAACATAAGCCTGTCCATTGAAGAGGAAATGGAGGAGTCAGGGCAAGGCAATAGGAAACCTTGAGGTTCAAAATATGTCTTTGTACCCTTAGTAGCATATATTAGCACTCCGATGGAAATCCAGAAGCCTTGCCCAACAGTGGTGTTTTTGTGATCATTGTGATGTTTAGAAAACTGTATTTAAAAATGTATGGCATCAGCATGTCATCTCAACAATCATCTGCTTGAAAACCGCCATCTATTTATTTGCACGGGGCAAGTATATTTAAAAACTCCATAGCTGGTCCCTCCCAAAAGCACATCAATCAGTTAAAGAAACCCCCAAAGAGTAGCAGAGAAATTTTCCTTTCTTGCAGCTAACCGCGGGACAAACATGTCTGGGAGACCTCTGTTTTCCTGTGGTATCCCCATGACATGGCCTCTATCTGATGCCCAGCCCTGAGTGAGTGGCTTAACTTGCTTAACTGTGCTGCTGTTTAATTATTTTTCCCCATATTTTGATCCTATGCTGGGGCAGACTCAAATCTCTTAGATTTGGTAAGTCATGACGTTTGAAGAGTCAGAGTCTGCTGTGACTTGAACAAGGAAGGGGCAATAGAGACAGAATAGGGATCTCCAACAGGAACTACCCTGTGATTGTTCTTTTGCTAACTTAGGATAGGCAGAGAGCACTGCCACTCAGCAATAGGGAAAGGCCTGGAGACTTGTAAAAGCCAAAAAAAGAGGAAGGTTTTATTTATTTGTATCCCGCCATTGCTATTTTTACAGAAAACTCAAGGAGGTGAACATATGCAACACACCTTCTACTTCCCCCACAACAACAACCCTGTGAGGTGAGTTGGGCTGAAAGAGAGTGACTGACCCAAGGTCACCCAGTTGGTTTTCATGGCTAACGCAGGATTTGAACTCATGAGCTCCCACTTTCTAGCTTGGTGCCTTAACCACTAGATCAAACTGGCTCTATTCTGTTCTAATAGAATAGAATAATATTCACCAATAGTCAGCAAAATGTGAATGTTTTAATTAACTAAGTTCCACCATTTTCATTTTTTAAATTCAAGTTTGGGGTAAAGTTTCACAAATCTTTACAGCAAAATCTACACCACAGGTTTGAGGAAAAATGAACCAATTCACAGCAAGAAATTGAAACCAACATCTTGCTAGTTCTATTAAATTTGCACAAGACAAAAACTTCACATCCCTGTTGAAGGAGGCTAGAGAAACAGCCTGGAACTAGTAAAAAAAGTGACATTGCTAAGTATGTGGACTCACACAAATGGCAAGTGTGAAAATAGATGCTTGGTAGAATGATGAGGAGAAAAAATGCAAATATATTGTATATATTTGTGTGTCGTATGTATGTACACACACACACACACACACACTATGTATAAGGGATGTTTATGTTAGAGATGTACAGTTGGGGATTTGAATATGTTTGAACTCTGATATGCAGCTCATAGCATCTCATCTGAGGTGGCGCAGTGGTTAGAGTGCAGCACTGCAGGCTACTTCAGCTGACTGCTAGCTGCAGTTCGGCGGTTCAAATCTCACCGGCTCAAGGTTGACTCAGCCTTCCATCCTTCCAAAGTCAGTAAAATGAGGACCCAGATTGTTGGGGGCAATTGTTGTGACCCAGCGCGGCAAGCCCCCAGGAAACGACACACACAAACTGTTGTCCAAAATAAAGAAGGCTTTATCACTAATAAATGCTTAGCCCGGACTGGAGTTCGTCCAACTGATATCACCGACAGAGTAATCAGAAGCCAGGTAAAAGACATCTGTTGTTTCCAGCAAGATTGCCCTTTGTGAGTCAACCTTATATAGGCTTAGGGCGTGGCCCCTCTGCCTGCAGGTTTACCTGTGAGGAGACCTCCTTCTACAAAGCCACTCTTGCGGGCTAGCTGCCCTGCATGCTCTAGCATCCATCAGAGGCTCCTCCTCTTCACTGGAGTCACTTAACTCCTGCTGGGGAGGTGCAGAAGGCCCTGATTGAGTATCGTCCTCTGGCCCTGCGTCCTCCTCGGTCTCGGTCTCAGGTGCCGGAGATACAGACTGCTCTTGCCACCCCATGGTCGGTTCTTGGTCTTCCGGATCCATGAGCAGCTGCACGGGACTTGGGCAAGCCACAACATTAATATGCTAACTCTGTAAACTGCTTAGAGAGGGCTGTAAAAGCACTATGAAGCGGTATATAAGTAAGTGCTATTGCTATTATTGACCTACATGATTTGCAATGAAAACTAGACTCTGTGATATAGGAAGGAACATGGGCATAAAACTTTATGTATCAAAGACCAAGGAAGAATAGTTTGACATGGAAAATAGAATGAATAATTGCACGTTATACATTAATGGCAAAAACCTACAACAAACAGATGAATTCTGGTTGCTTTCTTTAATTTAAAAAATGGAAAATGGATGGAGAAGATGTAGGATGCGCAAATGTTGGTAGAGGGTTGTATGTGGGCTGTTGCAAGAAATAGAAATTAGAGATACTGTAGGTTAATAATAAGAGATATAAAACTGAGCTGAATGTTGTGAGAATGGAATATTTCCAAAGGGTGTGAGTTGTGAAACAAGAAGAGGTAAAGTCAAGAGTGAATGGATGACAAATAGATGAGGACTGAGCAGCTGACATTGAAGCGATTTGGTTGCATAAAGAGAATGAAGGAAGATCAAATACAAATATAAAACAAATACATGAAGGAAAAGTGAATGGGTTAAGAGGGGAAAAAAGGAAAAAAAAACCTATTGATTTCATGGCATTGGTAAGATCCTCAAACAGAGGGAGAAGTATTTAAAGAATAAAAGGCAAAATATGAAGTTGAGCATGAAGGTGAGGAAATCAGGTATGGCTTTGAAGAGCTGAAAGATATGAAGAGATGTAATGAATGGCTTAGTGTACACTAGCTATGTTTTATTTCCCTTTTTCCTATCTGTTGTCTTTCATTCTTTTAAGAAGAGATTGGACAGCCATGCTCGTTTTCTCATATTGTGTATAGGTAATGGTTTCTCTGTCCAGTTGTGTCCGATTCTAGGGTGTGGTGCTCATCTCGGTTTCTTGGCAGAGGGGCCCAGCATTGTCTGAAGACATTTTTCGTGATAAAGTGGTACCTATTAATCTACTCACATTTGCATGCCTTCAAACTTCTAGGTGGGAAGGAGCAGAGGCAGGAACAGGAGCTCACCTTGTTGCGCGATGCTCGGTCTCAAACTCGGGCTGTCAGCTTTCCAGTTTCAACTTTGAATGGTCACTAAGCGAATGGTTGTAGGTTGAAGGTGACCTGTAGAGAGGAGAGTCGCCTGCCTCTGCATATGATATCTATTTCCTCCCATCCTCACCCTTTCCCCAGGGAAAGTTTCCACCAGTTCAGCATTCAGAAGGGAGCACTTAGTGGGAGCCATTGCTACAGTCCAGCCAGAGGATTGGACTGTGGCTGGATTCCTGAGTTCTTTAAAAATACTTTATATGAGTACATGTACACACACATTTACTTAAATCAGGAAGCTTCCCACTGTCTGTTTTTTTTTTTAATACAAGGCGGCAAATCTGAGATTAAGATTTAATCTACTGTCATCATGTCTCATTTGGCCTTTGATGATATTGTAAGAAAAGTAAAACATACTGGAGAAAGTTAGAAAAGAACATTCCACTGATTACGGGATTCAAAATTCTGGTGATGTTTATTTTGGAATTACTAAAATGAGGAACATATAAACAGCTTGTAGAGTTGCTATGGATCTCCTGAACAAATCCTGCAGGTTAAAAATGTACATGGAGAATTGGAACAATTTGTCAGGTTTCAAGACTCTGTGCCTGTGAATACATAGATAAAGTTGCTGGGGGGGAAAAAAAAACCTTGTATGGATCAGCTTCTAAAATGACATTTCACAGCTGTGGTCACCATTCTGTTCTTTCTGAACACAGAAAAAAACAAATTCTGTTCTTCAAGATTCTTATTTGTTGTAAGGATTGTGTCATGAAAATTAAGGGGAATCATTTGTCCTTGAAAGCCTAAATGGAGTTTGAGATGGAGAACAGAGCTGAAATTTGCCTTTTGCATACAGGTAATCCTCGACTTAAAAGCATTCATTTAGTGACCGTTTGAATTTACAATGGCACTGCAAACAGTGGCTTATGACCATTTTTCACACTTATAACTGTTGTAGCATCCCCATGGTCATGTGATCAAAATTCAGATGCTTGACAACGGGCATGTATTTATGATGATTGCAGTATCCCTGGGTCATGTGATCATTTTTTTGCGACCTTCTGACAAGCAAAGTCAATGGGGAAGCCAGATTCACTTAACAACCATATTACTATCTTAACAACTGCAGTGATTCACTTAAGAACTGTGGCAAGAAAGATCGTAAAATCGGGCAAAATTTCACTTAATTTTTGCTTGCTTAGTAACATAAATGTTGGGCTCAATTATGGTCCTAAGTCGAGGACTACCTGTATAAATAAGAAAGACTTTATTCCGTAACATGTTGCGGAGATGCTTACTAAGCCAGCAATAAATGCTAGAAGCAAGGGGTATTGCCAATAAGCTGCACATGTGTTGAACCAGGCCATGAAAGTTAGGGAATCCATTGAAGAGGATAAAGGCCACTGAAAAGGGGGATCAGAGTTAACCAGTTGCCTCTCTCTACAGCTTCTCTTTCCATAAACCACCTGTAAATTGAGAAGGGTTCTAGTCCCAAGTCTACTAAGATGTAGCTAAGGTGTAGCAATGCCTACAATTAGAGCCATGTGTTAAGCTGCAGCTATGATCTACGGGCAAATTCCAAAGGAGCTACAATGAGCTGAAATATGACTTTTATTTTCTCTCCGTCTTCTGAGGCTTCTCCCCATCCCTCATGCATCCCTCGACCTCCCTCTGTCCTCCAGATGTCTGTCATTAGACAAGCAGAGCTCTGAACATTCCCTTTGATTATTCTTGTGTCTTAAATGGTTGGTTCTTGGGACAATGGTCAGAAAACAGCTGCTGCTTTTTCTTTACTTTTTCAAAATCTTTATTTGCTGAAAGGGCGCAGAGAGTTGATGTTTTTGAGAATTTCTGTCGTAAACTGAAGAGGAACCAAAAGTTAACCATAAAAAGGGAAAAAAAAAAAAAAAAAAAAAAAAAAAAAAAAAAAAAAAAAGGAGGAGGAAAGGGCTGCAATTGATAAAAGCCATGGTCTGTTTTAAGTAAATCATGTCACCCAGGTCTTTAAAAAAAATAGTCTTTTCTCTGAGAAAGGGAGGAAAATACACAAATGACAAGAGGGTCCTGGATTTCCAAATTCAAATAAAAGGTCCGGATTCAGAAGCAGCAGACAATAACAGATCAAATGAAACTTTCAGCAATATACAATTAAAAAGGACGCACACATATACACACAAGTGAGGTTGACTCAGAAGAACAGTGATTAAGATTCACATCTACGTGTATGAAAATCACACGCCAAGTTTTCACAGAAACAAAACAAATGGGAATATCTTGAAAAACAAATTCAGCTGTTCCTTCTTAGAAAACAAGCCAAAAAGTTTTTAAAATGCTTCAGTTCGTCGTTTGATTTGGTGAGGAAATGAACTGTGCAGTTTGGCATAGGTCTAATCAGAAGTACAGTAGGTCCCACTGAATTTCCCCTTTCCCACCAGAAACAGACAGAAGAATTGGCAAAACCAGGTTTTCGGCTTCTCTTTCTGTGAAGGATGGAACATTTTACAAAACTGCTTCTTCCTGAATCATTGGGTCCATTTCAAAAGTTTTAAAGTCTTCATTAGAAAATCAGGTTCACATGATCAGGTATGGTGACAACTGACCCAGAGCACAGTTTTCACAACCGAAAACTTTTGTGAGTGCCGTAACTGAACCGAACGTTACTTATAGTACTTACCACTGTACCACACTGCCTCTCTTTCGGTCTGAGAAGGCAAGGGCTGCTCATCCATTCCAGTTAGGCTTTTTGTAGCTTGCAAAACAACAGAACTACCCCATGGCTGTCTTTGGCAGACATGGAAATATCTACTTTAAAAAAAAAATACTGCTGACACCAGCCTTAACAGCCAATTTCTCTAACTTGTCTATCCAGCTCCAAGGCTGCATTCCTGGGACTGATAATCTGTCCTTATATTAACTCACTGATTAAAAAATCCTTTACCTGAACTGGAAGTTGAGGATTATTTACTCCCGTGGAATGTGCTTCATCTCAGCCTAGACATAATAGCATTAATTTAATATTCCTGGCATATTATGTTTCCTGTTACCACCCAGGCTGCCCATGGCAAAAAGCTAGGAGAGGTGAACACTAAGTTGCTCTTCAGTAACATCATCTGGCCTTCTCCTTCTCCATTTAATTTTGCATAGTAAGTGAGAAGAGGAAGTATTTGTCTTTCTATCCCCATGTCTTCAGGGAATGAAAAAAAATATTTAAAATTCCTACTTCTCCACAAATCCTTGGGGCGGAATCGTTTGATGGTGGAGAGGGTGCTGTACATGGTATTTCTTGTTCTGCCTATTGCATAAATCAAGCACAAGTTGGATCTGTTGCACCTGAGCAAGAGAAAGTCTAAGGGAAAGGACAAAACAATTAAAAGTAAGAGGATATTTTGTTCTCTGGGTTTTGATATTCTGATTAGAAGGACAATGGAAACATTGAAAATTGTGAGGTGACATTAAAGTGGAAGAGTGCGGGAAGGCAACAGAATGGTCACCATGTTTGAGACTGTGGTTCCCCAAATCCTTTGCCATTGGCCGCATTGGCCATACTTAATAGCAGCTTAAATCCAAATTCTGGATATTTTCTTTGGTAGGGGTATCCCACATTTTCATGATTAATCCTCAAAGCCATTTCTCTCAAACACAGAAAGTATATAAAAAGCTCTATATCCCAAGAAGGCTCCAGATGTTCCTTTCCTCTAAGGGTATCTCAAGAGAAAGAGTTATAAAATAATCCAAGATGGCAGCAATAGCTGCATGATTGAACCCCTACCCCTTTTTATTGGGCCCTGTTTTCCTCTCAGTAAGACCACATTTTATAAGTGATGTCTCAGCCAGCTGGCTGAAACTGCATTCATGCATTTATCTTTTATGTAATGGGATGTGAGAATAACCTTGGGAGACAGGAGGGAGGGATTCAGCCTAGACAAGTTTGATAAGAGAAATTGGTGTCCAAATCTGAAGGATGGGGGTGGAGAAGGAACTCTACCTAGTTATATGGAAAGTAAAGGCAGAAGAGGGGGGAAGCACTTTCAAACTTGCAAAGTTCTGTTTCTGTAACTTACAATAAAGGTAGTATGAGTACTCATTGTTTGGTTTCCTGCCTGGACTATCTCAAAGGACTAACACTTTAAAAGAATCTATGTTAACTTAGGCTACCAATGATGTATACAATCATTGTATAGAATGTGCAAAGAATTGAAAGATTCGGCACTCTCCTAATGATTGGTGAAAAATAATGGAACTTGTTGAGATGGCTAAATTGAGTTCTTTGATCAGAGAAAAGACAAAGTCTATGTTTATTGCTGACTGGAAACCCCTTACAGACTATTAGTGTAAAAAAAAAAAAGAACATATGATTTATGATTTTGATGATTGGTCAGGACAGATTATAGAGAGTTATGGTATAACCATAGAAAGTAAATTTATAATTACACTTTTTAAAAACTTTTCTTTCTTTCTTGCATTTTACCTTCTCTTTGATTTCTTTCTCCCCCCTTTTTTTTCTTACTTTATATTAGTTTGCATTAGTTTTTAATCTTTCTTTTTTTAAAAAAAAAATCTAGTAAAAGTATTTTTAAAAAACTTGGTGCATAAGAGAAGCAGAGTGGCATAACAATAAAACTGTTGCTAATTCCCTATAATTGCTCACAATAGTTCATCCCTCAATGTTTTTTTTTTCAGTATAATTTTCTTTTATTTTGTGTGGTTAGAGAATCTTCCTTTTTCCTTTCTCCCCCCCACCCCCCTCAACCAGCCAATTGATGTCATGGATATTGAGCAGTGTGGCATCTACATAGAAAGAAATGAAGTCAATTCAGAAGAGGGTCTGTGTTTCCTATATATCATTGCTTATGTATCCAATACAATGTATATTTAGTATACAGCTATCTGTCATGGTTGTTTAACTGTACAGTAGTATAAAGATACCTGAGTCTGGTGAAACCTCTCTGCATGTATTGAGTAGATAGTAATAGCAATAGCAATAGCACTTAGACTTATATACCGCTTTACAGTGCTTTACAGCCCTCTCTAAGCGGTTCACAGAGTCAGCATATTGCCCCCAACAATCTGGGTCCTCATTTTACCCACCTCGGAAGGATGGAAGGCTGAGTCAACCTTGAGCCGGTGAGATTTGAACCGCCAAACTGCAGCTAGCAGTCAGCTGAAGTAGCCTGCAGTACTGCACTCTAACTACTGCGCCACCTCGGCTCAATATGGGGAAGTGTACACTCTAGTTCAGGGATGTCAAACTCGTGGCCTGCGGGCAGGATGTGTCACGCGTTGGCCACACCCATGCCTGGTTTAGCGAAGGGGAAAAAAAGTCGTGATACGTCATGTGATGACGCCGTGACGATGCGAGTTTGACACCTCTGCTTTAGTTGCTTGATTTGAAAAATAAGCACAAAAGGAGGCAATTTTACAAACCAAGCTCCTGGAGAGAGAAGGTTTAAGTCTTTCTCACCTATTCATGGAGATGACAATCATAACTGGTCCCCTTCATTTATATGGTAGACTTAGCAGAGAATATTTGCATATGATGATATTGCCTGTGAACACCAGGTCTCCTGGATCAACTGAGGTCAGGCTGGAGAACGTCTAACAACTCAAGAGCTATTCTGATCATGGCATGGTGTGTTGAAGCTTGCACTCCAAAGATGTAATATTTGTCAGGCCAAATTTATAGAGCTGAGAGGTTTTAAGAGTTAAGAAAGAATGCCTTACACCTTTCCAATACTGAAGTACTCAACCAGCTCCTTAAAATTCTTCCCAGTGCCCCAAACTAAATAAAAGCTTAAATGTTATGTCCTATCTACTTGAAAAAGGAGCCCAGGGAGCAAAATAATAGTAATAATAATTAAAAAATGGCAGACTGCATATTTCAGGCTGCTCTATTTGTCCCCCTGCCCTAGATGGTGCCAACAAAACATCTAAAACAAACAACTGTTAACTTTAATTATCTTCACAATCTCAAACAATTTTACACATATACCACAAGATTCAGGCAAGAATGACAGAACCTCATGAGATTCCAGTTCCCTTTTTAGTTTGTGTTCTTTATTTTTTATTTTCTGTCACAATACCATTGCATGATGGTGCTGATTGCATAAAAAGATTACTACTCCTTAATATATTTTGTGGATATGCATTCATTCTGAAGAGATGCCAGTGGGAGTCTATAGCATCAGTTGCTTCTGATACAGTCTATAGATTTTGCCTCATTTTACGACCTTTTTTGCCACAGTTGTTAAGTGAATCACTGCAACAGTTAAGTTAGTAAGGTGGTTTAGTGACTTTGGCTGGATTCCGCGTTGACTTTCCTTGTGAGAAGGTTGCAAAAGGTGATCACATGACCCTGAGACACAGTAAACATCATAAATACGTGCCAGTTGCCAAGCGTCTGAATTTTGATCACGTGACCATGGTCGTAAGCGTGAAAAGCAGTCATGAGTCACTTTTTCAGCACCGTTATAACTTCAAGCAGTTACTAAACGGACGGTTGTAAGTCGAGAACATACATGTATTGATCTTGGGACAGAATATGACCAAGACATAAAGAAAGAGTAACATTAACACCCCCTTCTCATTTGAACCCCTCTTCCAAAAGTCAGGAGAAGATGAGAATAAAAATGGAAACATTTCACCTCACATATTTATTTATCATATTTAAGAACCGCCCATCTCCCTCACGGAGCTCTTGTTAAGTGAAGCACTTTTATGAACCCAATCAGAAACACTTAACCAAATGTATATTTCTCTCAGTGCTATGATTGGAATCAAAAATGTTCAGATCACGTTCTTTAGACTTGTCTGACATTCAGACACCACTGAGTCTGTTACTTCATGTAACAGTAAAGAAATGTAAATATAAATACTTGTGCCCAAAGGAACAAACACATCACCTAAAGATTTTTTTTTAAAAGCAAAAGAAACCATTTATGTGGTTGAAAGAGATCAGAACCAAATAACAAACGTTTGGGCAAACACAATCTCCCTTAATGAAATGCAAATTAGACGGAGAGTAGTGCCAAACAATGTTTTTTTTTCCCCTTTCAAAAAAATAAATGTTTTCCAAGGTTTCCTATTTCTCTCTCTCTCTCTCTGTCTCTCTCTGTCTCTCCCTCACTCTGCCTTGGATAAGTAGCAATAGCAGAAAAGTACATTGGGCTGATGACCAATCTGGGAAACATTAGCCAACTCCTAGTCTTAATGAATTGAGGGGCTCTTTAAAAACAGCAACCAAATGCTCCGTTCAGCCTGGCTAGGACTCAAATGCTTTCAGCCCCACTAGGATCGCAGCCAACCATTCTTAGTTTGTTTTCCTGAGGTTAGCACACCGGTGTTTGCAAGGAGGTTTTGGAAAAAGCTGGATCTAAGACCCATCAGATCAAAAGGTTGACAGCCTTCCCACATGGGACCCATGAAGGATTCCTCGGGGGAGGTCACAAAGTAATTTTTCATCTGTATTTCACCCTCTGTTTATTTGAGAGACAGAAATAGTTTTGGCTTGGAGGATGGCAAGATGGCATACCCTTAGCTGTGCTGATAAGTCTTTGAACAGAATAATTTCCTGGGAGGTGCCATTTGTTTGTGATCTATTTGTGGGGCTCCACATTCGGTAGGAGAATAGATTTAACCAGTCTTTCCTCCTCCAATATGTCCCCATCCTGATATACTTCAGTTTGCAGAATTCCCAGACTTTAGTTCCTATGCTTCCTTTGATCCAGTGGTGAAATCCAATTTTTTTTACTACTGGTTCTGTGGGCGTGGCTTGGTGGGCGTGGTGTGGCTTGGTGGGCGTGGCTTGGTGGGTGTGGCAGGGGAAGGATACTGCAAAATCTCCATTCCTGGGGGAAGGATATTGTAAAATCTCCATTCCCATCCCACTCTGGGGCCAGCCAGAGGTGGTATTTGCCGGTTCTCCGAACTACTCAAAATTTCTGCTACCGGTTCTCCGAACTACTCAAAATTTCTGCTACCGGTTCTCCAGAACCTGTCAGAACCTGCTGGATTTCACCCCTGCTTTGATCCTTCCTTTTTGGGGGGGAATTATAGTTTCAGCTCCCCAAGTTGGGAAAGTGGCCTTAAACTTTTTCAGAGCTGAACTCACCAAGATGATATTAGTTTGCTTGAAGCTTTTGGTATCTCGTCTACATCCATATTCAACTCTCGCTTAGTTAGCTGCCTTTGGATATTCAGTAGATATTATCATATATACAGACAGTCCTCAACTTATGACCACAATTGAGTCCCAAACTTCTGTTGCTAAGTGAGACATTTGTTAAGTGACTTTTGCCCCATTTTACAACCTTTCTTGCCATAGTTGTTAAGTGAATCACTGCAGCCTTGCAGCTGTTAAGTTAGTACGGTTGTTAAGTGAATCTGGCTTCCCCATTGACCTTGCTTGTCAGAGGATTACAAAAGGTGGTCATAATGACCCTGGGACACTGCAACTGTCATAAATACATATCAGTTGCCAAGCATCTGAATTTTGCTTACATGAGTGCCGGAATGTGTGAAAAACAGTCATAAGTCACTTTTTTTTCAGTGTTGTTGTAAACTTGAACGGTCACTAAATGAATGCTTGTATGTTGAGATTACCTGTAAGAGGAACAGGGAGATGTTCACACCGTATTTACACCTAAGCACCTACAGAAGTCAGGGAGTGGGACATAGCCATTAGTTCCATTCCAGTTGCTTATATGCTATTATTCACAGGGGGTAAATGGTCGCACAATCAGCACAATATCCACAGATAAAGACCTATTGTGAACGGTTGAATACATTAGTGTTCTTCATGATCTGGACCCTTCTTTATGCAGCATGAAATGACATGAAACACATTCTCCACTTATGCATTTCAACTCATTGCAGATGTTGAGAGTGATGGAGACACTGTGCTCTATCCTTCCAGGGGAAAAAAATAATGTGGAACTAAGGGGTGCACAGGTAGCTGGAGGAGAAGCTGTAGAAGGCTAGGCAAACATGGAGCAGTTGCATCTTTAGCCATCTTTGGCAGAGATATACCTGGTAGCACACCACATGGAACACGCCATGGCCAACTCACCACAGCAGTGGTCAACTCATCATGGCCAACTTGCTGCAGGACAACTCGACATGGCCAACTCGCTATGGGACAACTTGCCATGGGACAGAGTTACATTAATATCAAAGAAATGATGGAATATAATCATTAAAGAAAGGATGCAAAAGGAGGGACAAAATGAAATGTGAATGACAAAAATTAAAATTATTTTTAATTAGTTTAAATAATGAAATTGAATTGTTGAATAGTCCCATAGCAAGTTGGCTGCAGCGAATTGGCCTTGGCAAGTTGTCCCATTCTGGTGTTGCCTCCCTATTGCAGCACTGCTGACAGTCATGATTGTCTGTACTATTCAGTACCTTCTCTCTGCATATGAGTTGAGAGGGGAAAATATTGGAAAAATGAAGGGCTGCGAAAGGGGCCGTTGTGCTGCAGCCTCCATGGGGAGTTTGGGTGACAAAAGCTATTAGAAAGCAGACTAGAAACTCGAGCTATGTGCTCTGTTTTAAAGCCTAAGGACTGCCATAGAACTAAAGCTGTCCTTGGCCTCCCTTGCTCCTCTATACAGATTGGGGGAATCGAGCTGTAAGAAAACAATTGTTGTGGCTTGCCCAAGTCCCTCGCAGCTGCTCATGGATCCGGAAGACCAAGAACCAACCATGGGGTGGCAAGAGCAGTCTGTATCTCCGGCACCTGAGTCCGAGACCGAGGAGGACGCAGGGCCAGAGGACGATACTCAATCAGGGCCTTCTGCACCTCCCCAGCAGGAGTTAAGTGACTCCAGTGAAGAGGAGGAGCCTCTGATTGATGCTAGGGCATGCAGGGCAGCTAGCCGGCAAGAGTGGCTTTGTAGAAGGAGGTCTCCTCACAGGTAAACCTGCAGGCAGAGGGGCCACGCCCTAAGACTATATAAGGTTGAATCACAACGGACACTCTTGCTGGAAACAACACATGTATTTTACCTGGCTGCTGTTTACGCTTTTGGTGGTATCAGTTGGACTAACTCCAGTCCGGGCTCTCGGCCAATTCCAGCAAGTGAGGAATTTAAGGACTTAATGATCTGTTTGTGTTTTTTTGTATTTGAAATCCCGGCCAAAGTGTTCTGTGATTTGCAACAAGCACTTTGGGAGAAACCCTGAAATTAACTTATCACTAAGCATTTATTAGTGATAAAGCCTTCTTTATTTTGGACAACAGTGTGTGTGTGTCGTTTCCTGGGGGCTTGCCGTGCTGGGTCACAACAACAATGTGCTCAATCCCTGTTGCCAAACTGCAATAAATTTAATCTTGGTAACGACTTTCTAATTGCTTCAATCCCTCTCATAGCACGTTACACAAAATGAGAGAGCTTCGTCTGAGTAGTTTGAGATTTTAATTTTTAATATAAAACAATTTTTCTTTTAAGCCACATTGTCCTTCCTTCCTTCCTTCCTTCCTTCCTTCCTTCCTTCCTTCCTTCCTTCCTTCCTTCCTTCCTTCCTTCCTTCCTTCCTTCCTTCCTTCCTTCCTTCCCACTAATACATTTTCTTGAAAATGATTGTGGGGAGTCATCAGTCTGGGTTGTTAGGATTACATCCTGCCCTGTCTTTGAGAGAGAGGTACACTATGCGTGGAAGGATAAACCTTATAACCATAATCTGTTCTGACAAGGCTGATCAAGTCATTGCATGCTTATTTAGCTACACAAACAGTACTTCACAGTAAGTGGCTATTCATCACATTTAGCTCCACTCTGCCCTTTTCTTGAGTTTTCTGAAAGTATACAACTAGTTGTGCCAGGGAAGAAATGCTACATGAACTACTTAGCATGGATTTGTTTCTCATGTGCTAGATGTGTGACCAGAAGTGAATCTTTTCCCAGAGACATAATTAGAAATAAGCACACCTACTTTTCTCAAGTCAGGATTGAAACGGCTAGAGGTGCTCGAAACCATTCTCAGTGAGGCAAGTAGACAGGATGTCGACTGCCTGCTTGTGGCACCTTGCCCTGTACCAGCATTAGAGGCTGAAGATGCCTGGTTTATGCACAAAACACCCTGGAAAACTGGAGATCACTGGAGGTTTTAAAGAAGAGACTGGACAGCCACTTATCTGAAATGGTAGGGTCTTCTGCTTGAGCAGGGGATTGGACTAGATTTTACAGGGGTGTCAAACTGGTGGCTCGTGGGCCGGATGCGACACGCACAGGCCACGCCCGCCCCAGCTCCACAAAGGCAAAAAACATCGTGATACATCTTGATATGCCACGTGACGTGATCAAGTTTGACACCCTGGACTAGAAGATCTCGAAGGTCCCTTCCAGCTCTATTCTAATTGATTGAGGATCGGAATATGGCCATGATCATGTGGACATCAGCCTTAGCCATGGCTTATTTACAGTGTAACATAGATCATTCTTATTGCCCTTATTATAAATTGGGATTAATATTGCCAGTCCCGAATCTTTTGGCATATAACCAGTCTGATCCAGGGGTGATATGCTCCCAGTTCGCTCTTACCTGTCGGTCGCCGTAGAGCCGGTCGCCAAGGTAGCGCAAGGTGCCACCCACCTGCCCGGATGCCGCCATTTGGGTTCTTTTACCCTCTGCGAATGCACAGAACGCTTTGCGCATGTGCAGAGGGTAAAAGAACCCAAATGGCGGCGTCCGGGCGGCATCCGGGTGGGTGGGCGGCGCCTCGCGCTACCTTGCCGACCGGCTCTACGGCAACCGACAGGTAAGAGCGAACCGGGAGCATTTCACCCCTGGTCTGATCTATGAATGTAAATAGGGATGCTGACTGAGATGCCCGCTGCAATTGTTTTTCATTATTTCAGGCAAAACACAATCAACACCTGGGGCCTTGTTCATTTTTTTTTTAAATCCCAGAAGTAGCAGTATCAAACCACTTTCATATTCTTGCCAAGAAAACCATATAAACCAGCTCACGATGCCACCAGGAGTTAAGCTTGTCTCAACAAAAATTCACTTAAAAAAAATATCTCTGCAGCCTTTTATTTTAGAACAACAAGCACTTCTCACACATCCCGGGAAATATTGGCATCCACAACTGACATTTGAATGGAAAGTTTGGGTCAGCAGCAAATTTTTTATGTGTGCTGCTTGGTTCTACAATAACAGCCGCAGTCTTGATTTTAACCTCCCCTCTCCTCAGTTCCTAGACTAAAGAGAAGTTTCTTTGGGATCCCTTCTTCTGAGATTCCCCTCAATTAAAGTGCGAGAAACCAGGAAGTCCACTGGGGAGATGGTTGTGTAATGAAAGGAGGACACTCATTCCAGTGGTGAAATCTACTTACCTTCCCTACTGGTTCAGAAGCGTTCGCTCCGCCCGCCCCCGCGCGCTTTTTGACCCGTGCTCTGCTCGCGCAAGGGCTTTTTCACCCTCTGCACATGCGCAGAACGCTTTGTGCATGCGCAGAGGGTAAAAAACAAAAAAGAACCGTTGCTCCGAACCACCGGCGGGCACCGCTACCGTTATGCCCGTACCGGGCCGAACCGGTAGCATTTCACCCCTGACTCATTCACTCTCCCACACATACATACCATCTTCATTTTGTCACTTCCGTAACCGCTAGACCACCACTGCTCTTCTATGGGATTTTCACTGACATATTCTTTTCTTGAAAAATAAAAAGGTTAGTAGCAATTGCCTTCCCATCAATTCATTCATCAATGAATGAAAATGGGTAAACAAGCCAAAGAAAATGTTGGTACAGGCCTCGTTTTCTCTCATTTGCCAACCAGGCTTGAGAGAAACAAGAGCCTGGGTGCAGGGGGGGTGGGGAAGGAGAGGAAGTACTAACAGCAGGATGTACACAAATAAGCCGTCAACCATATGTTTCCTATCACAAAGGTCAAATGCTAGGTTCTTAATTAAGAAATCTGAATTCTATGTCATCAAGACAGCCTGGGGCAATAGGTTATGTTCTCCCAAATGTAACACTTAATTGTTTACTAGCAACTCACGATGCTTTGGAACTTCAGGCGGTAGAGATATTTGGGACAGCAATTAGATGCCTATTTGAAGAAATCTCTTTGAGGCATTGGATATTGTCAAGCAAATTCTCCTGTATTAGGCACAATTAAGGCTGCGGTTGCCAAGCCACTAAACAATTCGCCCCGACTCACCCTCAACAATCAGCCCAGAAAGTATGAGGGCCCTCTGCTGATGCTGAAAACAGAGAGGGCAAAGGCCCTTTTTTAAAATCTTACTGCTCCGGATCATTTTAAGTATGAAGTAGTGGGTGCTTAGATGTCCCGGTATAAATATATCTCATCCTTATGAGCAAAATGTGAAACAGGCATCAAGAAGGGAATTCAAGGCTAAAGCTAAGCAGCTTTCTCCAGTCTGGCCATGATTCCAGATGAGGAGAGACATATTGGCTGGAGAATTCTGGAGACTATCCATTCAGGGGTCGGTGGGGAAGGCATTAATGGATGTATGTGCTCTTAACTGTTTGTGGGATTTCTGAGCAAAAGGCTGCATTTGAAAGTCAGCCTCAGGTATATTCCTGGACATGCACTGGAGTTTAACCCTTGACCAAAAGTGATCATTAAAAATGGATTCCCAGGTAAAACCACCCAGAAAACACAACCGGATGAATGAATTATACTTTATTGTAAGGCAACATTAACAGAACTTTGCATATCTGAAAGTACAAATTTCCCACTGTCTAAGAACTTGTGGGGTGGGGGTGGGGGGAGTGTTGCCTTTTCTTCTTCTTTTTTAATTTTCTTTTTTTTAGAGTTTACAAATACGAAGATAAAAGACTAACAAAACTAACTCTAACCCTAAGAAAAATATGACAAGTAGAGAAAAAGAGAACTGGTGGGGAAAAATGTAAGAAACACAGATATACTGTATAAAAGACGACTCCCCTCTCCTTCCAACCTAATAGAAACAACTTCAGTAATTTAACACCATTTCCAATATGTCCATAAAAATCTTATTCCCATATCTGATCCCTTGTCCATAATCAAATTATAAAAACTCATTATTCACTTCTAATCAACAAGTCTATTAAGAGCTACCAGAAATAGTAACATATTTAACCTTAATCTAATGATTCCATTTTATATTCCAATTTATCTCTTTCTCTGAGAGCAAAAGAAATTTCTCCCCATTTATAAACAGATCTTTAAACTTTTAAACCTTGTTGTTCAGTTCTGATCAGGAAGAAATTTCATTAATAGCTATTATAAACCATAACATATATATTAACCCTGATCAAAGAAATCCAGTCTGAATTCCTTCTGTTTACTTTACTTGATCTTTAATCCCATCAAATCATGTCCCACAAACTGATTTCTCATCATTTTTTCTTTATCTTCTCTTAGGAACAGCTTCATTTGTTAACATGTCCTTTTTGTAAATCCAGGCTAAGTGGCTTTCCAAGTCATTTGTCTGATTTATTATTTGTATGTTTCCTTTAATTATTAAGATATCAGCTGGTTTCATTTGTTAAGCCATTGTGGCATTTTTCTCCATATCACTCCTATATCTTCATATTTTTAAATCCATTTTTAGGTCCATAACATCATTTCCATATCACTTTTGTAATCTGGAATCAGCCTCAGTCTCTTTTTTTAATTCAATAAATCTGTTGTTTTTGTATGTTCTCTGTTATAGTATCAGAAAATCTTGTCAATGATTTTTGGGCACTTTGTTCCCAAACAAGCTTAATTTCTTCTAAAGTCAAAGAATATTACTCCATTGTATTAATGGGTCTCTAACCATTAGTTCTGTCTGGTTCTCTTTAGTTAACCTTCAAGTGCTCTCTTATCATCTGTTTATTTTCCAATCAACCAAGCTTTTCAGTGGGAGGATTTCTTACAATTAATTTCAAAATGTTCATTTTTTTTTTTACAAAATTTTAAATAACTCACAGGAAATATTCTTTTAAATTGATCTTGTGCCTTAACTTTGCAAAATCAACATTCTCATCCTCCTTTTGCTTTTTTTCCCCCCCCCCAAAAATTATTTTTTTTCTTTTTAATACTTAAACTTATATAAAATTTCTTTCATCCAGGATAGGAGATTCTCCTGCTGTAATGAAACTTGTCCTTCAGAAGGTTCTTAATATCTAGAAGATAAATAAGGAGATTCCTAAAGTAGTTAAGCGAGGAAGCAGACAATCCAGTATCCCTTTGAAGGCACCATGCCATGGCCTAGGCCCTAGGCATAATTCTCTCCATAGCTCCCAGAGCTCTCAAACCCGCTGGAGGTCACTATTTCACTATCATCTAGGGTGCTGGCTATCCCTGTCAGTATCATCTGCAAATTCCCCTTCTATTCCCTCATCTAAGTCATTTATGAAGATATTGAAGAGTACTGGACCTAAGACAGAACCCTGTGGCACCTCATTTCTTACTCCCCTCCATGTTGATGTAGTACCGTTAAGGACTACTTGTTGAGTATGGTTTGTCAGCCAGTTAAAAATCCATCAGGTGGTGATGCTATCTATCCCACTTTTTTCTAACTTTTTTCTTACCAAGAAGTAGTCTGGTCTGCTTTGTCAAATGTCTTACTGAAGTCTAAGTATACTATATCCACAGTATTTTGCTGGTCTACTTATTTAGTCAGTCACTAATTTATCAAAAAATGAAATAAGATTGGTTTGGCAAGATCTTTTTTTTAATAAACCCATCTGGCTTCTAGTTATAACTTTGTTTCTAGATGTTTACAGATCTGTTTTTTTTTTATTATTTTTTCCAGTATCTTCCCAGCTATTGATGTTAGATGGATTGATTTGTAGTTTCCTGTTCTGGTAACCCCCCCCTTTTTTTTTTTTTGACGATGGGAATAACATCGGCTCTTTTCCAATCCTCCATTAGTTCCCCAGTGCTCCAAAGAAAGATATGGTACAATGGTTATGAGATGACATCTTCCAGCTCCTTCAGAACTCTGGGATATAATCCTTCAGATCCCGGTGATTTATATTCATCAAGATCAGTCCTGTGTTCTCTTACCATTGTCTTGCTTGTTTTAATTTTTATTTCTAGTCTGACTTTTAGGAGCCTATCCGTTCACCAGCTCCACTTTTTGCTGTGGTCATCAGCTCCGCAAAAGTAGAGCCATCTTCAATCCTCTATTGCTATCCTCAGAATTCCTGAACTTGGCTGAGGAGATGCCTTCTGAGCTTCTTTCTCCATTGATTGTGCAACTATGGGCTATGCCAGAGGTGGGTTGCTCCCGGTTCGGACCGGATCTATAGAACCAGTAGCGGGAATTTCCCCCCGCTTGCCGAACCGGGAGCGATGGCCAGCTGGCCACGCCCACAAACCGGGTCTGGTGGCGGCGGCATAGTCGCCGCCATTTTGTTTTTGGCTTCTGCGCATGCGCAGAAGCTGTTTTTTGCTTCTGCGCATGTGCAGGAGCTGGGTTTTTGGCACTGCGCATGTGCGCAACGTGCGCGCACCCATGTGATGCAGGAGGAAGCGAACCAGCGGTGAGGTAAGTTAGAACCCACCCCTGGGCTATGCCCTCTTTTGCCTGGTCATTCCCTAGGCAGCATCTCATTCCTACATACCATTACTGTTAGTCCAATAACTACAAAAAGGAGTAGAGATGATCACTCTGAATAATTTGGGAACCATGTATTATATACACAAATATCCTAAATGATTTGCATTCTGTGAACGTCTACATGTAAGGCCTGGGATGCTGAAAGTGTTCTAAGCCTCTCTTGGCCTCATAAAAAGACATCTGTGTGGATTAGAACAGCCAGAACTTCACACAAACCAGGCACTTCACAGTTGCCTCCCAATCACTTTCTTCATTAAATGAGGACTCCATGGAAGGTGCCTTGGTTTGAATGTTGAAATGAATATCTGAAAGCTATTGCCATTGACATCAGACCCCTCCCTTTCTTTGGGGCTTGACAATGACCCAGCAGGCAAGAGCCCGCCCCCCGTGGTTAGCCCATTAAGGTGAGCACCATCCTCATTCTTGGCAAGGCATAACCTTTTGCAAGCGCCATTTCTTAGTCAGGGACTCCAAAGAAAACAGAACTCCCGGTTGGTATTTAATGGAAGTCTGCAGAAAACTTGTCAAAATATACCACTTCATCTGTCAGATACTTTGGGACAAGACCCCTACAGTAGTTTTCAGAAACTGAGCTCAATTACTTACACTTTAAATTATCTTTAATTGTTGTATGTGAGCTACAGGGAGAGAGAGAAAAAAATCTCCCTCTGAACCAAGACCCTACCTATTAAGGATCACCTCATAATTGCGGCTTTAATAAGTACACTGTAGCAGGTCAGTGGTGGAGGTTAGCATGAGGTTATAACTAGGTGAAGCCCACTGCTTAATATGGGTAAGTGAAAGTGACACATCACTATAGCTAGATCAATTACATGTGGGTAGTTTAGACTGTAAACTTTTTAGTGCATGTAATTACCAAGCCAGATGTTTTAATTTAGGCTTTTTCCTTCCCTCCCTCCCATTCTGCCTTTGCCCTAAAATCCAATTTCTCCTGTCATTCTTCTGCCTCCGAAGTGCAGAAGAACAAATCACTGGCTGGAGTAAAAATTCCCATCATTTCCCCTACACTCCTATTGCTACTCCAGACAAATGCTAAGATTTTGCACAGGTGAAACATGTGTGCAGACACGGAAGGAATGCCAAAAGAATTAGGGTGAAAGTTTGCCAGCTTTCATTTTTCTTGCAGATCAAGTGGAAAACTCCATCCAAAGAGGTAGATCTAGTAGAACAGGCAAATGTATCAAGGGCAATAAAAACCCACAATGGTTTGTGCGTGTATGTGTTTGAGCTCACGCACATGTGAAGGTTATAGAACCCACCCAGAAGGGAAAAACATGAAAAACCCACCAATGTTGTCAATAATGCAAACAGAACAATTTATCCTCTTCTCAATAAAAAGGAGAATGAAGTAAAAATAATAAAATGAAGGGAGAAAAGCATCCAAAACTGCTAACTGGTACTGCTCCCTTTAGGCCATTTTTTTTTTCTGTCAATGAGATTGAAATTTATCCCCACTTCCTATACAAGAATCTGGGAAGATTCATTTATTACCACCACTATACTGAAAAATACTATTCATTTAATGCTTCACTTTAGATTCAGGGAGCCCAGATTAGTTTCTGACCAATAATTATTTCTGAGCATAGGGGCACACAAGCATACATTGTTATGTTTTGCTTCCCTCAACCAGAAATGAAATTACAAGGATGCTAATAGCCCAAGTAGAAACTATGATGAGAACAATTTTTCAATATTTTTTTTCTATTCTCTGAGAATATCTTCTGTTATGATAGCTGTGATGCTAGAAACATGTCTGGAACATACTTTTCTGAACATAGGGATAGCTGGAAAGATAATTTTTCTTAAATTGGCTCAAATACTAGGGGACTTTTTCTCCAGTGTGAGCCTGGTTTTATTCTGCTGGAGGCAAGTTAGGGCTTGTCTGGTACAGATAGCTCAGAACAAATACATTGTCTAAATACAATAGAACACAGTGTGCAACCAGATATTTCAAAGTAGAGGACAGATCAGGAATGTGAAGAAGTAATAGACAGAGCTCTTCCTGATTTGTGAGGTTGCTCCAAATCCTTAAAAAAATGAAACTTTATTAATAAAGCTTCAAACACTGTTGGAAGGGTTATTCAAAGTGAAATGGGAGCAACTGAATAATAGTTTATCCTTCTACATAAACTTTTGCCGTCCTTCCTTCCTTCCTTCCTTCCTTCCTTCCTTCCTTCCTTCCTTCCTTCCTTCCTTCCTCCCTCCCTCCCTCCCTCCCTCCCTCCCTAAAAAAAGAAGTTTTTACCAGATAACATCTGGGTCTGCTTGACTTTCAAAGAAGGACATGTGAAAGCCTTGGTACCACAACAAAGGCATCTCCACATAATGAGGGTCTTCCAGTCCTGGGGCTCTGAAGAGAATCCTCTTTGCAGATCCGAAATTTCAGACAGGTAAATATTGAGACAGATGCTCTTTCAAATGTCAGTATCCTAAGATCTTAAGGGCCTTAAACATCCTTAGTAAAAACTTGAAGTCCAAGTAGTTATATGTAAGTAGCAGTGCAATCCTTTAAGACTAGTATTAAGATTAAGGTACTAGTTCCTATCTATAAAGTCTGGTATGACATAGGGCCCGGATATCTGAGGGACCATTTGTTTTCAATCATTTCTTACCCCCTGCAGGGGTGGGTTCTGGATCCTTTTGCTGCTGGTTCGCTCAGGGTCATGCCGTGCGCCCGCAGCAATAAAAAAATAGCTTCTGCACATGTGCAGAAGCAAAAATTAGCTTCTGCGCATGCGCAGAAGCAAAATCCAAGATGGCGGCACCCACGGAGACACCGACAGAACCGGCTCCATGACATCATCGGCGAGTTACTAACGGTTCTAAAGAACTGGATAGAACCGGTAAGAACCCACCTCTGACCCCCTGGTATGTGTTGGTAGAGTGGGCGCATTCCAGGTCTTTTCTATTAAAGGTGATTTTATTCTAAATTCTATTGTCATCTTGTGGGACTGAGAAAGCATGCCACCATGCTTCCCCACCCCTGGAGCAGCATGCACCAAAGATAAGGATTATGCCTTCTCCTGGGGTTCTGGAAAGCTCTGAAATCTGACTTTAGTCCCTGGTCTGGGATTGATGTATTATTGTTTGTTTAGAATCCCTGTCTTGCTTTGTTTGATTTGTGTTGTTTATAAGATTGTTCTAGTCTGGCTGCTTGTTTGGTTTGAAGGCTTGCCAGTTTTTATAGGTTTTCCAGTTTTGTGCACCTCCCAGAGGCCATGGAATTGGGTGGCTCATAAATACAAAGAAAGAAAACCAATACATATCTGAAAAGTGTAATACTTTCAGATAATATCTTGACAGCTGGGTTCAACACTAGTTGCAATAATGAAACTAATCAAGGAGAGAAGCAACTTAGAACTAAGGAGAAATTTCCTGACAGTTAGAACAATTAATCAGTGGAACAACTTGCCTCCAGAAGTTGTGAATTCTCCAACACTGGAAGTTTTTAAGAAGAAATTGGACAACCATTTGTCTGAAATTGTATAGGGTTTCCTGCCTGAACAGAGGGTTGGACTAGAAGACCTCCAAGGTCCCTTCCAACTCTGTTATTATATTATATTATATCTAACTTATTTAGGGGAGAGCCACAGAGAGTGAATTACAGTAATGCAAATAGAAACTTACCAGAATATGGACTACTGCTGTGGACAAATTATCTCTATCCAGGAAAGATTGCAGTGATTAGAATGCATTCTGTGCCACCAAATGCATTCTGCCTTTGAGGGATTTGAATAAAGGAGGACCCCAAAGTTTAATGGAGAGCAAACCCATCCAGAGCTGGAGACTTACACAATTTTTGGTAGCCAGTTCACAGTGCCTCCCTCTGGTCAGGATTCAGCTTCAGTTAATTAACTTTTATCCTGTCTATTATCCAGCTATTGGGCCAAAGATCTCCACTGTTTTATTTGATTCTGGTGATGGAGAAATAGTCCTCATATTGATGACTATTAACAATACATTGACTCAATTGAAAAACAGGGATATCATGGTTAGAGAATATAAGAAAACAATTTTTTTGTTCTTTGGCAATGACTTATATTGACAGGAGCTACATTTGTATTCTGTATTTTATGTATTCTGAAATACATTTCAAGTATTTGGTTCTTTTCTTGAAAACATAATGCTTTTTTTTTGCAATTGCAAACTTTTTATTGATAAGCAGAATTAAATGATGCTGTACTATAAAGGTCTAAACCAGGAGGAGAGTTTTACTAGAAAAACTGAACAGTATTTTTACATATCACATCGCACTAAACCATGTTTTCTTTAACCCCTGTTCATAAACCATAGTTATATAGCTTGTATAAAATACTAAGCCAAAATGCAGTAAAACTACACAACGGCATGACAGAACATGTGAATTAACTCTACAAAGCCTTTTGTTCTTTAAAAAAAATGTTGCTAAGTATCATATTATGGATGCATGCAGAGGCAGTTCTCTTAAAAAGATTATAATCTTGGAAAAGTTCAAGGAGAAAGAGAAAGAGGATAGACAGCAGCAAAACGGATGGATTTTATTATAACAGGAATAAATGCTCCACTGAGAGACCTAAAGGCCAAGTGAAAGAAAGACAATTCTAGAGAGAATATTTCCATGAGGTCACTAAGAGTCAATACAGGTAGACCTCAACTTATGACAACAATTGAGCCCAAATTTCCATTGCTAAGCAAGGCAGTTGTTTAGTGAGTTTTGCTGCATTTTATGACTTTTTGCCACAGTTGTTAAGCGGATCAGTGCAGTTGCTAAGTGAATCATAACTCATTAAGCAAATCTGGCTTCCCCCATTGACTTTGCTTGTCGGAAACTGGCTGGGAAGGTTACAGATGGTGATCACATGAACCTGGGACAGTGCAACGGCCATAAATACATGTTGGTTGCTAAGTGCCCGAATTTTGATCATGGGAACTGTGGGAATTACTGCAATGATCCTAAGTGTGAAAACTGGTCATTAGTCACTTTTTTCAGTGGTGTTGTAACTATGAACGGTCATTAAATGAATGATTATAATCAAGGACTGCCTGTACCAACAATCAATAAATACATCATTAAAAAAAAAACAACGGAAATTCCTTTGGAGTACTATAGTGTCTAAGGGTTGTGTTATAAACTGGCCATGGAAACTGCATGACAGATTCTGAATTGAAAAATAGCAATAGCAATAGCACTTAGACTTATATACCGCTTCACAGTTTTTTTACAGCCCTCTCTAAGCGGTTTACAGAGTCAGCATATTGTCCCCAACAATCCGGGTCCTCATTTTACCCACCTCGGAAGGATGGAAGGCTGAGTCAACCTTGAGCCTGGTGAGATTCGAACTGCCAAATTGCAGTCAGCCAGCAGTCAGCAGAAGTAGCCTGCAGTACTGCACTCTAACCACTGCACTACCACGGCTCTTAGAAATTAGATACACGAGTCACCTGATTGATAGTTTAAAACTTAAGTTCTGCAGATACCCCTGACCTTTATCAGTCACTGAAGGCTTGGGGTGGGGGGAAGATCAGGGAGCTTGTGTGGCCCACTAGCATACACAGATTTTGCATCAGCAGGAATAGAGATACAGAATAATTAATGTGCTTGCAATTGATAATACAGGAAATTATGTTTTAAGCTACGACATCCAACCATCTGGTATGAGTCAGATGCCAGATGAGTCAGTGAGGTTTATCAAGATGGGACACTTAGGTATAATGAACTAGAGTAAGGGACTGAAATGTTGAGATCAGCACCCAGCTGACAGCTCTCAGCAAGATACAAAACCAAGGTGCTGCTACCCTACTGGCATTAGATTTTGGGATTAGTTTTAGCATTAGGAATGTGAGGAAGCCTCAGATAAGTGCAGAGAGGAAGTATCAATTTTCAAAACATTTTTTTAAATTCAGATTTTCAAATGCTTTCTAGTTTTGCTGGAGCATTAATAACATACTGTTAGATAGTGGGTAGAGATGATACCTTCCCGGGGAAAATATAGCTAGACCTGATGTGAAGCATTTATATTGCTATGTAGCAGAGAAATCGAACAGACTGTCTAGTTAAATAAAGAGTATGAGAATAGGCCCAAATGTGCAGTTATTTTTTAATATCTAGTTTCAGCCCACCCTCTATGAAAATTTCCTTAGTACAATGTTCTGGTGAAGGGAATTATTAATGCTGTGCAGATTTGATCTGCAAAATGTGCTTGAAAGCACACAAGAGCCCAAATATCACACCTGTCTGCAACACCTTAAAAAAAAACTTTTCCCGGATTGTATAGTAACTGTAAAAAGCAGCTGTGTAGTCCTTTTTTGTAACAATCACAGAGACAGTTTGCATTTCTGCCTGTTCTGAAGTAGTTTTGGAAGCATAGCTCAGTCCTACAATTACTTTTCCATAGAGTCTATTGGCTATCAATGCACCAATTTCTTTGCACATTCTGGGCCCCTATGAAAAATGGATCAAAATTGGAAACCATTTGATGCTTTCATGGATGATATCATGATATCATGATGTCATGCTTGTTGGTTCATGGTCAAAACCTAGTGTTCATATACAGGTAGTCCTTGACTTGCGACTGGTCACTTAGCAACCATTCAAAGTTGCAATGAACCTCCCCAGGGCTACTTAGAACCTGGATTTGAAGTTCTGATAGCTGCCACCCTTGGTCATGTGATCACATTTTGGTTGCTTGGCAACCAGCTCACATTTACAGCCGTTTGAAATGTCCTGTGGACATGTGACCACGATTTATGATGGGTTTTTTGGAAACCAGCTTTTACTTCTGGTTTCCAGCAAAAAATGCCCATTGTGGGATAGATTCACTTAATGACCACCATGTTCACTTTATGACCATTCATTCACTTTATGACTGCTGCATTTTCCTTAACAACCCATTGCAAAAAAAAAAAAGTCGTAAAATCGGGACCAATCATGTGGTGACAGACATGATTGTAATTCCAGGCTCAGTTATGGTCGTAAGTTGAGGACTTTCTTTATTGTGGTCCTGATACAGAGATACCTGTACAGTTTGTTCTGTGTAATCTTGTCTGACTGAATAATCAAAAGGCTAAACACGGTTATCTAAGTGGGATGGTTTTCCTTTCTGCCCTATCCCTTAGGCAAGTGATAGGCTCTGTGGTTTTCATTTCCACCTCTAGGCCTTTATTTGTTTTATAGTATAATTTGCATACTGCTTCTGTGTGAAAGGACTTTAAGCAATTTTGAGTTGGAGTTTTTGGAGCTTAAGGAGACTACAGCAAGATAAATATGCCAATTCTGGTGTACTCAGACAGTAGAGAAATTGCAGTGAACTGCAGCAGCTTCTTGGATGAGAAGTGAAATGTTTTCAAAGTAAAAAAAAATCAAGAAAGTCCAGTTGCCTTTTGGAAAAAAAAGCACCTTTGGGACAGCCATGGCCTGGATGATTAAGAATCTCCACAGAAGGTCTTTCAGTCCTATCTTTTAACAGTGTCACTGGGGAGAGTCAAGAAAGTGATTTTTTTTCCACTGTAGTAGGTTGTCGAGTAAGAGCCGAGGTGGCGCAGTGGTTAGAGTGCAGTACTGCAGGCTATTTCAGCTGACTGCTAGCTGCAGTTCGGCGGTTCAAATCTCACCAGGCTCAAGGTTGACTCAGCCTTCCATCCTTCTGAGGTGGGTAAAATGAGGACCCAGATTGTTGGGGGCAATATGCTGACTCTGTGAACCGCTTAGAGAGGGCTGTAAAGCACTGTAAAGCGGTATATAAGTCTAAGTGCTATTGCTATTGCTATTGCTATTGTCTATGAGAGTGGGAGAATATTAAGAAAAGGATCTTCAGTAACCTTCCCCAAACTGGGGCTTTCCAGTTATGTTGCTCCAATGTCCAACCTTCATATAGGACTTCTTGTTGGGAACTGTCATCCATCAGTAAACAAAGAAGTCTAATAAGATGTGTCTGCAATGGTTAAAGTGTTGTTCGATTCTGCAAGTATTCTTGTCTCCAAAAGCGTATTGTTGTTATTGCTGAGAAGTACATTTGGGATAATTCTCTCTGTTGTCAGAAGCAAGGTACACTATTGTAATAAGGTTACCATCTGCATAGTTCAAAATTTGGTTGAAAGTTAGAAATCCTAGATGACTTTGATCTCCAGCCTCAGAGTAATGAATATGATGTTGGAGAGATACATGATGATTTGGCTTTTGTTCTTTCGCTTTCTCTTTTATCTGAAAGTCACCTTTCTACTGGTATTGTTCTTAGGGACATTCAAATGCTAAGTCATTCAGAAAGTGCTGGTAAAGAGGCTTTTCACTGACCTTTTCAGAATACAACTCTGAAAAATGATATTGTTTCTAAACCCATTATCGAATTCTCTATTGAGCACAAAAGTTTTCCTTACACTATTATCAGAAGTATTTAAAAAACAAACAAACCATAGGTCAGTTTAAAGGCAAAGTTGTCCTATTCGCTCAAGCGGCAAGATTTCTGTTGCTGAAACAAAATAAAATAGAGAATAAAAGAAGATGCAGTAGATGGGGGGGGGGAAGGTGTTTAGCAGCACAACGGATGCATCCAAAATGGCCACCACTTTCCCACACATATCAGTCAGCCTTTGGTGTTCTCAGGAGGCCTGCGAATTCATTGGCCTTACAGATCAAATGTCTGCTATGTAGAAGTGGATAAGAGAAAAGAACGGTAGGAGAGCAAGGGGAGGAGGGGGGGGTTGTTTGTGCTTCATTAACATCTCTAAAGCTGTGTCTTGCAATCTAATCCATGTTTTTTTCACTGTAATGGTCACACAGTGATTTTATCTGCAGACAAGGAAGGAACTGCTGTTGTAGCCCTTTTCTTGGAGAAATGGATCAGCAGGCACTCTTATCTTCAGGAGAAACTGGAAATCATCTGGAGGGGTAGTATTATAGGTGTTTTCTAAGCCTTAGACCAATGTAAGTAAAAGGAAATATCAAACTCTCAAACTAAGCCACCCATCCAGCACATTCCCTCATACTATTTTTTTTTTGGTTTGAAGAAAAATGCCCCAAATGCACCAAATGCACCAAGCATTTGGATGGGACTGAATGAGAAGTGTAGTAAGATCATATAAGATGAAAATAATGGTTGAACATAATAAAGGAACACATGTTGTAAAAAGCTGTGGTTAGACTGAAGTATTTGGAAATTTAGCACTGAATTAACAGGAGAGGTTCTAAATCATCTGAGCATGGATTTTTAACAATGCTGAAGAGTAGGACAAACAGACACACATGATTATCATGATCAGAGGTGGTATTCAGCCGGTTTGGACCGGTTCGTGCAAACCGGTAGTGGAAATTTTAACTAGTTCGCCGATCTGGCAAATACCACCTCTGCCTGGCCCCATCCCTGCCCGCCTGGTCGCCACTCACCCCCGCCCACCCCCCCCCCCCCGCCCCCCCCCCCCCCCATCCCCAAACCCCCCAGGCCCACCTCCACCC
>QLTV01002260.1:4422145-4441609 GCA_003457575.1 Thermophis baileyi | reverse complement strand
CCGCCTTACCCTATATATGTTGCCTTCACCACATGACCCAGCTAATTGCCTCGTCACTCCTCACATGACTTGACCTCTCCGGCAGCATAGCACTCTGTGTGGCACTCGCTTGCACATGCGCACCGTCTCTGCTCTGCAGCTGTTGCCTGCCTAAGCTGCCTTTCCACTCGGTGCCCCAACTGAGCTGCCTCCTCCTGCCTACAGGTAAGCCTGTGAGTCGTGCTAGCCCCCCGCATCCCTGGAGCTTGCCGCGCCCCCCGTCCCTGGGCTCACGTAGCTTGCGAAGCCGCTGGTGCTGCTCCATTGCAGGCCGCGCGGCTGCAGCCTAGCTTGCCACGCCCCCCCACCGTCCCCGGGCTCGTGTAGCTTGCGATGCGGCCACGCGGCTCCATTGCAAACCACGCGGCTGTGGCCTACCGTGTTTCCCCTATAATAAGACATGTCCTGATAATAAGCCAAACAGGGCTTTTCAGGGCATGCATTGAAATAAGCCCCCCCCCAAAATAAGGCCCCTTCCCCAACTACGTACATGCATCCCCTGCCCCATCTGCCACCCCCAAATTGTGCCTGAACATCTTACCAGAGTCTGGCAGCTCACCGCTTATCTTTCTTGGCCGGTCTTTGCAGGGAAACTCCTTGAAATGTAAAGAAAAACTTCTCGTGAGTGCGAGCAATTAACAACTTCTCACACTCACAAGAAGTTTTTCTTTCCGGCCGAGAAAGAGAAGCGGTGAAGCTGCCAGATGCTGGTAAGATGTTCGGGCACAATTGGGGGGTGGCAGATGAGGCAGGGGATGGGGAGGGGCAGGCTGCGAGATGCGCATCTTACCAGCATCTGGCTTCTCTCCGCCACTACTCTCTCTCGGCCGGTCTTTGCAGGGAAACTCCAATGTAAAGAAAAACTTCTGAACGAGCTGCCGCCACCCGGGAAAATAACGTGAGTAATGGGCGCTGTCGCAGCGCCTCTTCTCTCTCTTCTTCTCCCGAGTGGCAGCTGTGTGTCCAGACATCGGCAGGCCAGATTTGGTTAGCCAGACGCACCGCTGCCACTCATGAGAAGAAGAGAGAGAGGAGGTGCTGCGAGAGAGCCCATTTCTCATGTTGTTCTCTTCCCGGGTGGCGGCAGCGCATTCAGCTCCCCAAATCTGGCCTGCTGATCTCAGCCGGCGTGAGGCAGTGCCAGGTGGGGAGGGGTGGGGCAGCGGAGAAACAAGACACAAGAAATCTTTCTCTCTTCCAAACTCCGCCAGAAATGAGTCTTCATGAGACTCATCACGCCTGCGCAGCCTCTTAGAGTGAAAGGGGAGAAAGATTTCTTGCATGCAGCATGCAGCCAAAAGGTTCCTTGTCCTGATGCTGTGTCTTATGTGCACTCTCCCCTCCCCCCCGCCACCCGAAAGGTTTGCTTGCCGGCTGCTTCTGCTGCTGTGCCCGGCTAGACGTTTGGCTGTCAGCTCGGGTTTGGTCGCCGGCTGCTTCTGCTCGGCGGAGATGGCTGAGGCGTTGCGGGTGTTGCTGCTGCCCTCGCCGCCACCACCTACGGAGGCCCCAGCCGGCTTACTGCAGGCCAAGCTCAGCTGTGGGCAGGGAGCACTGGCTGTGGCCGGGCCAGCTGAGCTGCGTCTGTCGGGGCTGCCCTCGGCGTGGCTGCCCGGTGTCTCACTGCTGGGCACCTGGGAAGAGTAAGCAGGGAGGAAGGGAGTGCAGGCAAGGGTCCTGCAAGGCTCCCCTCCCTAGGAAGAGTCCGGCTCAATTGCCGTCCCGTCTGGTGACTCCCAAGGCGGAGGGGCTTCCCGGGCATGCTGGTGGCCACTCCCGTCAGTCAGCGCTCAGGTGGGGGGACCGCGGGGAGATTGGAGTGGAGAGGAGCAGGGGGGAAGGGGAGGCCTCCAATGACCATCACCATAGAGCGGGAAGCGCACTCGCAGAGCAGCCACTGCCCTGGCTGGGGTTTGGAAGCTGCAGAGCCAGAGTTTGGGGGAGAGAAAGAAAGACTTCTGCTGCTTTCCTTGCGCGCAGCCAAAAGCAGAAGCAGCAGAAGTCTTTCTTCCTTTCTCTCCCCCAAACTCCGGCTCTGCGGCTTCCAAACCCCAGCCAGGGCAGCGGCCGCTCTGTGAGTGTGCTTCCCGCTCTATGGTGATGGCTGGAGCTGGAGCTGGAACTGGAACTAAACAGACCGGCCGAGAGAGGCCACGGAGCTGCCAGACTCCAGTAAGACGTGCGTCTCGCGGCCCGCCCCACCTCCTACACCCTGAAAATAATAAGCCCCCCCCTGATAATAAGGCCAAGGCCATATTTTGGGGGTGAAACAAATATAAGCCCCTGTCTTATTTTTGGGGAAACACAGTAGCTTGCCGCGCTCCCCCCCCCATTCCTGGGCTGATGTGGCTGGCGAAGCCTCCAGCGCTGCTCCATTGCAGACCACGTGGCTGCGGCCTAGCTTGCCCCCCCCACTGTTCCCGGGCTCACATGCCTGGCAAAGCCACCGGTGCTGCTCCATTGCAGGCCGTGCGGCTGCGGCCTAGCTTGCCCCCCCCCCGTTCCCAGGCTCACATAGCTAACCCACCATGCACCATCCCCCCAGCCTCCAGCTTACCTTCACGAGCAACTCCTGAATCCCGAGCGGCTGGTCGCCTGCCTTGCTTCGCCTGCATCCATTTCATTGGCCTGCTGCGAGCAACTGAATTTGCCTTGTGCCTTCGTCTAATTTTGATAATTGTTTTTTGATAGATGGTGTTGTGTAATTTTGTGAGTTTGCTGCTTGCAGCAAGCAAATTTTTTGTGACTCTATAGCTTTTATATTTTTAAATTTGTGCAGCTTTATGAGATTTTGTGTGTGTGTGATACTTGTTTTTTGATAGATGGTGTTGTGTAATTTTGTGAGTTTGCTACTTGCAGCAAGCAAATTTTATGTATAGCTTTTACATTTTTAAATTTGTGCAGCTTTATGAGATTTTGTGTGTTTCTGTAGTGAGTGTGATTGATGCCTTGATGGGTTTTATTCCTGTGGCTTTGTCTTTCCTGTCCTTAGGGTTAGGGTAGGGAAAAAAACTGGTTTTATCTGCAGTCTTTTGATGGAAAACTGTGTTTATTCTTTTGGTGTTTTCTTGGCACTATCCTAGTTTTGGAGGGGGCGGGGTGGGGGTGAAGTTATCTACACATTAATAATGATCACATACTAATATTTGCTTATCCATTTTAGTGAACTTTCCTTATATAATTGGTGTTCTCCTTAATTAAGCCTTCCCCTTAATTTTAAGTGTTTTAATCTATTCATTTCTGCACATTCTAATTTTTTAAAATTCATTTTCATATCTTTGTTTTTCCACTGTTGTGCAAACACAATTCTAGCAGCTGTTAACATGTGTAAAATTACATATGTATTCCCTTTAAAATACCCAACAAAATATTTCTGGTTTTAAATCTATATGTTGCTTTACCATTGTTTCTAACCATGACACCACTAACTCTTAAATAACTAAAGGAGTACAAGCTGAGCTAAATACTGAACCTAATTAATATATTCCTGATTTTTTAACTGAGTAATAAATTTCAGAAAAAGAATTCAGTATTGCTCTGTGAATGTACCTATGAAATTCATTCTTCTTGATCTAACTTCTTAGATGAAAACCTATATCTTTCTTGTTTGTTGGGTCCCCAATCACATCCTGAAAAGACTGTACATTGTTGGGTGAAAACAGAGATCCCTTTCGTTACCTGTAGTCCTCAGCTTACAACCACAATCGAGTCCAATGCACAATTTATTTCTTTTGCAGTAGTAATCTTTAACAGGACAAAAAAGCAACAGAGTTTGACTACTTTTTTCGGCAAGAAACCAAGATTGGAACAACCAGATACAACAGAATTGGATCCAAAACCGTCACAAGCACCACTACAAGCACAAGTGGAACTTGGAGAAAGCAGCAAGTCAATTATTGGTGACTCTGAAATTCAAAGTAATCTTCCTGACTGCTGGACATTGCAATAGTACAGCAACTTTCAAGAGAAATATGAGGGACTGGAAGTTTCCAACAAAACATTAGGTTGCAAGTATTGTGTAAAACATGACTTCACAAAAGAGAAAGGTGTTCATGTGTCCAAAGAATGGAAACATTTCAAGATTGAGGCAGCAGGGAAAAATAAAGAAGTGTAACAAGCATCTCTAAGAAAAAAAAATGAAAGAACATTTTTCATCAAAAGCTCACACCATTTGCACAGAGAACTTAAAACAAGGGGAGCAGGATGCTATAACAAAAGGAATCGATAAGTTGTCTGAAAAATATTTAGGTACCACTTGTAGAATATTCAAAACAGTGTACAGCCTGGCAAAAGGATGTAAACCATTTTCAGACATAAAAGATACGATAGAATTGAAAATTGAAAATGGAGTAGATATGGGAATAGGATTGCATTCACGGTCAACTGCAGTGAAAATAGTAGATTTCATTGCAAAAGAAATTAAAACTGAAATGTTTACTAGCATTATTGAACATAATCTGAAAATATGTTTGGTTATTGACGAAGCCTCAACACTACCATGCAAACCAGTTGTGATAGTTTTCGTAAAAGTTGAGGATTCAGATAACTCATCAACATATTTTGTTGAGCTTGTTGAATTGAAGAAACACGATGCAGAGACAATATGTTCTTCAGTTATGGAAAGTTTAAATAATGTTGGGTTTACTAAAAACTACCTACAAAAAAATTTAATAGCATTTTGCTCTGATGGTGCCAGCGTTATGCTTGGGAGAAAATCTGGAGTGAGCACTAGAATAGCAAAAGGAGTTTCCAAACATCATAATATGGCACTGCTTAAACCATCGCCTCCAACTTGTTTTAGATGACTCCATAAAGGAAATTAAGCAACTAAATCATGTTAAAAAATTTATGGACAAGATATACAGTATTTTTCATAAATCCTGTAAGAGCCAAATAGAACTTACCGAAATATCCGAACAACTTGGAATTGAAATCGTAAAGATTGGTAGAGTTTTGGGACCAAGATGGGCTGCCTGTAGTTTAAGGTCAACCCTAGCTGTGTGGCGTGCTTATCCAGCGCTACATCAGTATTTTCATGCAAATGAAAAATATTCAGGTATGGCTGCCCATCTTGAAAATATATATTTTATAATTGATTTGGCATTGATGATCAATATTCTAGAAGAAATTTCTCTTCTTTCAAATGCACTGCAAGCAAGTAATACAGACATCATAAAGGCTGAAAAACTGGTGATAAGATCAATTAAAGCATTTGAAATGCTTAGAAGGGGAAAGAGTCAATACGAAAGAAAAGTTGATGGATTAATTACTTCAGAAACCTTCAAAAATATAAAATTTGTACAAAATCATCCATTTGTTGGACATGACTACCAAGGCACACCCACCCAGTCACATGACTACCAAGCCACGCCCACCAAGCCACGCCTACAGAACCAGTAGTAGAAAATTTTGAATCCCACCACTGACATGATACACATCTGTGTCTGTGTGTGATTCCCACCATTCTTTTTTGGAGGACATTACAGTTAAAAGAATGATCTGACTTACTATTTTAACCCTAAGTGCCCTGTTTGATCACTGTTTTAACTAAGTGCTCCTCCTTCCCCCAAAAGGATGGTAGGAATCACACAGATGTAGGACTGTCACATCATAGGTGTTTTGTGTGTGTGTGTGTGTGTGTGTGTGTGTGTGTGTGCATAGGTCAGTGTATCCTAGTCTCCAGTATAGTTATAAATTCAAGCTAAGATGATTTAGAGAGAAGCTAAGAAGATTTAGTTGTTTTGAAGCTCCACAGCAATTCTTGTATGGCACAAGATGGAAATATATACCTATATTTATGATACCTTACCCCATGGCATCAGATGACTTCACCCAGCAGCTTCACATAGATGTTAAACACAAGAGGGGAGAACGTTGAGTGCAAGATTGATTGGAACCATCTCTAAAGGAAGGAAGAAGAGAACCAGCCCAACACAGTACCACCCGCTCCCAACTCCCAACCCAGTCCTGAAGGATGTCATAATCAATAGAATCAAAAAGAGGGGGAGAGGAGGAGAAGGAGTTGTTTATAGGGCATTTCTGAGTAGAGGAAAAAAAAGTCAAACTTGAAGGAAAGGGTTGTTTGGTGTGGTAGAAAAAACAAAACAAAATTATTTTGAGGAATGTAGGAAGTTGAGTTGGTTAATGGATTACACAGACCTTTTAACCATGTTTAAAATAACTGTGGTATCCCAAAGACAAGAAGCAAATAACTATGCTCAGTGGTTCAATGTTTTGAACACTGGTATGAATAGTTTTATGGAGGCCTCCTCTTTATAATTCCCAGTGTGGCAAACTGGCCTGCCATTTTTAAAGGTCTTCATCCAATATTCTGTTGAGTGAGATCTTGGTCTTTTGCCCCTGATAGCACCTTCCAAGTCCCTGATAGCACCTTCCAAATAATTTATTTCACCGGGACAAAGAAAAAAAACCTTGTTCCTATTCTTCACCTTAAAATATTTGTTAAGCATCATTAAAATTATTCCTAGAGGCTGAAAGAGATGGAATGAGAATAGTATTTCAGCCTTCATAAACAGATTTACTTTATTACCCAAGCAGACTGTTCTATACTCACATCCTCTGTGGTCATGCTTCCTGGCTTCCAACTTTGTTAAACCTGGAGATGTTTTGGTAAGAAAAAAAGTGCAGTTGACTTAAAAGTTCTGTGGGATTGACAAATGTCAAATTCTGACTTGCAAGGGAATGAAGTTAGGTCTTAGCTCAGTGGTTCTCAACCTTTCTAATGCTGCAACCCCCCCGTGACCCCCCCGCTGCTGCCGCGACCCCCTCCCCGCCCCCTCCCTGCGCCAGGGGCAAAATGCTCCCGGTTCGGGCTTGCCTGCGGGTCGCCGGACAGCTGATAGCGTCGGAAGCGGGAGACTTCGCCCGGACGCCGCCTTTGGGTTCTTTTACCCTCTGCGCATGTGCAAAGCGTTCTGCGCATGCGCAGAGGGTAAAAGAACCCAAATGACGGCGTCCGGGCGGGTGAGCGAAGTCTCCCACTTCTGTCGCTACCGGCTATCCGGCGACCCGCAGGCACGGCCAAACCGGGAGCATTTCACCCCTGCAGTGATGGTGGCACCAAGATGGCGGGCTAACGCGTGCGGTGACCCCTGTGAAATGGTCGTTCGACCCCAAAAGGGGTCGCGACCCACAGGTTGAGAACCGCTGTCTTAGTTGATAACATTTGAACTTTCGTGGCTACTGGGAAATTTTAGCATACTGTATATCATCCTCCTATCATTTGAAGCAGATTGGGTGAATTGGTTAAGTGCAGCAAGAACACAGAAAAAAGTATTATCTCTCTTCTGAGCCAAAGCAACCCACTTAGCTTCATTACTGTATATAGACTCTATTAATTTCAGTGAAACCTTTGCTAGTTGAAGATAGACTATATCAACCTTTTAAATGTCAGAACCTGTGAAATTCTGGGTATAAAATGCAGATGGTGGCAGGGAAATGAAAAAGAAAACCCAGAAAAATCCCATCCCAGATTGGATGGAATTCAGAGAGGAAGGTTTAGCAGAATATTGTACTGATAATTAACATGGAAATGAAAATTAACTACAATCCCTCTACTCAAGAGAAGTTAAATCAATTTCATCTTAAGAGAACCCCAACAAAATTACTTCACACATCTTCTAATGTGAGACTTCTCTTGGTACCCTGGGCAAGAAAATGCAACCCCAGATTTCAGAGAACACATAAGCTTAGATAAGTCGCTTTATTGTAGAAAAATTAAAGTGGCCATTATGAAAGAATTGCTGTTAATCAGATGCAAGACCTAGTTATAAGGGGCGGGGGGGGAGATCAAAGTCCCCTACCTATTGAAAGTCTTGCACAATCTTATTGGGCTAGAAGCCAATTTGTTTTTAGGTGGAACAATGGTTTCTACCAGTCTCTTGTTTTGGTAACAAACAGCACTGATATCAGGTTGTTTGCTTGCGAGTGTCTGAAAATTGGTTCTTGTATCTCATTAGCCTCATTTAGGTGACCCAAAGAAATGTAAAATAAATTATATGTGCAGTGTTGAGTAGTCCCTCATTGTGAAAAGGTGGACATCTGCAAGGACAACTTGATATTAGCTTGAAAAATGGAGGAGGTTTTTATTGCATGAAAGATTTCTGAATGCAGTTTTGTATAATGGCGACTTCCCCATAAGTTACATTAAATTCAGCTTGGATAATCATTGAGATGGAATAAAGGGCTGCCTAATACCCCTTTAAGTTCTTTAAAGGAAAAAAAAAATGAACTTCATTTTGTAGTGATAGCCATCCATCAAATACATCAAAAATATTGAATGGCTGAATGTGTCTTTTAACTAAAACTGCAATGCACATACGTAACTAAAGGTCCAGTTTTTGTATTCTATGCACCAGCTCTTATTTAAATGACCCTGGAGAAATCTTGGGGAAGAACTGGTTAGGGTGAAGATGTTTCTCCTCTTCTCAGGAAAGCCTAGGGAGAAAGGTGAAGACTTCCTTTGAAAGCCTCCTAAAGGAAAAAAAACCTATTTTTATTACATTAGAAGTTCCAAATGCAGGTCTCCATGTACTTGAAACAGAACTTGAGGCTGGAAATTTTGTTCAATACCAATCCTCTACTCTTAGAGGATTAACTAATAAAGATAATCCCTGGAGGAAAAGGAAGATGTTTCCTCCTCCACACTGAATAGTTACATCTAAATGTAGAGAGAATCTAGTCCAGCATTCATGACAGTAAGGTCCATTATTATAGTATGTCAGGCCCAATCAAAGCTTAGGGGTCTCAAATGTCATCTAACATTTGGATGTTACATTTGGACTACCACTGAAGTTGTTCACTGATTGTTCTGAAAGACTTAAGTACAGGATGCATCTAGTCTCCATTCAAATATAATTGGTGCTTTTCAGATTATTTTCTTGGACAGATAGAGGACAATGTGTTAGAGAAATTCAGAGGTGATAGCAATAGCACTTAGACTTATATACCGCTTTATAGTGCTTTACAGCCCTCTCTAAGTGGTTTTACAGAGTCAGCATATTGCCCTCAACAATCTGGGTCCTCATTTTACCCACCTCGGAAGGATGGAAGGCTGAGTCAACCTTGAGCCTGGTGGGATTTGAACTGCCAAATTGCAGGCAGCCGATAGTCAGCCGATAGTCAGCAGAAGTGGCCAGCACTCTAACCACTGCGTCACCAAGGCTCTTAAATAGATAGGAGGAAGGCAGTGACAGAGTGCCATGGGCTGCAAGAAGAACCAATCAAGTAGAATTTCACATACTTTGGGAATGTGATATGAGTGGGTGATGGATTGGAGTAAGTTATTGTACTTGGCAAAGTTAAGAAAAGCAGAAGAAAGGGATTAAGTTGGGTGATGGGATCATGAAAATCACTGGAATATATTTGAAGAATTGTCACTGGTGACAGATGAAAATGATGGGATAACCAGGGTCATGTACAAGCTTATGGCATAGTTGGAAATGACAAGCTCTTCCTGAATAGACTTTTATTCTCAAATTTATTCCTGTTTTCAAAGGTAATTCTAGGTAATCTGTCATTTGTTCAGCACACAATGAGATAGTTTAATTATCTTTCTGCATTGAGGCCAGGTCGTAGGGTTGAGGTCAGAGTGCAGCATTGGAGTCAGAACTAATGGAAGATAACTTTCTCAAGGTCTTACCATAGACTTAACAGTCTCATTACCTAGATAATGTTCTTCCCCTCCTCCTTGATGCCAGAATTAAGACAGCATTTGTCTTGAATGAAGGATAGGCAATTCACTACCTTGGTACCACAAACTATCCAGCTCAGATACAGGAAGCTGTTGACATACAACCATTCGTTTAGCAACCATTCAAAGTTACAATGGCACTGGAAAAAAAGTGACTTATGACTCCTCCTCGCACTGATGACTGTTGTAGCATAGTCACATGATCAAAATTCAGATGCTTGGCAACCAACATGAATTTAGGATGGTTGCAGCATCCTGGAGTGATGTGATCATCATTTGTAACCTTCCCAGCTAGCTTCTGACAAGCACAGTCAATGGGAGAAGCTGAATTCACTTAATGATCGCATGATTTGCTTAACAACAGCAATGATTCACTTAATAACCATGGCAAAAAAAGGTTGTAAAATCATGTACAACTCATTTAACTTGCTTAGCAATGGAGATTCTGGGCTCAATTGTGGTCATAAGTTGAGGGCTATCTGTATGGCCTTCTAGTTCAGAGTGACACCTGGGTGCCATACTACTTATTATCCTTCCCTGCCCATATATTCTGTTCAGAGAGAGGAAGCTTTAGGCTGATATTCTATTGGTCTCTTCTATCTCGACAAGAGGAAGCTGACAGTGAAAACAGTAGTAGCGTTTCATTGATCATTGCCCCAGACTGAATTCTGCTGATGATCCCTCAGTGCTGGAATATATATACGCCACACAGCTATAAACTGCAGACATCATGTGCTCCTGTCTGAAGAGTCATATAAAAAGAGTTTCCTTAAAATATAAAATTAGCTGTTTGCACTTGATGTCAGTACATTCTTTTTTTAGGAATTAATTGCTGTTTAAAAAAAATTAGAACTAAATACATATCATTTTTTTTAGACCACTGTGTAGCTGAAAAAAGTTTTCTAAGGAGTTTCCTTTGGGGAGTAAATTGACATTTTAATTTTTTTTTTTAAAAAAATCACATTAACTTTTTCAAGTTTCTAGCAAATGGAAAAATGGCTTTTTATTATTTTATGACACACACAAACACACACACATATACTTTGCTCTGGATGTTTTATGACTGCAAAAACAGAAATTGCGGTTTTAGCTGTTAAGACTTGATGCAAAGGGCTATGGAACCTTTTATGTAACCTGATGGCCTGAATAATTATCCAAATATTTTGCTTTCCACCCTTTCTAAGTTTTTGCATGAGGGGAAAAAAAAGTATAGGCAACCTTTCAACCACAAAATAACAATAATAAAAAGCCCCCTTCACAAAGCCTACTCTCATTACTACAGTAGATCCTGTAAGAGGGAATCTTGGTAGCAAATTTCTGCAGGGTGTCAGAAAGGACCCTTATCATATACTGCTCAGGAGAAGAGGGAGGCCTGGGGACTGGGAAGTTATGTGGAAACATAGTATTACCAGCAGTAGCATAAAATAGCCACTGAAGGGCCTCCAGACATACAGTTCTCTGGAAATTACCCTTAGTATCTGAGACGAAAAATACATATCAGGCTGCCCTTTCCACTCAGTTGAATACAGCCCAATGACTCTATCAATGACTATCATTTCTATGTAGCGAAAATCTTGAGATTCTCTAGAATGGCAATGCAGAGACAAAGACAATCCATTAGGAAAGTGCCAGTTTGGGGAAAGCTAGTGCAAACCACATTATTATTGTGCTTCTACCACTTATACGTCTGCAAAGAAAATCTGAGATGCTGAGGAAAGATAGATTTCTTATCCGTTCTCCATGAATATTTTTCCACTTAAGAGCTAAACAATCTACAATCTCACTGCTCTGGGATTCATTTTATTTATTTATTAGATTTTGATCCTGCCTTTATTGTTTTTATAAATAACTCAGGATGTTGAACATACATAATTTCTCTTTTCTCGTCCTTTTTTCTCCACAATAATCCTATGAGGTGCGTTGGGTTGAGAGAGACTAGCCCAAGATCACCCAGGCTGGATTTCATGCTTAAGGCAGGACTACAACTCACAGACCCCTGGTTTCTAGGCCAGTGCCTCAACTACTACATCAAACTGGCTCTCAAACTGGGATTACATAGTTAATATAATTAAATAGTACACAGATTATTATACGCTCGAATTCTCTTAGCTTCCAAAAACTTCTACCTAAAACTGCTGTGTATTTTTTATGTTGAAGAAATATACACTTTTTATTATAAAATAAAATAAATAAAATTGGGGTGTGTGTGTGGAGAAATGAAAATCAGAGAGCCCCTTCTCTGCATCTGCTCTGCGTCTTGTAGCAATCTGGCTCTCCAAACATGACAACTGCCACCTTAGTTTCCAAAAGATTGCCATCCCTAATATGGACCAAGTGTCCTTCTGTCCACCCTCCTCTTGAGACAGCCAATGGCGCATAAATATTTACAGCCAATCAGTGCTGCTTCTCCGGTCCTGTTTTACAGACACAGGAGGGGGGGAAAAAGCCGGTCCCTCAAAGGGATCCCTCTGCTTGATTTAAAAAGCATGGTGGAATAGCAGTAGCATGTTGACTGTAGCAGAAAAAGAGGAACTACCAAATAAAAGAGATGAGAGTTCTTGCTAGTAAGTAACCACCTAGCTTGCACCTGGAACATTAATAATGTATAGGCAGTCTTTGACTTACAACCACAATTGAGCCCAAAATTTCTGTTGCTAAGTGAGATAGTTGTTAAGTAAAGTTTGCCCAATTTTACAACTTTTGCCATGGTTGTTAAGTGAATCACTGCAGTTATTAAGTTAGTAACACGGTTGTAAAGTGAATCTGGCTTCCCCCATTGCCGTTGCTTGTTAGAAAGTCGCAAAAGAGGATCACATGATCCCGGGACACTGCAACTGTTATAAATAAAAATCATTGCCAAGCATTTTGATTTTGATCATGTGACCATGGGGATGCTGCAATGGTTGTAAGTGTGAAAAACAGTGATAAGTCACTTTTTTCCAATGCTGCTGTAACTTCAGACAATCAGTAAATGAACTAATGTAAGTCGAGGGTTACCTGTATAATGTTACACTATATTTGCCTATTTGTATGTATCTAGGTAGGTAGGTAGGTAGGTAGGTAGATGATAGACAAATAGATATGAAAATAATATGACTGAATGGGAGATGAGATAAAAACAACTCTTGCTCTTTGCTGCCTCCAATGATTATCCAGATTTTCACAGCCTAGATATGATAGTCCTGATAAAATGGTGGTACTTTTGGATGGCTTGTCAAGGGTCTTCACATGTAGGATGAGATGTGTGCTGTGATAAATTTGGTTTGCTTCCCATTCCGCTTTATGATGGCACTCAAGGAAGCAATAAAATGATGCCCAGCAGAGGCTCTGGCAATGGATTCCATGGGATTCCATTCTACATGACCATTTGTGACCCTGACCAAATCATCTAGGACCCACTAGTTGTCTTGACTTAAATCCCCGTGGAGGGCTTGGTGGTAACTCCAGCAGAGCAGAGCAGCATCAGAGAGACAGGACCCAAAGTATTCAGGCTCTCTTAGGACACATAGCTGAAGACTTTGGAATAGTTGAATGCAAAGGACTGGATGAATCTTGTGTAACACTCAATGTTTAAAATAGCCGTCCTAGCTTTGCACCTTCCTAATGGAGTCCTAATGGGTCCTAATGACTATAGTGTCAACACGTGTTTTCCTAGGAGACATAGGAGGAAAATCAAAACTAGTGTACTATTTAGAAAAATAGGGGACTCCTGTAGAAGACCATTGGGATCAAAAGAAAATGCCGCCAAATCAGCAGTTCCTTCAATGGGGTGGTAGGCAGCAAGGAAAATCATCCTACTTGGATTAACTACTTTGGCTGCTTCAACATTTTTAGCCTTTGGCCATTGAATCAGTCGGAGGAAGTTCCGACTCTCAAGTGAACATGTTCTGCTGATTAGTCTTTAATTGAGACTTTTGCCAAATGTGGATCTGTCACAATTCCTAATAACCCCAAGGAAGATTTTAAAGGCAGCCGAGGGAGACGGCCCCCCCCCCCCCCCGTATCTGCTCTGTCTTCTGATTCTCCCACCAGGTGAACACAATGCCGAACAATGTCTTGCAAATGCCCGCAGGCTGAAGCCGGGCAGCTGGCCATTGAGGAGCCAAGACCCCAGGGACTTCAAAGGGAAGAAGTTAATGGGATGCTCTATGCTGTGGCTCGTGGTGCCTGGGGTTTCACAGCTGGGCTCTGGCCATGTGATGATCACTCACTCTGCTTGCTCATTAAAATCGTGGCAGTAAAGGGACAGGAGTCTCCTGATGCCCTGTTAGGAGGAGATTTATTGGATAACTCTTCCCTCGGGGACAAGGTCAGGCCACTACAGACACTACAGAAGCCAATGCAGTTTTTACATGGATAGGCATCCCAAAGTGGCAAAATTAAATCTCTGACCTCAGGGAACATCACCCCTCTTTAGCATGCCTTTGTCATTTCTTTTTCCCAGTTATGTACATTGGAGGGATTCAAGAAGCCTCTGTTGGAGTGGGAAGGGACCAATGACCTTTTCACATCACTCTCTCAATCCACGAAAGCAGAGGAAAAATGTTTGCAGTTGAAGAGCAAAGCGGATGGCGTCGTCACGGGCAAAAATTTCCTCACTTCATCCCATTCCAGCAGAAAGACACTGGAATGATATCAAATACGACTGGATCAGGATGGCTGCCATCTGCTAAAAGTCCAATATCACGCAACAAATGTTTGGGGTGAAGCAGAGTCTCTTTTGGGTAATGATGATTTCACCAAGCCATATTAAATCCCTAAAATTATAAATCTCTTGTGTTCCCTTATCTGAAAATGATCTAAATAGCTTATTCCAAAGTAAGAGCTGACTGCCTCTCTTCGCCAAAGAATCAGAAAGGGGAACAGAGGATATACTGTATATGGAAGGATCCAATATTTGTTCCACTCAATTAACCCAGATTAATACTACATCTTCCACAGTGGCAGTCACATTCAGGATCAGTACAGGTAGTCCTCAATTTACAACAGTTCATTTAGTGACCATTCAAGGTTACAACGGCACTGAAAAAAGTGACTTATGACTGTTTTTCACACTTATGACCGCTGCAGCAGAGGTGGGTTCCTCCCAGTTCGGACCGGTTCTATAGAACCGGTAGTAACTTGGCGGCCTGGGTCGCTAGAACCAGCAGTGACCCAGGCCTGCCACACCCCCGAACCAGCTCTTGTTTTTTGCTTCTGCACATGCGCAGCTTTTTTAAGCACTGCGCATGCGTGAAGTATGCGCAAAGTGCATTGTGCATGCATGAAGCATGCGCAAAGTGCACTGCGCATATGCAAAGTGCATGCCCATGTCCACGAAGTGTGTGCGCCCCGCGCGGCGCGCCACTGAGCAAACCGGCAGCGAAGAAAAGAAGAACCCACCCCTGCGCTGCAGCATCCCCATGGTCACATGATCAAAATTCAGATGCTTGGCAAATGGTTCATACTTATGACCGTTGCTGTGTCCCAAGGTCATGTGATCACCTTTTGACAGGCAAAATCAATGGGGAAGTCAGATTCACTTAAGAACAGTGTTACTAACTTATCAATTGCAATGATTCACTTAACAACTGTAACAAGAAAGGTTGTAAAATGGGGTAAAACTCACTTAACAAATGTCTCACTTAACAGAAATTTTGGGCTCAATTGTCGTAAGCCGAGGACTACCTGTAAGTTATTTGTTGAAGTTTTCTACTAATCCATGGGCTCCACCAATGGCAGAAAATATGGTTCATGGTACTAGTAAACCCAATAATTTTTCAGCCATTTTGTTGCCTTAGCTAGCAGAACCAATGGTCTACTATTATGTCTTCTTCAGTGTAATGTCTGAGAACCTAAATAGAACCTACAGACATTGTGGTGGCCTTAAACAGTCACAAATTTACTAGGCAGGATTGGACAGTTATTCCCGAAACCTGATTCCTAAAATGGTTTCAATTACCAGTGTGGAATAATTAATTTATGGCTTTGAATGACTGCTATGACAGCATTATTCACTTACTTCATTGCAATCTATGTTGCTGACTAATGCTCATATCAACACCTCTAAAGCAAGCATCAGGCCCTTCAACCATCTGCACATTAGTTTGATTTCTCCAAGGAGAACCTTTCCAGATCATTTGATCTAATTGAGGTAGTGGAGAAATTATTTTAATGCCAAAATACATTCCCTCCCCAAATCACTCCTCTTGTTCATGTTATAAGACAATAATATTTATGAAGTTCCTGACAGCTAAATTTTAAGGCAGCAAAGCTCCGTTCTTTAGTGTTCATTGCTTTCTCCATAACTTGATTTGGAGAAACCATGTTCTAAATGTTATTTGGGATCCTCCTTAAATATCAGGCTTGGCTTCCTTCACAGCCATAAAGTCTGACCTAACACTTTCCATATGAGATTTACTTACTCCAGTCTCTTCTTTGAATCTCACCTGGGTATAATGTACACATAACACCTCAATATTTATTAAAACAACTCCCCAAAATGGAAATAAACATTTTTACAAGCATGTGTTCCATCTTATACTTACTATCAAGAGCCAGAATTTATAATCTCTTCGGGGAAAATGGTGACTGTAAAACGACTAAGATTGTACATATGTGGTTTTGATGAGACCTTTTTGGAGAAACCATGTTCTAAATATCACCTTTATTTCCCCTTTCTGTAAAACGTATCGGCACACAGGTAGACCCTAAGTAAGAGAAAAACATCTGCTTATAACTAACTAATTGCCCAGATATGGACAATCAATTCACTTTTCAGTCTTTCTTTGACATGAAGACCATCAAAATAAATATGAAATAAATGGTCATCTAGGTCAGCGGTCCCCAACCTTTCTGGCTTTGCGGACCGGCAGTGGTGGTGGAGGGAGGGGGTGGTTTTGCATGGGCAACCTAATATAAGCATGTGTAAATTGAGCTTTGTGCACTTACCCACTGCTTCCATGGCCTAGTTCTCAACAGGCTGTGGACCGGTACTGGTATTAGTCTATAGTCTGGGGGTTAGGGACCCCTGATCTAGATAACTTATAAAAAAGCAGCTGATAGATTGAAATTCCTAAACTTCCTTCTGTCATTAAAACATTGCTCATGAAATCTAGTATTCATCGACAGGTAGTCCTAAGGATTGAAGAAATGTTAGGATTTATTTGTGTATTAACACCAAAACAGAAATATTGCATGGGGTAAGGAAGACAAAGAGAGGGATGGTTTTATGGAAGATGGAAGTTGTACCCTAAATCAATTGATTTCCTTTCACATGATTTATTTTCTCCTTCCAGGATTTTATTTCGGGTTCTTCATAAAACCACGGGGAATCAATTTATACCTTTGATTTTTATGTGCAAACCTTGCATATCTACTACCACCATCAAATTTTTATCTGACACTTCACCCATCAGGAAGGGGAAAAAAAAAGAATGAATAAGCATTTGTGAGTTTAGCCACTCAGAAAAATGAGACTGAATAATGCTTCTATTTCCATGGCCAGCGATGCAAGACAACCATCAGAGTTGCACACAAAAGGATGACAGAATCACAGGGGGTACCATTTTATTGAATGTTTTCATCTAAGAGTCTTTCTGCAATTTGGTGTCTATGGATTCCCCCCCCACACACCATCTGAGAGAGAGAGAGAGAGAGAGAGAGAGAGAGAGAGAGAGAGAGAGAGAGAGAGAGAGAGAGAGAACATTTTTTTTCAAAACAATTTCTGAATTTGTATAGAAACAAGAGAAACTTATGATAGATCCTTTTCATCTCCACTTTGTTCATGTTTGATACCTCAGGGAGATGTCCTTTGTATCCTTTGAAAAATCATGTTTTCATTCCATGTTTTCAGGCAGCTGTGCTGTACATCCAGCAACACAGTTTTTTATTCAAGGTTGCCCTGCCCTGCCCATTTCACAGATGCATGATGTATCTCTGAAGTAAATCCATTAAAACAATCGACCTTTCTTGACACCTTCTGGCATTCTCTTGAAGAGCCTTTCCTCTTTTATTAGAGTTTTCTCTCTTTCTAGTGTTTTGATCACTACTATTTTTTTTCTCTTGGGTTTCAGCTGACTGAAGGGTTGTGCCATGTGTCTTCAGATTCTAAGGACCACCAAATGAGTCACCCAATGCTCAAAGTATATTTTTAGTTCTGCAGTTGTGCCAGTCCTAAGCTTGGCTGACAATGAAGACTAAACTAAGGATGTGTGAAACCCACAAAAGGAATTTCCCTAACTTCAAGTCATGACTTTCTAGGGGGAAAATGCTTGTGCAAATTGTGTTTATGCTGCAATCACTCCACAATTTATTTATATATATTGTCTTCTTATCCATAACATGGTAGGTCATAAACAGCAATAAAGACCTGTTGTAGAAATTTCAACTAAATAGCATTCAGAATAGAGTACAACAGAGCTTCGAGTAAACAGCAAAATCTGGAGATCTTAAAAAAATTAGAGCAGCTGAATTCCAATTACTTTCTGAAAAAAATAACACAAATTACAAAGTGAAGAAACCAGATGGATTTATAATGGGAAAGAATCTCATAGCTCCAGTATAATCAACCACTATGAATGCATATAGTATCACAGCCTTTCCCAATTTGCCACCCTCCCAATGTATCAGGACCACAAACTACAGAATTCCCAAGGAACAGGGATGATGACAGTTGACGTCCAACACACCTGGTATGTATGTATGTATGTATGTATGTATGTATGTATGTATGTATGCATGTATGTTATTTATTTATTTATTTATTTATTTATTTATTTATTTATTTATTTATTTAACAGATTTATATGGCTGCCCAACTCAACAATGTAACTCTAGGAGACTTACAATAACTAAAAAATAAGCAAAAACAAATAGTCAATTCTGTTAAAATGAATTTTGCATATTAGATATTCATATAAATATGAAGGTATGCTTCCTTAACTAAATATCCTTTGTTCAAATTATAAAATAAGCATGCATGAAATTGATCGTGTGGAAAGCATATTGTAGGATTAAAATATTTCAGGGGATAAAGTGAATCACTGCAGTTGTTAAATTAGTAACATGGTTGTTAAGTGAATCTGGTTTCCCCATTGACTTTGCTTGTCAGAAGGTTGCAGAAGCTGATCACATGACCCCAGGACATTGCATCCGTCATAAATATGAACCAGTTGCGAAGCATCTGAATTTTGATCACAGGCCACAGGGATGCTGCAACAGTTGTGAGTGTGAAAAACGGTCATAAGTCACTTTTTTCAGTCCCGTTGTAACTTTGAACGGTCACTAAATGAACTAAGTCGAGGACTACTTGTATCTCTTTTTCAGCCCAACCTATCTCAAAGAGTTTGTGATCGTGTACATATAAAATGAAAGTAGACACCTGCCTCTCTATAAGCATCTTGCGTTCCTAAAGGAAAGGTGGAATATAAATCTAGCCGATGAATAAATAAACAGACATGAAGTCACTGGGCAAGTGATAAAAATTATGCATATAAAATTAGTTTGAAGTGCTGTACATAATATAATGGAGTATCAATTCACTATCATCTTCAACAACATCATCAGCATCAATCATCAATCACAAGAAAGGAAGGAAGGATGGAAGGAAGGAAGGAAGGAAGAAGAAAGGAGTAAGGGAAGCAAGGAGAAATTGTTTGGCAAACAATTTGCAGAGAGAGAGAAAGGAAGGAAGGAAGGAAGGAGAGAAAAGAAGAAAGAAAGGAAGGAGAAAG
>QLTV01002260.1:4363465-4378730 GCA_003457575.1 Thermophis baileyi | reverse complement strand
ATAAATAAATAAATAAATAAATAAATAAATAAATAAATAAATTGAATAGAGGACAAGACTTTGGCATACAGATTCTGCAGAGAATTTCCCTGCTTCATAAACTTTAATTGTTTAGAGTCTCAAAAAGCAGGTGGATGGAACTTTGGATTTTCACAGAATTTGATAAACAGACTTTGATAAATTTCCTCATCAATAATTCTTGAGTAAAATTAGCAGTCATGGAACAAGAACAGTTTTTTTTATAGATTGCTACCTAATTAAAAAAAACCTGCCAGAACATAAAGATTGAAATCTTTAGAAGAAAATTCCTTCCCTCCACTAAGAAAATTGACCATTTATTTCCAATCTTTACTTTCTGGCAGGGTTTTGTTTTTTTAAAATGGGTTGGATGCTTTTTGACTTGTTCATAAGTGATTTTGAATTATGAGTAAGCAATGGGTTGGCCACGTTTTTGTATGATATCAAGGTATTCAGGGTAATGAAAACAAAAGTAACTGAAGAACTCTTTTAAATCAGGAGAATGATCCATCAAATGGCAAATGCAGTTGACTTTAAGTAAATGTAAAATGATATATATTGGAACAAGACCTCCAAACTTCATACATATTCAGTGATGAGGTCTAAACTATCAGTAACCAAATTGAAGGAAAAAAATCAGGATTATAGTGAATAACTCAGTGAAGAGATCAATTTGTTGTGCAGCATCTGTAAAAAAAAAAGGCTTATTTTATCATAGAAATCATGAGCAAAAGAACTGAAACAAAAACTGATAATAAAATACTGTACAGGTAGTCCTGGACTTACAACAGTTCATTTAGTGACTATTCAAAGTTAAAACAGCACTGAAAAAGTAACTTATGACCGTTTTTCACACTTACGACCATTTCAGCATCCTCATGCTCATGTGATCAAAATTCAGACCCTTGGCAACTGACTCATATTTATGACAGTTGCAGTGTCCCGGGGTCATGTGATCACCTTTTGCAACCTTCTCATAAGCAAACTCGATGGGGAAGCTACATTCACTTAACAACCGTGTTACTAACTTAATACCTGCAGTGATTCATTTAACAACTGTGGCAAGAAAAGTTGTAAAATTGAACAAAACTCACTTAACAAATGTCTCACTTAGCAAGAGAAATTTTGGGCTCAGTTATGGTCGTAAGTCAAGGACTACCTGTACAACATTGAGCCACAGTTGTATCTGGAACATAGCATTCAATTGATGGACACAATTGAAAAAATACTGTAGATTTAAGAGCTGGGGAATAGTACAGAATGATCAGAGTCTCAAACATCCTTCTTATGAAAAAAGGGCCTAAAATTATTTAGGACTGTTTAGCCTAACAGGTGGCCGAAGAAAGAAATAATGAGGTGAATATAATTATGAATGGCATGGAGAAAGGAAAGAGGAAACTTTCTCCTTTTACAAACACTACAATTGGAGCAGGGTGGGAGAGTGGGGTGTCATCCAGTGAAGCTAATTAGAATAGACTAAAGCAAGAGCTTCTTCATAGAGCACGTAATTAACTTGGAGAATTCATTACCACAAATTGTGCTGATGGCCACTTACAGTACTTGGATGCCTTAAAGGGGGAATGGTTTCATTCATGGATGATAGGTCTCTCAAGAGTTCCTGGCCTTGAAACATTAATTTTTCCTCCAGGTTGGGAACAGCATGTTTTCAAATGCTAGTTGCAATCGAAAAATAACAGGACAAAATATGTATCTCCTTCTCTCTCTCTCTCTCCCCCCCCCCAACATGTATAAATGACTTTATTCTATTTATGATAGAAATACTGCTTACTTGCATATAATTTTGTTTTTTTAATTATTATTTATTTAATTATACCTTTGTGGCTCTAGTTCCTGCATGTGTGTGAACTAGCTGGGCTTTTTAAATATTTGAATTGTTAGATTTTTGTGCCCAGTCATTTTATTAGCCAAAGGTGTGCATACATAACTCGTTGAAACATGGTTTTAAAAGATAATCATTAAACTAGGATATATTGTCAGGAATCTATAATTATTTAAAGGGATGGAACATTTTATATTTGGTATTTATATATTGTATCATTTATTATCATCTCTGATTTATTTTCTTCTTTGATTCCTTGTTTATTTTTATGCTGTATAAATTGGGAAGCCTTATAAATCTTATAAATACATACACATAAATAAAAATTCATGGCCATAAAAAATGCCTCACTCTGTCCCACATGTACAGTACATTTTGATGTGCACTTGTGACCCTCCTGGTGATTGAACATTTCCTTAAAATCTAAAGCTTTCTTATTTCCAGCATTGGGTACCGGTATTTAGTCCTCCAGCTTGAAATTCTGATCATGTATATCCTCCATCTCCACTGGGATTGTGTGGGGTCTAGACCACTTCTTGTATTATGCCTTCTATTTATATCCTATTTCATGAGAATATATCATTATGAGGAGACTATGTCATCTATCTTGTATGATCAGAATATGTCATTAGGGGTCAAGGCTGTCAAATCCTCTTCTCCAAACTTTGATGGTGGAATTGCCAAAATCACTAAAATTCAACAGCATCTTTTCCTGCCATGACTGTAATCCTTAGAACCGACTTCAAGGACGAATGTAGTCATCTCAACCCAACCAGGGCTGATACAGGAAATGCCTTGAGCAGTCAGTAACTCAACCACTGTATATTATCCCCTCTACAGTCTCTACCACAACTTAAAATGTGGCCTGCAAGAACCAAAAGATTGTCCATCTCTGGTGTTTTTTGACATTGCATTTTGTAAAAGTTAATTAATGGCCTGGTGTCATTTATAAAACAGAATAACGGAGTTGAAAGGGACCTTGGAGGTCTTCTAGTCCAACCCCCTGCTCAAGCAGGAAACCCTATAACATTTCAGACAAATGCTTGTCCAACCAGACCACTGCCAGTGTTCAGCCTTCACAAAAACAACCCATGGCTCAGAGTGCTGGATGAGTCCAGTCTAAAAGTGTATCCAGAAGTATATCCAGAACCTAACACTTGATGATGTTACCTGATTGGGTAATGAACATCTGCAAAAAAACAAAAAAAAAAACCCTACCTCAGAGAGCACCAAAATCTCCACCCAGAATTGATTTGGATTTACTATTTCCCTCCTTCCTCTCCCTCCCTCATTGAGACTAGTACAGGGAAAGGCCTTGCAGCTGCTTGGATAAGCCCAAAGAGCCTTCATTGGGATGCCATTGACTTGAGCCTTTTTTCTTCCAACAGGCTAAAGAAGACCTGCTGTTTCAAGAGCGAATGTAAGCTGGGTTGTGTGATTGCCACCCAGATCATGTACAAGGGGAGGAACTGGATGACAGGCAAAGGTGGAAGAGGTTGTTTGTTTGTTTTACATCTCTTTTACATCTCTCTCCTATACAAGAAAATGTACAGGCAGTTTGTGTGGATTGCAGGCTAAACTAAACATTTTAACTTGTCAATCAGCCTGTTGTTTGTTGACTTATGATGGGCCGATAGAGTTTTCCAGGAGAAATAATGGAAAAACCATTTTCCCAGCTTTGTCTCTAATAGTTCTTTGGCATCAAGAGTGAAGGTGCCCCCTCCTCCACCACACCACACACGCCTTCAGTTAAGAAACATTATGAAAATAAACCCACTCAATCAAACTCCAGCTCTTTAAAGAGACATGTATGTGTTTTAAAATCATTTAACTTGTTTACAGCAAGAAACTCAAAGCCCTTCATTTCTGTTCTTTGCCTGTGGCACACCCGAGGGGTCTTTTTTTTGAGGAGGTTTACCAGGTAGAATTTGTTTCCCCTTTAAAGTACAAAGTCTCTCTCTCTCTCTCTCTCTCTCTCTCTCTCTCTCTCTCTCTTATAAAATTGAGAAAAATCAAAATGCTCTAACACCACCATTATTAATATCAGTTCTAGGAACTGGATGTTCTTGAAGAGGAATGATTTTTGTCTTAATTTGTTACCGGTACTTCTTTGTTTCATTAGCCAGTAACCTCTTTGTATCTTTTATTGCAGAGGCACACACACACACACACACACACACACACACACACACACACACAAATTATAAAGCAGGATTAGGTAGAGGTCCACTTTCTGCATGGCCTATTGCCAATACAGAACCATCATCATTTCCTCAATGGAGAAATGGATGGCACTGTCCATCCATTCTCACCCCGTTGCAAAGGCACCCCACATCTGTATTTTCTAATGTTGATTCAAAACTGTTTTCTAACTGAGCTATCTTGAATCCTTCTGGACAGATGATCTTCGGGTCTTTATTCCATTCTAGCCACAGCTCCAGCTCCAGGTGGCTGACACAAACTCTTCCCTTCTCATGCCCAGGGCAGCCCTGGTGTTGTGGTCTGCCAGGCTGTTATCATCTGTTGGTTGACAGTAGCTGGTTGCTCTATAGACAGCAAAAGAGTCTATGAATAGCAATAGCACTTAGCAATAGCACTTAGACTTATATACCGTTTCATAGTGCTTTTATAGCCCTCTCTAAGCGGTTCACAGAGTCAGCATATTGCCCCCAACAATCTGGGTCCTCATTTTACCCACCTCTGAAGGATGGAAGTCTGAGTCAACCTTGAGCCGGTGAGATTTGAACTGCAGCTAGCAGTCAGCTGAAGTAGCCTGCAATACTGCACTCTAACCACTGCGCCACCTCGGCTCTCATGAAGTCAATGAACCATCCTCAGACCTAGAACCTCATATTCCATTCAACTCTTACTTCTTCCAGAGCAGACTATTTTGATTTTTGCTTAAGATGGGTGAAGCATACTCCTCTTGTTATCTTATTCTCTGCTCATGGACCTGCAGAGCATCTCTTTCCATCCCCTGGTGTGTGTGTTTTTAAACTCTGCAAGCAGTAATGCTGCTTCTCCTTTGTTTCTGTGAAGCTGAATGGCCATTTCTTCCTTGTTAGAAAGTTTCCCTGGACCTTCAGACAAAGGCAGGGACCAAAGCACATAGCCTATTCCCCTGTTTCTGTGATTATTGTAGCAATAGAGCGATGATGCTACACTAAGAGAGGAAAAGAAAAAGAAAAGAAAAAGAAAAGAAAAAAAGAAAGGTCCTTTCTTTTGACGCTAACAAGATGATACCTATTTGGTCTAGAAATTGTATAAATCTGTCCTGGAAGGATTCCACTCTCCCTGGTGAAGCTGGAAGATATTCCAAGGTTCATTTTTATCACTGGAAGTTCAAGTAGCCTTAGCAGCCCAGACTAATTCTGACCTACTTTAACTGGCTTGTCAGTGAGGACCATCCCTGTTACTACTATAGTTCAGGAACTAGTGAATTCTTATCCAGATTATGCAAAGCACTCTGACAATGAATCAGAAGCTGCTGCTACTGTTGCAAATGAAGATGGATTAGCTGATATATGGTCAAGATATAAATGCCATGTGGCTTCATTCTTTCCTTTGCATTTTGCTTGTGTCTACCATGCTTTTGGACTAAGTTCAGGGTATTGCAGATCATACATCTCTATCTCTATCTCAGACTTTGGACTCACAGCTATAGCCAGTGTGGTCTAGTGGTTAAAGCACCAGGCTAAAAAGCAAGAGACTGTGAATTCAAGTCCTGCCTTAGCCATGAAAGCCATCTGGGGGACCTCGGGCTAGTCACTTTCTCTCAGGCCATCTACTTCACAGGGTTGTTGTGGGGAAAAGAGGAGGGGAAAGGAGGATTAAATGCATTCATTGCCTTGAGTTATTTGTAAAAATAATAAAGGGGATATAAATAAACAGATAAATAAATAGTTACAGATAAATAAATAGAAACTGGACAGCATGTCATGGGCACTCCTATCTTTGAAGGGCCTTCAGATCTGCCATTATCAATTTATAGATTCTATGAACTGTACAGATATAGATTACAATAACTTTCTGTGTTTCCACCTTTTTGTGTGTGTGGCAATGAAAATGATTCCAAGTCTGCATCTCCTCTCCTGACTTACCCTGTGATAGCTACAAAAAATGTAAAAGCAAAATATATGATTTTTTAAAATTCAATGAAGTAATCAATTAGAATGCAAAATAAATAAAGTTCATTTTGATTCTGACTATTGTGTAACAACTTTTCGCCTTGACACTGAGCTAGCACTCATGGTGAACAGGATTACAGTTCATTTTAGAGGCCTTTGTTCAGATGCCTTCACAGTCTCAAAAGTCAGTTGGGTGGCTTTTAGATAGAGCTAATCTCATTTAGAGAAACTGGACTATCATTCCCCTTTTTATCAATTGTGTCCCAAATAACAAGCAGGCTATTAAAATCAGCTAATAAGATTGCAAGTAATCAGCTTCAAATATTATGTAAGAATGAAAAGAGAAAATGAAGGAGAAATCTATTTCAACCTTTTCTTGAGGACATTCCAGAAACGACCAAGTTTAAAACAATGCAAACTTTTAAAACAATGCATTCTCTTGGCTCTTTAAATTCACATCAGATGCTTCTATCCTGCCCTTTTCAACTTGCATGTTCCTATTTGCTTGTAGCTACAGGCTTAATTTGTAGCTATTTACTTTTTTGATATTTTCTTTTTCTTTTTAAAAAGAGATTGTTCCCTGGCCACCTTACATCTAGCTACTCGTAAGTAAACCCCTGGCTTCCAGGACATCTACATTCAAGAAAAAGTTCACAGATATACAGTGTTCCCCCCCCCACACACTCCATGGAAGAAGCTTAGCATTTATTTGCTAAGTTGTGGATTCAGAGAGAGACCCAGCCCCTCCCAAAGATAGCCCAGATCTGCCTCTTAAAAGTGAAACCGGGTTCTCTCCTTCGGCAAAATTTCCATCTCTTCACTTGACATAGGGAATGCTTGTTTTTTTTTTTTTTTTTAAATTTGGTCAGGAAGAAAAATTAGATGGAGCCACCTTAAATACCATAAAGCTCCATAAGCTCCCCACCCACCCCTTTTCCATTCCTATGCCCAGAGCACCCGCGGCACTTTAATTACCTGGTCGGCCTCTACGTCATTTGCTGGACCACAGTATTTGTACTTGCTCACTGTACCTTCTTTCTTTAAGACAGATTTGTCCTGTTGATGAAGACATGAGTTATTCAAGTAGAGGCTTTCCAAAAAAACCATTTCAGATTTTTAAAAGGCTGAAGGAAAAACCTTTGAGACGCCAAACGGTGTGTTATTTATTTTGCTTTAGCAATGGTGGCATTCCCTCCCTCTTTCTGCTGGTGACATTTAATTCTGCAAGCGGAGAAGGGAAGCCAGGAGCCAGATGAAAACCTCAATGTTTCAACAGGAAGGTCAGCAGGGAGGGAATGGAGCTGCCATGGAGCCCTCAGGCCAGGCTGGAATTCCAGCCCTGGCTTCAGTGGTGGAGGCACCTGGTTAGCTTCTGTTCCAGGAATAGTTCCTGCAGAAGTCCCATCAAGATGAATGGGGGAGTTGTGCAAAGATGCATCCATATGTGTGTGTGCATGTGTACGGATGGGCATCCCCATTCATTCATTGCCATATTGATCCCAATAGAAGGTACAAAGTTTGCATGGACAGAGTTTTTTTTTTTTAATGCAGAACTTCAATGATGCACTGGAATTCCATGGCTGCCAAGAGATTGCTGGTGGATTGGATTAGAGATTTTATCCATAATATTAAAAGATTAAATATTTCCGAGTGGCTCCTTCAGAGTTCTGACTTCTATGTTTTAAAACAGGAATGACACAAAGTATATTTTCTGGGCTCCATAGAGCATACAGCATTTGTGCTCTCCTTCCCACGGTTGTCCACTCTCTGCAACCATACTTTACTGGATTGTTGTGTTCTTGCCTCCACCGTGACATTTTCCCAAATGCGTTCCCTTCCATGGCTTCTTCCCCTTTCCTTGTCTCTATCTTGCCCCCATGTCCTATCCAGTTTTTTCCCAGGCTGCTTTTACCACTCCATAATAACCTAAATAACATACTACTAATAAAATGAATTTATTCAACTTATTTTGCAAAGCCCAGGACAACCCTTGAATTTATAGAACTCCTCTTCTAAGAAGATCTTTTTAGAAGAGGAGTTCTATAAATTCAATATAATAGAGGAGTTCTATAAATCTATATATATAAAAGCGAAAACCACTCACGCATTAATCACGAAATCTCCAGAACCGTAAAGCCTACAAACTTGAAATTTGCCACGTATGTTCCTCTTGGCTTCTAGGTGCTCACTAAGAAAGGATTTTTCAAAATGACCATCGCAGCATGAGTATTTCTTATATTAATATTAACAAGCTCTGATGCTAAGGAGTTCTACTCCCCCCTCCCCACATGAAAAGAAGTCTTTTCATGCAAAACACAAGCAGAGGAGCTTCAGTTTCACTTTTGCTTTCACAGCAGCAAGCAGATTTACTACAGAACAATTGAGCTAAGCCACGCTAGCCAGAAAACACAAGTAAGGGAAGCTGCCTGTTTCTCCCATGGCCAGTTCTATGTGGCATGCTCCAGAGTCAGTTCACCTGACAGCCTGGTCATCCTCCAGCCAGAGAGCAAAACCAGGAATGTTGTTTACAGGGAGGTCCTGAGCAATTCATCTGAGGGACGAATTTAAAGTTTATGCTATGCAAATAATGTCTTCATCTGTAACAGAAACTTAGCTTACCATCTCTAACGAAATAATACAGTCCCTTTTTTAACTACTCATTAATTTTCAAGCTTTAAGTGTCAATTTATCAAGACCCATCACATAGTTTCATAGCGAAGCATGGGTATCAGCTAGTTCAATATAATGACTAGTGACTGCCAGAGTCACAAGCAACTTTCTGGAAGACAAAGCCCAGAATCTAATAACAATGCTTACTAATTGGGATTAAATTAACTTGATTAAATCACTGAATGTTATTATGTTTCTGAACTTGGTGCATCTTTTTTTTAACTGATTCAGAAAACCATGTTGAATTATAGGTAGTCCTCAGCTTACAATCACAATTGGGACCGGAATTTTGGTTGCTAAGTGATACAGTCATTAAGTGAGTCACCACGTTTTCCAACCATTTTTACTGTGATTATTAATCATGCTGTCATTAAGCAGATCCATTTTCCCCAATGACTTTCCTTGACGGAAGCTGTCTGGAAAGGTTGCAAATCACATGTGACCACAAGATGCTGCAACCATTGTAAACACAAGCTGGTTGCCAGAAGGACCTGAATTGTAATTACATGACCGTGGGGATGTGCGATGGTTGTGGATATGAGGATGGGTCATATGTTAATTTTTTTCAGTACCATCGTATTTTTGAACCCAGCAATAGCACTTAGACTTACATACTGCTCCATAGTGCTTTACAGCCGTCTCTCAGCAGTTTACAAATGTCAGCATATGGCCCCCACCAATCTGGGACCTCATTTTACTGACCTTGGAAGGATGGAAGGCTGAATCAACCTTGAGCCAATGAGAATCGAACTCCTGGCTCTGGGCAGAGTTAGCCTGCAATACTGCACTCTAACCATTGTGCATTCTAACCACCGTGCCAAATGTGATTAAACCCACATTTAATCCTTTGAATCAAAGTTTTTGAAATGTATTAATTAATATGAATTAATTCAAAGCACCGAATTATACTGAACTAGATCCAGTTTGAAACAATGGTCAGATTGGGGTCAAAGCCAATTCATACATCTCTATCATTAACTTCCTTACCATCCAATGGAATCTATGTGGAAGTTTTTTTTTCTCTTTTTAATTTACTTACTTGCAATTCTATCCTGCCTTTATTCCAGAAGCACTCCCTACTCTTACACTCTACTTTTAAAACGATCCTTTTAGGAAGAGAGCTATGAAAGACAGTGACCTACCACAAAGATTCATGAATCAATGTTATTTGGAAGCTGCATTTCTCCATCCTACTATTTTGGCTATGACTCAGCTTTATTCTTAGCCATGAAACTCATTGGGTATTTTGGGGTCTATCAAATCACTCCTGCATTCTGAAAGAGGTAGGTCAGTTGCCAATTCAGAGATTTGACAGTTTGCAATCCTGAACCAGTTAAGCAGCAAAACCTGCTAAAATAGTTCTCAAGACTGGAGGGATTTGGCACAGAGATACTACTTTTCTTCAGTAGAGGGCATCTATCAGCTAGTCACCAGTTTCTTGACAACAATCTTCTTCCATTAAATTACCAGCCCACTGTGATCATCTGTGATCATCAGATACATTTTCTGAATGATTATTGCCCAACAATGTGGTTGACGCTGGCCGTTTGCAGGGGGAATACATCCTCTTTAGTGTGATTGTGCTAAACCAAACAGCTTTGTTGGATGCAGATGTTATGACGTGAAAACAGTACTAGCAATGCAAAACTCCAGCACTAATTGAATCCTTCTCTTTTGGCTTCTGTTTTTAACCAACTGATGACAGCTATTAGAAAGTAAGGCTCTGAAAAGCATTTGGGGGGAAAAAGTGCTACTCAAAACATATTAGCATGAGTGAAGTAACTCACCTTGAAGCGTTAATCAGTTGTATCCTTTGGAAGGTTGTCCATGGTTGTCTCTGTGTGTGCCACAGACACTTGTAATGGGACTACTAGTGAAATGAAATAGCACACACATACACACACAGAGAGAGATAACCAATGCAAGCCTTCACAATAATTGTGTAAGCCTTCCAAGGGATTTATTAAAAAATGCCTATTAAAAAAGGCATTTCACTCATGGCAACACACTTTGTGAAAACATCTCTTCCTAAGGCTTCACACAGCCCTTCTGGAAATTACCATCTGCAAAAGGAAGGGGGGAGCTGTATATGTCGAGGTATATGGCTCCACCAACAGGCATGTACCCCAAAGTCCAAGATGCAGAAAAATTACCAACCCCCCCCACCCTTGCAAAGGCTAGCTCACTTTCAAGTGACAGGAATGAGGCTAAACCTCTCGGATTCGCTCCCCCCCCCAACACTTTTTGGCTGCATTCCTGACTCTGAAATCTTGGAAGGGGGCAGCTGGTTGTCAAGCCCCTTGCAAGCCAAAAATAATGGCTCGAGGGTTTTATTTGACTTGGTAGATCACCCGTTGTGGCAGGCCCTGATTTATAACATTTTCCTTTAAATGTTCTCAAAGGAATATAACCTCCAAAAAAGCAAACACTGATCTCTTTATAAAGCCAAGATTATTTTATAAGCTGCGGGACACGTCTCCCTGCTCCTTTTCAAACATGTCTATCGGTTGTGGTTAAGAGAAAACAAAAGTAGAAGGAAGTCTAGGAGGAATAGATCAACTCCGAAAAGAACATCTTCTGAAACTGATAGCAAAAGGATGAAGCTAGGAACAAGGCAAAGGGCAAAGAGATGGGTTCTCAGGCGATCCCAAAGAGATAATTGCAAGTTTCAACACAAGCTGGTGCCAAGGTTTTGTGTTTCAGGCCTTCTTTAGTTTCAGGGAGGTAACAAAGAGGAAGAGGATGACAAGAAAAGAATGAAAGAGGAACAAAGAGGAAGAGGATGACAAGAAAAGAATGAAAACTGGAAACTCTCTTGAGAAAAGTAGGAGCTCGTTTCAGGCTTCCCATGGAGAAGAGGCACTTAAAAAAAAAACTATAATAAAGCCATGCAATACTCACTCTGCTTACAACAGAGGTGTCCAACCTTGGCAACCTTAAGCCTTGTGGACTTCAACTCCCAGAATTCTCTAGCCAGCCATGAGGAGTTGAAGTCCACCAGCCTTAAAAGTTGTCAAGCCCTGGCTTACAGAGTCACACAAGTGTACTAATGTGGCATCATCACGACTGATCAAAAAAATGTGGGTTGATGAATGCCACCTTTTCCCACCTTTTAAAAGGCATCCAGAAAATGATTAGATAAAGAAGGTGGGAGCATGGAACATGGAGGCCACATTTCTTCACATCCTGATCTGCAAAAATAATAAAAATAAAAAAAAAAATTTAAAAAAATTTAAAATTTTTTTAAAAAAATCTGGCCCAAGGATGTTTCTGCCCCCTCAGATACCACCAAAACCTACATGTGGTTAGTAATGCAGGTTTTATTTCATTTGGAATTTGTTGAACACTGTTGTTTACAATAGACGTTGTGCTTTTTCATCCTAATTGGAAACATTTTGCATTAAATCTAATGGGTGAAGCAAAGAATGTAGAGTGTAACTGATCGGCTTTTCAACCTGAACTTGATTTTCTGTGATCTTAGGGATGTCACTTAGAGCCCCCATGACAGTGGCCCCACACCCTCAATTTAATTCTATTTTCAATAAAGACACTGAAATCCACCTTTGCTTTATTGCCCCTGGGGTCATAATCAGTGGTTTGAGGATATTCCATTAAGTTATCTTAAGATACATTTTACTATGATAAGATTTAAACATTTCCAACTTATTACAAATATGTGATCCTACTTAACACCAAACATTTGAGTTCTCTGCGCATCCATCTTTACAATAATAAATGCAAGGATTCCATTTTCGCCCCTTCAAGGTCTCTTCAAATAAAATTATTATGCCTCCATTCATTTATTTATATTTTGAAATGTTATGAAGGAGGATTTGATTTCTACAGAGGTTTGCTAGCTTCCCTTTTAATTGCCTGCATGATACATATGAAGAAAAAAAAAGGCTGGGTGGACAGCTGTGTGGGTGAGTGAATACTAGGCAGCTTAACTAAGAGCCCAGCTGTTACTGGTCTGCTTCGTCTACATATCTTTTCCTTGATAAGAATTTCTTGTAAGATTGTCATTATTTTGTGGGAAGCACCTGAACCATTAAAAGTGCACAATTGTTACTGTTACTTTACCTGCTACGTCATCCCTGTGTTTTCAAAAGCCTCTGAATTATATATCACTGGACAGTTCTAAGTAGATGAATGGTTACTGTTTTGAACACTGGAGAGTAGGACTTTTTCTAACATGTCTTCTTGCAAGGCATACCTGGGAAAGTCTTCATAGCAGATTGAAGTCCTTCAGCCAGAGTTGCCATCAGCCCTATAAGGTAGATCAGACTAGGAAACTCAAATTAGTATCTTGGAGTAGTCTCAAGTCATGCTTGTCTGACTGTTGCCTTGGTAGTTGCAACAATCCTATCCTATCCATCAAGGTAATTCCTTATGCCCTCTATGGCTATTCACCTTCACTTTCTTATTTATTACTAATAAAAGGAACACCCAGTTGGTTTTTAAAGATCACTATTATTGTTAGCCAACTTGGGTGCCTTTGGAAACAAAGTCAGAATATACAGTACGTGGATTGGTGGAATGTATGGATAAATAAATAATATTCTTTGATTCTAGCTCCAGTTCATGTATGTTACGGATTTTAATTCTGTGTTTGTTAGTGCTCCCTCACAACTTCTTCCCCAACATTTCCCCCAAACCCAGAAAGTCTAAGGCCAAGCAAGCAATCATTATCTCTCCCATATGAAGATTTGGAATCTGGGAGATGATGTGGTTCTTCAGTCTTTGTTCTCACACAGCCATAATTTCATGTCTTCCTCTAGTCTTTTTCTGGGTTCTTGTGGTCATAACAGCTCTTCATTGGTGACCATGGGGGAAGGCAAAGCCAAAGCCAAGATGGTGGTTACAGCCCCATGACTGAAGCCCTATTCCTTTGATCCCACAGTCACCTCTTCCATCTTAATTGTTTGAATTATGTTTTAGATACTATGGGGGCCCTATTAATCCTAGGCTATATCCTATCTATTATTCCTTATTTTCCTTTTTGCAGCATCAAGTCTTTTATTTTTTACTTCAGCTCTAGTTCCTTCATAACCTTTGAAGATGCCTAGCTAATTATCCTGTAATAGCAATAGCAATAGCACTTAGATTTATATACCGTTTTACAGTGCTTTACAGCCCTCTCTAAGCGGTTCACAGAGTCAGCATATTGCCCCCAACAATCTGGGTCCTCATTTTACCCACCTCGGAAGGATGGAAGTGAGTCAACCTTGAGCCGGTGAGATTTGAACCGCCGAACTGCAGCTAGCAGTCAGCTGAAGTAGCCTGCAGTACTGCACTCTAACCACTGCGCCACCTCGGCTCTGTAACTTTTGTATTAATTGTTCTTTCCCTCTTTTCACCACTTGACAGCTCAATTTTACCATCAGTGATCACATGAGTAGATGTATAAAAATCAGGGAATGGTCTTGATGTGCTCCAATATAAAATGGAAATGCCATTATCCAAATTGCTATTACAAAAATGGTTCAATGTTTTAAAGACAATCACACCTACTCCCCTTTCTAAATATCTTAAGTTATTTGAACTGGACTGAAAAACCTCATGGACTCGACTGAGAGTTCATAGAACTAATCCTTACACAAATAAGTAAAAATGTCATTTTGGCTCTCTTTCTCTTAATAACAAGGGAAACTTTTGTACAACCATTGTTTCTGACAGTTCATTTCTTCAAATTAAACAAGTCATTCATCACTGTGCTTCCAGCAGCCAGAACTGTCTTCATCTCCAAAAGTTCAGCATGATGAACTTACCTTCGGCACTTAATCAAGTATACTTTACATCCCTTGACAGCACACCCAGAGACCTGATACTGTTCTTATGGCAGCAAATTCTGTATGATGCATCTTCCAAATTGAATTACCTTTTAGTGTTTAATAATGGGGGATCTGCAATCTTGTTGTCCTAGAGAACGCTTCTGGAATGTCAAAAACATATTCTGGGCACTGTTGGATAAGGAGCTTTTTCATCCTGAAAATGTCTGCAATGGGAGGCATACTCAGCTGCAAAACACCAATCTTCCAGAATGCTACCTGAATCTAGCCCTCCTCTAGAACATAAAATCAAAAGCATTCGAACAAAAGGCATTAAAAAATAAATCCTGATTTTTTTTGGGGGGGGGGGTGTCCTCCTAAACTGTAAGAAAGGAGATAGCTTCAACTGCAATGGTTCCCCCCCACACACACACATAGTGTGGGTTTGATCAAAAAGAAAGCTGAATTGGTCATTCTCAGATGTGTCCATGGCACTCTGAAAGAAACCTTAGTACTATGACTATACTAATGCACTGCTCCTGGGCTTATGTGGTTATCTTTATTACACGGACCTGTGGAAAGACTTGAAATATCTGCAGAGATGCATAACCTATAGTACCGTGATGGCAAACCTATGGCACGCGTGCCACAGGTGGCACACGGAGCCATATCTGCTGGCACACGAGCCATTGCCCTAGTTCAGCTCCAGCGCGCATGTGCGCGCCGGCCAGCTGATTTTTGGCTCATGCGGAGGCTCTGGGAGGGTGTTTTCGGCCTCCGGAGGGCCTCCGGGGGGTGGGGGAGGGCGCCGTTTTCGGCCTCCCCATGCTCCAAGAAAGGCT